>CM031604.1:49153056-49160556 GCA_018398815.1 Conus ventricosus | reverse complement strand
CCCCCACCCACCCCAATACTCCCTCCATCACGGGCAAAGCCCTTTGGGGAGGGGAAAAAGACGTCTGGCCCCCCTCCCCCCCCCCCCCCCCCCCCCCAGATACTGCCCCAAACCCACAGAAAAAGACTTGGGAGGGGAAAAAGGCGTCTGGCCCCCCCCCCTCCCCCCCCACCCCCACCCCCCCAGAAAACTGCCCCCTTTCACACAAAAAACTTGGGAGGGGGAAAAAACGTCGGGCACCCCCCCCCCCCCCCCCCCAGATCCTGCCCATCAAAAGCAAAAAATTTGGGGGGGGGGAAAAAGGCGCCCTGGCACCCCCCCCCCCCCCCCCCCCCCCCACCCACCCCAGATACGGCCCATCACAGCAAAGACTTGGGGAGGGGGAAAAAGACGTCGGGCCACCCCCTCCCCCCCCAAAAACGCCCCCATCACAGCAAAGACTTGGGGGGGGGAAAAAGGGTTTGGCCCCCCCCTCCCCCCACCCCCCCCCCCCCCCAGAACCCCTCCTTCACAGAAAGACGGGGAAAGGGGGAAAAAGACGTCGGGCACCCCCTCCCCCCCCCCCCCCCCAATTGCTCCTTCACAGCAAAACTTGGGAGGGGGAAAAAGACGTCGGGAACCCCCCTCCCCCCCCACCCCCCCCCCCCCCCCAATACTGCTCCTTCACCCAAAGACTTGGGGGGGGGAAAAAAAACGTCTGGAAACCCTCCAGTTTATTTGCCCCTCACCAAAGATTTTGGGGGGGGGAAAAAAGATTTCCTGGCCCCCCCCCCCCCCCCCCCCCCCCCCAGAATACTGCCCCATCACAGCAAAGATTTTGGGAGGGGGAAAAGAACGCAAAAACCCCTCCACGGTAACGATGAGATGAAAAGCTTCTTGCCTAAAAAAACAAGAAGACAGCCAGCTCCACGACATTAAACTTCGACGATGATTTGGCACTCCAGTGAGTATTAAAAGACGATGGAGAACAGAGAGAGAGAGAGAGAAGAGAGAGAGAGAGAGAGAGAGAGAGAGAGAGAGAGAGAGAGAGAGAGAGAGAGAGAGAGAGAGAAGAGAGAAAAAGCAGAAGAAGAATGAAACAGACGGGGAAAAAAGGGAAGGAGGAATGGGTTAATGGATGGATATTAAATTAAAGCAACGATAGAATTAACGCTGTTCTGGGTCATTTCAGCACTGCATACTGCATCCAGCACCATCTTGAACATTGATATACACATAAACCTGTTTGCCATGTGTGTGTGTGTGTGTGTGTGTGTGTGGTGTGTGTGTGTGTGTGTGTGTGTGTGTGTGTGTGTGTGTTTGTGTGTATGTGTGTGTGTGTGTGTGTGTGTGTGTGTGTGTGTGAGAGAGAGAGAGTGTGTGTGTGTGTGTGTGTGTGTGTGTGTGTGTGTGTGAGAGAGAGAGAGAGAGAGAGAGAGAGAAGAGAGAGAGAGAGTGTGTGTGTATAGACTGACAGTCAGATATATATATATATATATATATATAAAATATATATATATATATATATATATATATATATATATATATATAATGGTGAACAATTAAGTAGTGGGGGAAAACAAGTGCAGGCTAACAATTTTTCCGTCATTACAGTAATGACTTGGCAAAGATTTGAACTTAAAGGGAAGAAGAAGGAAAAAAAAAAAGGGGGTGGGGGGGGTGGGGGGTTGAAGTTGAAGAAAATGGGAACATAAAAGTAAGAAAATATATTCTAAATTCTCTGAATATATATTCTAAATTCTCTGAAATATATATATATATATATATATATATATATATATATATAATATATATATATATATAATATATATACACACATATATACAGAGAGAGAGAGAGAGAGAGAGAGAGAGAGAGAGAGAGAGAGAGAGGAGAGAGAGAGAGAGAGAGGTCCTGTATGGCAAAATGGACTAAATACGTCTCACTTTCAGTCTTTTCGCCTCTCAGAACGCTATACTTGCGTTTTGGCTCAACGTATTTCCCTCCTTTTACGAAGTTTCACTGACTGTTCAATATCCAGCCAACCGCCAAGGCCATATCGGGACTAAAAACAAGCATCACCACCCTGCTGCTCTCCTCTCATGCACCATGAGCAAAATGTTCATGATGAGGACACACCTACGAATACCCACATCGACATCCAGGCGCGGATCATAGGTGGAGGGAGGGTTGAAGGAGAGAGGTGTTTCCTGGGGTTCAGTCTCCTACCCCCTCTCCTCACCCCTCCCCTCCTCTCTATGTGTCGGACTTAAACAGATTGGCATGCGTCCACAGGACAGGTCAGGGAGACCTCGGATGCGGATGTTGAAGGAATGAACTCAATGGACCAGAAAGTTGACAAAGGGGAGTAAAACAGAAAAGAAGGTGACAGAAAAACAAGAGTTCAGATAGAAAAGAGGATGAACATAGAATACCGCAAATGAAAACAGACACTTGGTTCAGAAAAAAGGAAATAAAAACCCAAACAAAACAGAAAACACTACCCCATTTCCATCCGACCCCCCCCCCCCCCCCCCAACAAACTGCAACAGTGATGTAAGAAAATTCCAGCATCAGTGATATAGGCCCCGGAGACACCCACCACATCTGGTTAAAAAACGTAATTTCAGCAACTCACTCACAGACGTCTGTATGGCATTCACGACTGCAGGCTTCCAGTCTTCCTATCTGAGCCCACATTACACTCAGCAAGCCTGGGTAGAACCGGCAGGGGGTTAGTAAAGAGGAAACAAAGAAAAGACACCCACTCACCCACTCTCCCACAACCCTACGATAAAATGCTTCTGAAGAATTCTTAACTCGCACACCCCTAACGGAAGTCCGGACACCAACCACTGCGCCCGGTGGCTGACCTGAAGGTATCTCTCAAAAGGTTCCTGACCTCCTCTCTCCACAGGGGAAGGCGCCGTCCTATCAGCGGCAAGCATGCCATTGTCAGCATCGTTCACAGCCAGGATTCGTGAAGCAACTCAGAGGACGCTCAACCTTACGCGTACATGAAACGTGGCAGCCAGCACGCCTCCCGGGGTTGTGGGCTGTCGAAGTCCCGCAGACAGTCCCTCGTGAAGGTGTGAGGATCAAAGGGTTGCGCGTCGTTTTCAATCCGACACGTACTCCTCCACGGACGCATCCTTGCGCAGGGACGATTAGGTGGGAATTGCGAAGGTTACCAGCGCACGCGGTGCACGCAAGCGATGATCAACGAGGGTTAGGGTATGGAATTTGAGAAGGCGAGAGGGACGGGGTGGGGTGGGGGGTGGGGTGGGGGTGGGGTAGAGAGGGGATCGGGTGGAGGTGCGCTGGGGTGAAGAGGGTGGGTATAGGTGGCGGTAATTATGAGTGGTGGTGGGGGTGGGTTTTTTTTTCACCCACCTTTCAAAATCTGATAATCTCCTCTTCTTTTATTTCTTTGTTTCATATCATTTCTCTCTCGCAGTGGAGCAAAGAAATAACCGAGAGAGAGAGAGAGAGAGAGAGAGAGAGAGAGAGAGAGAGAGAGAGAGAGATGGTTAGCTGAACAGAGTTACAAATAAATGAGTACGCATATGTGCCACACTTGCGGCATGAACTTTGTTATTGTTGTTAAAAACTACGGACCACAGAACTCACACATTCCTCCACAACGTGTGCCTGTCGCACGACAACATAACACCATCGAGGAATTTCTAGTGTTCCACAGCAAGCTGAAGAGAAAGCGGTAATTGCTGCTGCAGCCCCTGGCTCCATTTCCATGGAGAGAACAGGTGAACCGGGCGTACACACTGTAAGCGGCGGCTGATGCTGAGAAGATGGGTTAATGAGCAGCCTGTCACCACCACAAGGACCATCACTTGACCTTCAACAGAGACCGTCTGCCCAGAGTTTGACGACGTTCATTGTGCAAAAATCTTGTATGAACGGGTCTTGGTCTAGGATTAAACTAGAAATATATTTTGTGCGAGAAAGGTATACTGTGCAAAAGTTATGAAAAAAGTGGAAAATATTATGTAAGAAAGGCGCCTTGCGCAACAATTGTGCGAAAACGCATTGGAGAGATAGGAAATTCATCTGGCCTCTTTTTTTTGTGTGTGTCCACTATCCATCTTTGTCAGCGACCCGTTTACTTGCGCAGGTCATTAAGCATTTCCGGGCACCTCAGTCGCCCTCTCAGGTTCTTCTTGTCTGCTGTTCAGCGGATGCGGCCCACTGCCGATACATCGCCTTCGTCCGCATGTGGACCACCATGTGCCTACAACGGGACACTATCAGTGGCGAACACGGACGAACAGACAACCAACCCCCGTGAACAGGAGGCAGACAGATGGCCAATCTGATCATCAGGAAGTGCTGACTACAGTCAACATACACAATGGAATTCTGACAGCCTTTCCTACCGATCGTAGAGATGCTTACAGAATTCGGCGATTCACGTGGCGCGACCTAAATGCATCAAAATCTATAAATAACAGACGAAAAGTTGAAAAATAAACAAATAAAGACAAGATTTAAAGAATTGTGTTTCTAATTTAAAGCGGTTCCATCTAAAATCCACTTAATCTTCAATACAAACCAAGTCAATGTTATCTTTGAAGGGCGAGGGGTCAAGATGGAAATGCTCTCTGATTACATTCGCCATTGGTTTGTCTCCATGCACCAGAAACTGTGTGAAGTCCTCTGATTGGCAGGAGAAGTGAGCGGAATTTTCATCCTCCTGCCTTTCCCTCATCTGTCGTGGAACCCATCTAATCAAAGTGTTCTGAAGTCGCTGGGCCCCGTCTATACTGAACATTACCATTTGTTAAAGTGCCGGCTCTGCACTCCTCTATTCACAGTTCAGAATGTGCCGACCACACGCTCTAGGGGAAAATGAAACTTCCAGGATACAGATCATGAAATGTCTAACATATCCTCCTTGTATGCAAGCGGACATAGTTAATGGCTACAAAGACGAGAGAGAGAGAGAGAGAGAGAGAGAGAGAGAGAGAGAGAGAGAGAGAGAGAGAGAGAGAGAGAGAGAGAGAGATGGTGGGAAATCCTGGGCGTGAGTGTAAACATATTTCCAACGAAAGTCTCCTTTCTGTGCGCGCGCGCGCGCGCACACACACACACACACACCACACACACACACACACACACACACACACACACACACACACACGAAAAAGAAAAATCTGCTCAACCACATGTAGTGTTCCAGCCCTCATGAATAATTCAACCTTCGTTTCTAATACTCCCCGGACTGTCTCCGATAACATGTTTATTTTCACCTGTACTGTTCCATCCAAATATTTTGAGATAAACATCATTGTGACATATCAAACTCACAAATCAGGTATACAGGCCTCTTCAAAGCAAGTAAATGATGCTGCTGTAATCGACGATTCAGTCCTCTGGAGGGAGGAGGAGGAGCGTTCCAACTTCAAGCGGCCGACCCCATTGATGGGAAAGTGGCACTGACTGTGACACTGACACTGGGGATTCCGCCCGCCACCGGCAGGTTGAACACAGCACTGCAGACATTGGTTGAGGGAGTGAGAGGGCCAGGGTGGCGGCTATGACGCTTGGGATGTGAGGGTCAGGGTTTGACTGCGGCATACGTTTGGTGTGTTGCTGGTTGCTGATTTGTTTTGTAGCTTTCTGTATGTTCTTGTTTACTGCAAACCCCAAGAGCAGATGAGGCAGATACATATTCTTGATACTGATAACATGTTTCTAATTCTTCACGGAATGAGAAAGAATGATCCAAGGCCCTCACGAGCCTCCGCGGCCGTGTAAAGCTTTGTTCTGCGTTTTCTTTCCATTGCAGACAAACCACACACGAGACGAAAGTTCTAGCTGCTAGCCCGGGCTCTGCAGGACATATTACCAGACCAGATCCTGTAAAGACCCGGGGAAAACTTCGGGCAGACGTTCAGATGGCTGGATTAACGACACGTTAGGGTTGGGTTGTGTTCAGACGGAAGTCTATGAAGCTATCTCCAGTCCGGTCAAAGATCCACACCTTCTCCAGGATTTCTGGCTAACGTGGACAATCACCCCAGGAAAGCGGGATTTGTTACAAACAGTGGACAACCTGTTTGCGCCAACACTATTGTCTGCAGCTATTTTCAGATCAGCAACATGGGGTTAAAAACACGAGCGGCCGATCGGCTGTAATACAGCACACTGCCTTTGAATGGGACAAGTATACAGAAGATACCTTCAGCCGTTCGTTTCAGTCGTGTGATATCACGATCTGTTTGTGGTGAGGATCGGATGGCCCAGCCCGAACATGCCGAACGACAGGTGTGCTGGTGTAGGTCGGCCTTTAGGTGGGCTTCCTTCTGATGGACGGTGGCGTTGCTGCTTCATCGTCCTCGATGTCTGCAGATTTCCACTGTGGTTGAAGAGGGACAGAAAGAATGGGGTGAGGGTGGGGAGACGGGAGCTGTCAATATGACGAGATGTGATTGTGAATATAGTTAAACAGAAAGCGTTAATCACAATGCAAAGCATCAGAGGGAGACACCAAGCTCTCTCTCTCTTTCTTTCTCTCTCTGTGTCACACACACACACACACACACGCACACCACCACGCACACAGCACGCACACAAGCACGCACACACACTTTCTTTATCTCCCTTTCATTCCTCCTCTTTCTCTATAAATGAAATATCAATCAATAATCCCTCGAACTTCACATCATCGCCGCTGACACAGCACTATCGTCACTGTCATCACCTGCCCCCCCCCCCCCCTCCCCCGATCCCCACTCCCCCCTGCCGCCTGGTCTATCCATCAGTGTCCAGCAGCCACATGCGACTGCATCAGGTAACGGGAGAAGCAGAGGACGCGTGAATTAGGATCACAGCAAGCCGCCTTGTTATACCTCCCACCGTCCACGCCACACTTTCCCTGGCATTTGTCCCTTTATCCCCATCCCCCCCCCCACTCTTTTCCCCATCCGCATCCTGTTTTTAGAACTAGCGCGTGCGATGCCAGACAAGTTGCACCACCGACCAATAAATTTCACGAAGCCCAACAGGCAAGCGGTGTGGTATCCAAAATGAAGAATGAAGAATGGATTGTTGTTTTTCGTCCGTTGTGTGCGTGCGCGCGCGCGCGCGCGTGTTGTGTGTGTGTGTGTGTGTGTGTGTGTGTGTGTGTGTGTGTGTGTGTGTGTGTGTGTGTGTGTGTGTGTGTGTGGGTGCGTGCTGCGGTGTGTCGTGTGGGGCTTGTGTTGTGTGTATGTGCATGCGTGCGTATGTGTTGTTGTGTGTGTGTGTGTGTGGTGTATGTGTGCTTGCGTGTGTGTATGTGTGCGTGCTGGCGTTGTGTGTGTTTGTGTGTATGTGTTGTGTGTGTATGCGAGCGTGTTTGCGTGCGTCGTGCGTGCGTATGTGTGAGGGAGGTATGGGTAGGTGCGTGACATAGGCGTGTTGGCGGAACCACCAAAGCACAATATTGATATGAGAAGCTGAAAATCCCCGGTATACAACTCATAAAAACCGCGAAAATTTCAGCTAGTCACGACAAAGAGT
>CM031604.1:49135556-49145556 GCA_018398815.1 Conus ventricosus | reverse complement strand
AATGTGTTGGCTTGAAACAAAGAATTTCTTTCAAACCTCTGCAATCTGTGCATCACGTTCTGTTCAACTATTTGTGTGACACCAGCATCTTATTAGTTTTTTTTTCTTTTTTTTGCGGACATTTCAGGTCCTCTCTGCGTATTGTTACAGTGTATCAATACAATCAATTGTTTTGAGTATCCTACGAAAAAAAACAAAAAAACAAAACAAAAGAAAAATCCCTATATTCGCATGGGTACTTTAAGTTGTGAAGATGGCTTGCTACATACCGGATTTTAGTTCGTCGTCTTCCTTAAAGATTGGCACTCACATCATTACTGAAGTCTAGCAGAGGAGCAGATGGCAAGAAAGGACGAGATAGTGAAGCGAAAAAACAACAACAAACAAACAAAAAAAAAAAAACGAAAATTAAAAAAATCAATCAAAGAAAGAGAAAACACACACTGTCACACTGTCACTTTTGCACACATGCATTCATGACAGCATTTACTCCATACGCACACGCAATCTTTCCAATCAACCAAAAGGCGCACTCCCGAATGTTTTCCTTCTCCCCTCTCCTTCAGGGAAAACACTTTACTAAATCACATCAAACAATTTATAAACAGATTTTATACATGCATCCTTGTAACCGATTTTCCCAGTTACATCAATACACGTTTTTGTAAAGTCATGGCCTTCACATAACACTGGCTCAAGATCCAGACCAGGAGAATAAATGCTTCTTTCACTCCTTGATGCTATGCCTGCATCAGAATTCAGACTCGTTTCATACTGTCATGATTCCCTGTCTCTCTCAGACAGCGTAACGCCCTTGATTTCTCCCATCACTGGAGATATGATTTCCCGACTCCTCTTCCTGGAGTTCTCCTGTCACTGGAGAAATGAAGAGTTCCAACTCCTCTCCTCGACTTCCCCTGTCCCTGGAGGGATTACGAGTTCCGACTCCTCTCCTGGAGTCTTTACTTGTAGGGGCTGAACTACGGTGTGTTCCCCACACCATGGCCATCTTCAACCACCTCACGGGTTGAAAGGTGAAGGGTGAAGGGCGAAGGGTAAAAGGTGAAGGGCTGGTAATGACTGGTCAGCAACGAGGACCAGCGTCCTGACAGGTTCGAGTCTCTAGGCCATCTGCTGGGCTAAAACTGATTCTTTCCTCCCTCCTCCTAGTGAGTGCATACTCAGTGTTCAAAACACATGACCAGCACCTTACCAGCCCTTAGTAAACTATCTCTCAGTGGTCACTTTCACCCAATGACCACGCTTCTTTCTTTAATGAGTATATCTCACAATTATTTGGGGACGCCCGCTACACTAGTCAAGCCACATGAATATTCTTCCTTTTTAGTAGTGGCATAGGGAAATGATTCATATCACTAACTACATGTGATGGAGCGTCACATGCCTTGATGTGAGGCTACGTCACATGACACCCCCCATCCTGGGGTGAAAAATTTTCTCCAGAAATTTTTTTTTAAAGGATATACACCTTCACTTAAAACACATCTTCAGCCATGAATCTCAAAATGTGTAACCATCACACATGATTCACCAAATTAATAATCAACGTATAGAATCAATCATCATGATCCACCATAAATAGCATATTTCAAACTTTCAGTCTTTCTAAAAAAAAAAAAGACATTCATAATTGATCACCACATCTCACAAAATACATTTCACAAATTACATAAATAAAACAATTAGGGATATTAACAATTCAAAGTACAAATTGTGTTTATTATTAAGATGTGAAGCACATTTTTTTTCCCTTGATCTTTGCGTCTCACATCATATGTTTCAAAACCCCCATGAAAATGAGAATATTTCTAAGTGTAAATGTTTCTCAATAGACATGTAAACAAAATAAACATAATTTAAACATAGTTTTTTCCCACATGTAATGTTATAGTCCATTGAAAAGTGAAACATGTTTTCCATTGTTGACAATTAACTAATGAAAACAATAGGTTTGTCTCACTGCACAATCAAACATGTGTATATACATTTTTAAAGAGTTATTTGCTCATCACACATGCATATATATTCATCTTTACCAAAGAATAAAACAAAGAATAGATATGTAATACATCAACATCAAGTAGTTTTTGCTTGTAAAACATATAGTCACTTCAACAAGCAAATTAAGCATAAATACCACTTGATTTAAACAGTCAGTAGCATACAATGCATTGTCAAATGTGAGCACACCGTAATCATTAAGAAAGACAAAAAACAGGAATAGTCTTTCCCTTGAATACAGTTACATTTGTCCATGAATATTCATACCCGTGACAATAAATCTGCCATGACATTTTGTGTTCCAGGCACTGGTTCAATTGTAAACTGGAATTCCTGCAATGCCAAAGACCACCTTAATAATCTGCTGTTCTTAGTTTTTGACGATTGCAAGAAAGTCAATGGCCTGTGGTCAGTCTGTAACCGAAACTTTCTTCCAGTCAAGAACCTGGCGAACTTCTCAGATGCCCATACAATAGCCAAGCACTCTCTCTCAATAGTGGAGTATTTCTCTTGTGTCTTTGAGAACTTTTTACTGGCGTATTGCATGGGTGTAACAAATCACTTTTTTCTGCAACAGTACGCCCATTCCTTTGGAACTGGCATCGGTTCTCAAAATGAAGTCTTCTGAGAGGGAGGGTAACAAAAGAACAGGAAATGAGTTGAGGGTGTTCTGAACACACTCCAAAGCCTTCTGGCACTCATCAGACCACACAATACTTTTGTTCTTCGTCCCTTTCGTCAGTTCAGTCAAAGGGGCCGTCAGGGACGCAAAGTGGGGTACATATCGTCTATAGTAAGACAACAATCGATGAGTGACCTGATCTGTTTCTTTGTAGTGGGTTTAAATAAAGATAAAATCTTTTCCACTTTCTTTTCCTCTGGCATCATTTTTCCCACTGAAATAGTGTGACCCAAAAACTCGAGAGTTTGAAAACCGGCACGAATTTTGGATGGTCTCGCAGTCAAACCAAAACTTCTGAGTCTGGAAAAAAACAGCTCGTAAGTTAGAAGGAGGTCACTCCATGACTTTGCAGCCAACAAAATGTCGTCAAAAAAACTGACTGCACCACATTCATGGAGTTTCAGGGCTCGCATCATTCTAGCAAAAGAAGCTGGGGCATTTTGCAAACCGAATGGCATTTTCGTCCATTGGAAAAGACCAAAAGGTGTTTGAAATGCTGTCTTTTCCTTGTCAGCTTCAGCCATTGGAATCTGCCAGTATCCTTTAGTCAAGTCTACTTTCACAAAATAATTTCCCTCTGAGAGCTGACACAGAAGTTCTTCAATGTCTGGGATAGGCTCGGCATCGAACACAGTGATCTTATTTACTTTCCTGTAATCGATGCAGAAACGCACCGAGCCATCAGGTTTGTCAACCAATACAACTGGTGAGCTGTACGGAGACGTAGAAGGTTCTATGACCTTTAAATCCAGCATTACATTGATTTCCCTCTCGACAACCTCTTTTTTTTGCAAACGGGAGGGGGTATGGTCTGGTTCGCACTGGTATTTCAGTAGTTAACTGAATTACTATGGGGTTCAATACCAGTCACTGTACCTGGGGTATCTGTCAACACATCCTGAAAGTCTTTCAAAATGTCTTTGAGCTGTTCTGTTTGACTTGCAGACAAATCATTCGACAGAACCACATCATCATAGGTTTCACCTTTGATAGACAGAGTAGGAAGGGGTACAACATCATCTGCACTGGTAGATGTTAACACTCCTACATTTGCTGTTTTCACACCTTTGATCTGTCCCTGTACGTTACATTGGGTACAAAATCATCACTGATAATATCTGTCATGTTGACATCAGGTTTTGACATAGGACACATCCATTCAACTGACTGGTTGATGGCAACATTTGTACGTTCAACATACTTCTTCAACATGTTCACATGGAATACCTTCTCAGTGTTTGCCATTTTGATCTTATAATTAACTGCAGAAAGTTTTTCGACCACCTGAAAAGGACCCTTCCACATAACACGAAGCTTGTTATGTTCATCAGTGAGTAGTACAAGGACTTTATCCCCTACACTGAAGGAACGTGCCTTTACTTTTCTGTCTGCAAAGACCTTGTACACATCTGTTTTTCTATCAGCTGACTGTTTGTCCGTTGGTATGTCAGTGACAGTCTGTTTAGCAGTAGAAAGTATTGTCGTCAGCGTCTCGTCTTTTCCTGCATTTCTTTTATATTATCTGGGGTAATCTGGAGTTCATCCAGTTTTGAGACTTTTAGCGGCTTTGTAGCCTTTCCCTGCTCTATGATGTTTGATCTGGTACTCACAAGACAAGGAACAAAACGATCCTCCAGCACCCCCATGTACTGTAGCGACACCTGGCAAATTGCCCAAGATCAAGTCGCAGACTGGGTTATCAATAACACAGGCGGTAAGAAATCCGGAGTAGTACGGTGTATCTACTGAAATTTTCGCCAGCGGAAACGTTTCAATCTTGCCTCCAAACGACCTACACTTTTGGACAGTGTTGAGATACTGGTTTTGAAGCACGAAAGATTTTCGTACACCAGCAGTGGTGCACCCAGTGTCTCGCAAAACCGAAGCCTGCAATCCATTGATGGCTCCGTTTTCTAACACCAGTCCATCAACAGCTTGATGTGGTGCCAAAACAAGGCCTTCTTCACAATCAGTGGAGACTAATGCGGGATTTGAATCATTTGGTTTGAAAGGGCAATTCTTTTTCATATGGAACTTTCCCTCACAAAAGAAACATCGCATTGTCTGATCGGTAGCTGACTGATTTCGTGAACGTCGGTTCTGTCCACGAACTGGCCCAAAAGGTCTACGCGGTGGTCGTTGTCCACGACCTCGGAACGTTTGCTGAGGAGCAACGGGTTTTTCCGGCGGTGAGTACTGGTATTGACGAAAGTCACTCGAACCGCGGAAAGATCCCTGTCCGTTCCTAGGATATGTATATCCTTGAGGACCCCGAAATGACCCACGATTTCCTTTTCTGTAATTTCCTGTCCCGATGGGATAGCACATGACGCATGAGACTCAAAGATGGAAAATTCTCCTTTCCTAGCCACGCCCTTATCTGGGTGAGCGATTACAATATTGATCAGCCATCTGACACATTTCCTCAACGCTTTCAAATTACCTTTCTTTAAGGAAAGTGGCCCGATCTTTGCTCACGCTCTGGAAAAGTTGTTCTCTAAGAAGGAGATCTCGCAGTGATTGAAAAGTTTTGTTCGTTTTTGATAATCGATCCATCGATCTAAACAATGACTCATACGAATTAGAAACGACGGAAAACGATTCTCCTTTGTCAGGGCGCACAGAACGGAAACGTTCGTGAAAACGATCAGCAGAACATTGAAATTCTTGAGGAGTTCTTCTTTCAACTGATCCCAAGTTAAATTTTGTTTTGCCGCGAGTGTGTGGTACAGTGTCAAAGCGCTACCCTTAAAACAACGACGCAATATACAATGTCCACTTTTCCTTTGGCCCAAACCACAAGACGTTGCGTGACGTTCAAAGCGAAAAAGAAAACTATCGATGTCATCCGTTTTTTCCTCGAAAGGCGGTAACTTTGGAATATATGCCGCTTTTGGTTGAGGCGCGCTTGCGGAACCGACTGGTGGAGCTGGTGGAGGTTCTCTCGATGCCTGTAATCTTTTAATTTCAGCATCAGTCTCTAGTTCTAACTGTCTCAACTTAAATTGACGTTCTTCAGCTTCAGCTTCCCTCTGTAGTCTTTTTTCTTCAGCTTCCCTCTGTAGTCTATTTTCTTCAACTTCCCTCTGTAGTCTATTTTCTTCAGCTTCCCTCTGTAGTCTTTTTTCTTCAATTTCAGATTCCCTCTGTAGTCTTTTTTCTTCAGATTTAGCTTCCCTCTGTAGTCTTTTTTCTTCAGCTTCCCTCTGTAGTCTACTTTCTTCAACTTCCCTCTGTAGTCTTTTTTCTTCTATCTCTAGTTTCCTTAGATTTTCTTCACTTTCTAGTTTCCTTTTATTTTCTTCTCTCTCTCTTAGCCTGTCTGCCCTATCTATGCATTGTTGCACGTAGTTGGTAAGTTTTTCTCCATCAAAACCCAAGCGTTCCGCTTGTTGAACATATTTATCAAAATCATCCATAATGAACCGTCAACAGATATAAACACAAAACAATTTCTAAGTATGAATAAAATAAGGCGATATATGATGGCGTATTATGTTTCACAAAACGTAAGTATAATATATACAAATAAAGAATTCAATTTCTGTGTAAACAGAAAACAGCTTACTAAAACAAGGTAGATATGAAACACAAGGAATGTATTTTTCCAAAGTAATTTGCAACTGCTATCAATTTGGAATTTAAAAAAAAATTGAAGTTCAATGCGAATCTGTTTTTTCCTAAGAAAGGAAAAAAAACAAAGTTTTCTGGAAATAAATTCTTTATAAAGTCTTAGTTCTTAACTGTTCTTGTTGTCAGTCTTTCTTTCTTATTAATTCCAAATAAATTTACAAAACAGATGTATCGCCTTATACGATAAATGAATATAAATTTACAAAACAAATGGAAGCACAAACAATTAAAAAGAGGGGAAGAAACACAAACTAGCGGAAATCCTACTAAAAGATGAAAATGTTGAAAAGAAAACTAGATAGGAGCTTATTGAGGAGAAGGTTTAGAGGTTTTGAAAAAGGGGGTGAAAAGGAAATGAAAGGATACACAGGATCAGAACAGTGAGAAGAAATCAAGAAAAGCAAAAGAAGCCCTCAGACAGCACCCTAGTGGTCACTGTCTCCCGTGAAACTGGAGACGGGAAAAAACAAATCACTCACAATATACACAACACTACAGTAATAATGCAAAATGATAAACAATCAATAAAAAAAATGCACATTCACCCAAACTCAAAGAAAATCTCGCACCACACACAGAAAAAAAAATAAAACAAAAGATAAAGATGTTTATTTGGGTTGAGCGGTAATCAACTCCACCACCTACACTATTTGCGTGACGGAGGTGAAGTCAATCCACACTCTGAGGGGCAAGGGGAAAAATCAAAATGAAACAATAGGAAAGGGAAAGAAATAGATATTTACGAGAAGGGAAGGACTACCGACTCCCCAACGCCATGCCCCCCTGCTAAACGCAGGAAGAGGTTGGGGCTATCAGTCCTGGGGAAGGGGACAAAACAAATTCTAATACTCTAGGGAAGGACAGCGACTCCTCAACGCCCTGCCCCCTTGCTGCCAGGCACGAGCAAGAGCAGGTTGAGGCTATCGGTCCTGAGGTGGGAAAGGGTCAAAAAGAAATCCAAAAAAAACCTTAACGGAGTAGAGCAACCAAAGAAATGTCAACCACCCGAAACACATATAGAAATAGAAAAAAAACAACAAAAGCAAATATTATACACAATAAATAATTAACTAATTTCTTTTCTTTTTTCTTCCCTCAAATCCTTGAGGGTACAAATCAAAATCCTCTTTTTTCCCCAACTGAAAATATCTTCTTCTTTTTTTTTTCCAGGCCCGAGGGTACAAATAGAAATCCTTCCTTTTTTTTCCTTCCCTCAAACCCTTGAGGGCACAAATCAAAATCTTTTTTTTTTTCCTTTCCCTCAAATCCTTGACGGTTCAAATCAAAATCTTTTATCTTTTTTTTCCTCAAACCCTTGAGGGTACAAGTCAAAATCTTTTTTTTTTCAGGGGAAACAAAACGGCAGCTACGTCGGGCTCGTCGGGGTCACCACTGTCACACTGTCACTTTTGCACACATGCATTCATGACAGCATTTACTCCATACGCACACGCAATCTTTCCAATCAACCAAAAGGCGCACTACCGAATGTTTTCCTTCTCCCCTCTCCTTCAGGGAAAAAAACACTTTACTAAATCACATCAAACAATTTATAAACAGATTTTATACATGCATCCTTGTAACCGATTTTCCCCGTTACACCAATACACGTTTTTGTAAAGTCATGGCCTTCACATAACACTGGCTCAAGATCCAGACCCGGAGAATAAATGCTTCTTTCACTCCTTGATGCTATGCCTGCATCAGAATTCAGGGCTCGTTTCATACTGTCATGATTCCCTGTCTCTCTCAGACAGCGTAACGCCCTTGATTTCTCCCATCACTGGAGATATGATTTCCGACTCCTCTTCCTGGAGTTCTCCTGTCACTGGAGAAATGAAGAGTTCCAACTCCTCTCCCTCGACTTCTCTGTCCCTGGAGGGATTACGAGTTCCGACTCCTCTCCCTGGAGTCTTTACTTGTAGGGGCTGAACTACCGGTGTGTTCCCCACACCATGGCCATCTTCAACCACCTCACGGGTTGAAAGGTGAAGGGTGAAGGGCGAAGGGTAAAAGGTGAAGGGCTGGTAATGACTGGTCAGCAACGAGGACCAGCGTCCTGACAGGTTCGAGTCTCTAGGCCATCTGCTGGGCTAAAAAATGATTCTTTCCTCCCTCCTCCTAGTGAGTGCATATCAGTGTTCAAAACACTGACCAGCACCTTACCAGCCCTTAGTAAACTATCTCTCAGTGGTCACTTTCACCCAATGACCACGCTTCTTTCTTTAATGAGTATATCTCACAATTATTTGGGGACGCCCGCTACACTAGTCAAGCCACATGAATATTCTTCCTTTTTAGTAGTGGCATAGGGAAATGATTATATCACTAACTACATGTGATGGAGCGTCACATGCCTTGATGTGAGGCTACGTCACATGACACACACACACACGCACGCGTACACACGCACACACACACACACACCACACACACGCGCGCGCGCGCGCGCGCGTGCGCACGCACACCCGCACACACATGTACATGCACCTACAACTCAGCTCTCATTTTTACTGTGGAGGGGACTATTCATTTTTTAAAGAAGTTTACCACCTCCAAACCCACAGTTCTTCCAGTTTCACTCACCTCTCTGTCCACACTCCATCCTCCTCCTGCACCGCCCCCTCCCCCTCCCCCATCCCCACCCCACCCCCCAAATAATAAATAAAACCACCGTCTTATTTCCCCAGGCCCAAACACTAAGGATTCCAACATGTGGGACGTCATTGGCACGCCCTAGGCTGATCATGGCCAGGCTGGCCAAACACTTCGCAAACAGATAGCCTGCATCGTGTTTCCAGGACAGGTCATGAAGGCTGTGCACGTTACAAAACGCTGCGGTCAGCTTGCCAATTTGTTAGTTTGTTTGTCCTTTTCTCGTTATCGAGACATCCACCCCATCTACCCACGTGAACTTTAGGACAGGTCCTCTAGTGTGATGGTTGGACATGGTTTTGGATTTGGAGTTTGGCTTTCTCATCTGCACAGGCTTCTGTTTGGCTGCACACCAAAATAAATGCGCTACGGCCTGGCTTAAGGAGTCGAGTATTAGGGACCGGCGCACTTAGATTGTTTTGGGAATGGTTATTGTGTCTGAAAGTTGATTCTCCTCATTTTCTTTCATACGGCCGTCAAGGTACGAGTCAGGTGGTTCCCAAAGGAGACAGATTAAATCAAAGGAATGCGACTATGTGGGCGTTTCCAACTGGCGCAAAGATAGGGTCAAGGGTGAGTGCCAAGGCCTGAAATGTGACGTCAGCTAAGGGGAACGTCATGTATTTGAAGACTGGTTGTGATTTGAACATTTCATCGGTGAAAATCCCGGACACAAAGGAAATAATTGGTGGGGAGTTGTTCTTTTGATCAATTATCAGTTTAACATGAAACGCTGGCTCAAACTGACGTTATGGTAGGCCTCAAAACGCTTCCATGGATTATACAGCGTTTCAGTGCCACATCCTGCTGGTGGCGTGTGGCCTGTGAATAACGTGACTGCAGTCGTGGCCGGCTGGGCAAGAAACGCTTCACTTCAGTCTTCCTATCTCGCCGCCATTTTCTGAATGCCAGGTGCTTTCTATCACAGTTATTTCACTGACTTCTTTGTTCATTTGTTTTAAAAAGTTGAACCGGTCGGTTATTGAGGTTAAATGCATGTTACTCTCC
>CM031604.1:49113056-49128056 GCA_018398815.1 Conus ventricosus | reverse complement strand
ATGTGTTTTGATTCTGCTGTAACACTCTGTTGATTGATGAAGTACAGGTAAACTCTGTTGATGGTACAACAAAAGTCCCTTCATTTGTAAACAAGAAGAAAACTGTTTTGATACAACACAGAAACTGTAGTGATTGATAAAGAACAAACCAGGTTTTGACAGAAAACGATCCTCTGATTAGTAAACAACTTGAAAATCTTTTCTAATACAGCTGGGAAAACCTGGTTAACAAAAAAGAACGAGAAAATTCTCATGTAACTGAAAAACATCCCTAACTGATAATGAAGGTGGACATTTTGATGAATGAAAAAAAAATACCGTTGACTAGTTGGCAAGAACAGTATTTCGAAATTTGGAAATGTTTGTCTTTTTTCCCGTATTTCTGTACCCTCTCTCCTCTCTCTCTCTCTCTCCTCTCTCTCTCTCTCTCTCTCTCTCTCTCTCTCTGTGTGTGTGTGTGTGTGTGTGTGTGTGTGGTGTGTGTGTGTGTGTGTGTGTGTTCAGACTCAAAGACAACAGAGCGACGAGAGCGAATCGCATGAAGTGTGACGGGCTGTGATGTGGAGAGTCTCTCACACGGCAGAAAAAGGAGAAATTTCCTTAACAGTCCTGACGACGCCACTTGGTGTAGCGTGAAATAAGCAGCAGGATCAAAGACGGCCAGCTTGCTGCTGAAGGCAGGGTACACCATCAGTAGATCATTTGGTAGTCTAGTCATGAGTTAGTTCAAAATGCAGAGTGAAAATGTCAGAGAATGAGGAATGCATTAGCTTCCTGATACGCTACAGCAAGCTTAAGAGTCTGTCTGTCTGTCTGTCTGGATCTCTCTCTGTCTTCTGTCTGTCTGTCTGTCTCGCTCTCTCTCTCTCTCTCCTCTCTCTCTCTCTCTCTCTCTCTCTCTCTCTCTCTCTCTCACACATCTTTGAAGGACTTAATGACACAATTCTATCATGTGTACACACACACATACACACACACACACACTCACACTCTCACACACACACACACATGCCAGGCCCACATGCCGCATGCACGCACTCACGCATGCATGCACGCACGCACGCATGCACACACACACCACACACACACACACAACACACACACACACACACACACACACACACACCACACACACACACACAGAGGGTACAGAAATACGGGGAAAAAGACAAACATTTCCAAATTTCGATCTTTCTCAGGACTCTTTTTCTTTTTATATTTACAAAAAGGCATCTTGATTGAGTAGTTCGCACAATAAAACGTAAGGAAAGATAAAGATAAAAGAAACAATAGAAACAAAAATATATAACACATCATTTCTGATTGTAACACACCAGTTTACATTCTGCAGTAAATAGTTTGAAAAGTATCTGACCGGCAGAGAGAGATGGAGAGAGGTGGGGGAGGGAGGGTCTTCGTCAGAAGCCTTAATTAACGAAACTGGAGCCAGGTAGCCAATCACCAACTCGTGAAAACAAGTCATAAAATATCTCCTGACTTCTCTTTCTACCCCCTCACCTTCCCCACATAAACACCAAACACCATCCTCCACCATCCCCACATACCCCCCCTCCACCTTACCTCACAGTACCTCATAACCTTATCTGTCTTTCTTCTTCCTTGCCCCATCCACCGTCTTCCACCTCCCATGGTTTATGCATTTTCTCCTTTCCTCGTTCTGTGATTAAGAACTCTCAAGCATGAGCATGTTCAAGAGATCACACTAAAAGCATGCTTGTGCCTGTTCAAATGTGTGTGTGTGTGTGTGTTGTGTGTGTGTGTGTGTGTGTGTGTGTGTGTATAATCTGTATGTGTATAATCTGTGTGTGTGAGTCCATGCATATGGGCGTGCACGCATGCGCGTGCATGTGCGCGCGCGCACGCACACACACACACACCACACACAAATACGCACGCGCACACACACACACACACACACACACACACACACACACACATACACACACACACACAGGTGACAGATCATGGCGCGGCGTCTGCAAGCATGATGGGAGAGAGGGACGGAGACAGACAGACAGAGAGAGCAGACCCCATTTTCCTTTCAGCAGGATGTTACGAAGCTCATACATTCCTCGTTCTGTCGTATCTTCACTCTGTCAAGTGAACTTGGCTTACTCGCAGACTACCAAATGATCTACTGATGGTGTACCCTGCCTTCAGCAGCAAGCTGGCCGTCTTTGATCCTGCTGCTTATTTCACGCTACACCAAGTGGCGTCGTCAGGACTGTTAAGGAAATTTCTCCTTTTTCTGCCGTGTGAGAGACTCTCCACATCACAGCCCGTCACACTTCATGCGATTCGCACTCGTCGCTCTGTTGTCTTTGAGTCTGAACCGTGTACAACATCACACAGACTGTATGGCTTTGGTGTTCTGGTCCATGAATTGTGACTCTCCTATTGTAGTGTCCAGACTTATGCATGTTGCCCAAACACTTCAAATCTGAATGGAAGTCTCCCACCTCTCCCACACACATAGACCCTGCACAGAGATGCAGCCATGTATGAAAGGAAAATAAGTTAAGAGAGAGAGAGAGAGAGAGAGAGAGAGAGAGCGGGGGGGGGGGGGGGGGGGGGGAGAGATCTTCAACAGTCTCTTTTTCAATTGCAGTTGTATGATCGCCCAGCCAATCCCACGGAGCCTTTAGAGAGTAAAACGTACGGTCTCATTCATTACATGAAAGACAACACTTCACAAACACTCCGAAGTGAACCAAATACTATGGACCTCGACAGCTGTTCGAAAACAAATAAACAAACAAAAAAAACAACAACGATAACAACAACAACAACAAAACATCCCCCCCCCCCTCCACCTTGCCAAACGCATTTTTTTACGACATGAAATTACATTACTGCTTCAGTTGTGCTGTTGCTGCAGCTACTACTTCTACTACTACTACCACTACAAGTATAACCCAACCCTTCCACACACTCACACACATAAAACTTGAACAGAAAGACAAAGTACTTTCCA
The DNA here is from genome assembly GCA_018398815.1 of Conus ventricosus. NCBI lineage: Eukaryota > Metazoa > Mollusca > Gastropoda > Neogastropoda > Conidae > Conus > Conus ventricosus. The sequence goes on along the minus strand of CM031604.1, from coordinate 49,125,061 downwards.
TCTCTCATGCCTCTACCACCCTCATCCTCCCCCTCCTCTCCCTTCCAGGGAGATCATGCACTCAGCCAGCTGTACAACTTAGAGGTCGGAGGCATCAGTCAGCAGATGATTCTTCACCACGGCCATAGCCATGCCACTTGTGGCCAAGCTCATCGGCTCACTAACGGCCGCTGAGGTACCGACATCTCAGAGCTAACGACACAGAATGAGAGAGTTCCGCCGCTGACATGAACGGGAAGGGGGATGGAGCCGGTTAGCTTTCTGGCGACAACCGAAGTCTTCTCCAACACGCCTCCTTTCGGCAAATGGACAAAGTGATCGCCGCCCCTGATGATCAAAGACAGAGTACTACACGTATCGGGTTGACACGCTCGCAAAGCCCCCCCCCCCCCCCCCCCTGCCCTTCTCCACTCTCCATCTCACTCTTTTTTTTCCTGCAGCTATTTACGACCGCCATTTCAGACCTTCAGAACCTGAGTCAGATGGTGTACTCGAGTTAAAAGTTTGTATTCCAAGTCTGAATCCTAGGAGGGTGCATGTGCTTCTGGGTGTATGGGCCTCCTAAACGTGGTGTGTTGGTGTGTGTGTGTGTGTGTGTGTGGTGTGTGTGTGTGTGTGTGTGTGTGGTGGTGGTGTGCGTGGCGGGCACTTGTCAGGTCACACAGATCCAAACACTATTCTTAATGAATTATAGGGATGTATACAACGCCAGTCCTGACGGTACGGGTAATTTGCGGGAGGGGGGGGGGGGGGGGGGGGGGAGGGACGGGGGGGAGGGACGCTGCCAGAATATTTCTATTTTACCGAGTTATTTCGAGGAACACGAATAAAACGAAAAATGCTCAAGACTGCGATCGTCCACTAAAAATCTCTAACGGCTACAAAACAATGTCAGAAAAATAAACTTCTATCCAATAACCTGTCTCTCATCACCTCTGCCACCATGTTCCTACAACTGGTGTTCTGACTAACCAACAATATGGCGCCGTGCAGAAGTTGAAAGGTGAACAACCGAAGGTGATAACTCAAGGTCAAACGACATGTTGCTAGTCGATACTTTTCGGACAACGTTTGAAAAAAAAAAAAAGCAGTTGAACTCAAGACGGTGTATCTGTTTGCATTCAGCAAGGTCACGGGGGCAGACACTTGATGGCAGCCACCGGAAAAGATTCTTCAACACTTCCACTTGCAGCCAACCTCATCAGCTCGCCAGCTACAGAGAAGGAGAGTGTTCAGACTGGGACATGAAAGAAAAGTCGATGGGGTTTTTTGGGGTTGGATGGCTTTCCGGTACCCAGCTAGCCTGCTGTGGCAGGCGGTGTTTGGACAATGGAAAGCAAATGAGCGCCGCTCCCCATGATTACTGAGGGTCGTGGGTGTATCTGGTCTGGCGCTTCAGAAAGGATCCTGCTGGTTCTGTCCTCGTGTTGTTTGTTTGTTAGCCATTGCCGTTGGATAAGTTTAGAATAGGTCAGTTTGGTGCTGGAGTTATATATAAGTCGTGTGTGTGTGTGTGTGTGTGTGGTGTGTGTGTGTGTGTGGTGAGTGTGTACCAGAGAGAGAGAGAGAGAGAGAGAGAGAGAGAGAGAGAGAGAGAGAGAGAGTTGATGCATGTGTGTAACCGTGTGTGCTGCGCTCGCTTGCTGGCGTGCAAACGTGCATGCACATCGATGCACTTCTCTCAGGTCACATAAAATACATAGTCTAACCAAGCTTCACCAGTTACAGGACGTCTGTTGTGTCTGTCCTGTTAGAAAAAGATGACGAGAGGGAGGAAAGGGAGGGGGGGGGGGGGGGGGGGGGGGGGAGTAGGAAGGGAGGCATTGTAAACATTTCTTACATGCTCCCAAATGGTGTATTTCAAGGAAGAACGATCAAGTCTAAAAACCCTTCACTTGTAATCAACTGAATCTTCCAGTACAATGTGAGAACATCTGAATGGGCTCTCCTTCTTCTGACCATGTTCTATGCCTTTCAGAAAAGCCGTTACCACGTTTATAACTATTCTTGTCAAAGGTAATTTGACGAACAACATGAGGTGGGGGGAGGGAGGTGAGGTGAGGGGGAGGGGGTTGTGAAGCAGTTGAAAGGTGAACAACCGAGGTCATTAGAACAGTCAGACCTCAGTTTCCATGTTGCCTCCACTCCACACATTCAAAGAAGCAGCGAAGGTAGACCAATTCACCTGAAGAGGGCGTAACCATTGTCATTCGTCTAGCTTATTCCGGAGAGCTGAGACCGAAGTGCGTCGTTTACATTCTTCGAAGGTGCATTAACGCCATTCTCGTTTCTGCGGTTTTTTTTTCTTCGACATGCAACCTATAAAGAATATCCAGTACTTGGAAGTCTGCTGTTATTGTAAGTTCTCCGAAGGTTATTATCATTTACTGGTTTCTTTTCTTTTCATCATGTAGCAGGTTGTTTGTCTTTGTTTTCAAATGTCTCATCCTCCAACACTTCTTTATGCATTTTGTGTGTGTGTGTATGTGTGTGTGTGTGTGTGTGTGTGTGTGTGTGTGTGTGTGTGTGTGTGTGTTGTGTGTGTGTGTATGCATCAATTTTTATGCACCGGTTTTATTTCTAAAAATCATCTTCCCTGGGTGTAATTTGCGTGCATGTGCACCAATTGTCATCTTCAAAGTTCCATGCTCTGTTTTTTTTCTCTGTTCACGTTTTGCCTGTACACGAGCTTTGTATTCAGATGAAACAGCCTATGGAAAAATTCACTCGAATTGTAGCCTTCAAAAGCACTACGGTCAGGTAAGGTAATGATGCTTATAGCCCAGCCGACCGCCAAGGGCTGTCACCGCGTTGAAGTCTACTTACAAGTCATAAAAACCCATTCACACAACCCTTTAAAATACACCTAAAAACACACAGGAAATTTAGTAATAAATCGTTCTTCAGTAAAGTCTTAGATCAGATTAATACAAAAAACGTTGATCTCTTTCAGAAATTCAAAGATCATATCAAGTGGGATATCTCTGAACAAGGTTTTCATGGAGTCTACTCTAAAATGCTTATGTCTCACATCATGTAAGCAACAGCGCTACAATGTACAAAGAACTGGCGACAAAGGAGTCATGAAGGAAGGAACACCCATCAAATCACACTCGCTTTGTCAACGGCGTCACTGACGTCCGAGGAGACGTCACGGTGATGCAATAGACAGGCTTTGATAAACGCCCCACTCACGCCATCTAGCGGGACGCGTTCATTGGGAAGGCAGCAAAACGTCATAAGGAATTTGGGTGGCACGAGAAGATTTATGTTCAAATCACTTTCTGGACAGATGTTCTACACAGATGGTTTCAGGGGTAGCAGCCCCCTTGGAGACAAAACCACGCTGCTCGTTCTTCGTTCTCATTGTCATGTAAGTTGTTTATCTTGCCTGAAGAAGACAAAGAGTTCGAAACGCGTCACGTTTTGTCTTGTAATTTGTTTATCCGTTTGTCCGGCAGAATAATAATACTAACTTCTTTGAGACACGAAGCAAAAGTGCAGGAAGCAAAACGGACAAAAGCAATTGCTGTGTCGTTGCCCCAGCGCAGGTAGCACTGACAAGGCAATGGTCCAGAACATGACTGTTCTCCTGCTGGCCTTTGTGGGATGGAAATCCACTGATGCGATGCCCTTTCCCCATTCACTCATTCCCACGAGCTATTCGTTTTCACCTTTCTGACCTGCTATATAGGTGTCATATTCCGTGTTCGGGGAACGGGGAACATGCTGGGAAGATTCGCGCCTTCATAATTCACCAAAGCCCTAACAAAGATTGTTGGCTGAAATTTGAAGGGCACGACTGATGTTCCGCACAGCAATACACAGGAAGGGGACAAAGATAATGACAGGCTTGCACACTACCTGACACGAGGGATGGGAGGAGAGAGGGGGAGGAAAAATTAGGGAGAGGGGGGGAGAGAGAAAAGGAAGAAAAAAAAGAAAAGAAAATCTGCACCTTTAAGTCACCGACCGGCTTGAACCAATCATTTTCCAAAACAATGGGAAGACCGAAACACTATCTGTCACACACAATCACACACACACACCCCCACACACACACACACACACACACACACACACACACACACACACACACACACACAACACACACACACACACATACACACACCACACACACACACACACACACACACACACACACAATCACACACACACACACACACACACACACACACAACACCACACACACACACACACACACACACGTAATAATTTCAATCCCTCTTTAAAGCAAAGAGGCTGGCCGGCTAAAAGCGCAAGGAATACAATATTATCACCACATCTGAAAAGACGATAAATAACATCCACGTGGCAAACGTCTAGTCGAGTCATAGGCAGTACATCATCTCACAGAGAGCTACAGGGGGGCCCACTGTTTACACGCCCTCTCTCCCGGGGCATAACAGGGAGGTATCAAGTCACGCCCTCTTCATGCCTCCACTCCTGGGCTGATCCAGAGGATACAGCAGTGATGGGGATCCTCTGAAGGCAGAGAGATCAGAGGGAGTCCTGTACACATTTCATCACGCTATGATCAGTGGGAGAGAGACTGGACGACAGAGAGACGCCATGCAGACCCTTTATACGATGTCAGGGAGTTTGTCGTGAAGAAGTATGTGCAGCGCCGGAGGAGAGGCGGGGGTGGGGGAATGGGTACGGGGTGTGCGGAGCCCCCTCCCCCTCCCTTCCTCTGGCTGGTAGAATGGGCATGTAAAGGACCCATAGATCCCTCTAGGACAATACCCCCTATCCCCATCCCCCACTTTTACAACAAATTTTGAGAGAGGAAGACCTCCATCCTTCACGCATACCTCCGCACTCTCTCACTGCAGTTTTTTTTCTGTACAAAACTTCTGCCTTGCTGCAGTTTCTCGCCTGGGCACCTATTCCCCCTTCCCCGACTGAGGGAGGAGCCAAAGACCCCTTTGGAAGCCACCTTCTCTCATGAAACTGATCCACGCGCGCGCTTGTGTGTGTGTGTGTGTGTGTGTGTGTGTGTGTGTGTGTGTGTGTGTGTGTGTGTGTGTGTGTGAGCGCGCGTGCGTGTGCGTCTGTGTATGCGCGCGCGTGCGTGTGTGTGTATGCGTGTGCATGTGTTGTGCGCGCTATATGTGTGTGTGCGTGCGCCTAGTGCACGAACCTGCACACGCGCTCTTGTGTGTATGTAGGGGGAGGCGGGAGGAGAAGGTGGAAGAGGAACAGGACAAAAGAAGAAGGAGGAAGAAGAAGAAGAGAAGGAGAAGAAGAAAGAGAAGGAGAATAAAAAAAAAAGGAGAAAAAACATTATTTAAGAGCATTAAGTGCACTCAGAACGAATACCTGTAAACCGGAGTTACCTTTTATGACGGAACGAAAATGAATGGCGTTATTAGAAAATATTCCCTTTTGACTTCAAATCCTTACAGACAACATTGATCTTGTGTGTGGAATACCGAGTGGGCAATGAGCAGAAAGACACTGACTTAGTTACTAGGTGGTTGAACATTTTCTGTCTCTCTTTCCATCTCTATTTCAATCGATATGTACGGCAGATTGCACCATTTGCACATTCTGTTATTTATCAGCAGCGGTCCGTCGCAGGTTGACTACGAAGAAGGTCAGAAAACCATGAACACTGAAGAAATTTGCTCGGGTACATCTGATAGGGGAACGTCCTAGCCTATGACTGATTGCAACAGGATTTCTTCAAGTCCGACCACCAATCCATAACCGGAAACCCCCCTCCCCTCCTTCCTTCTAGTCACATCCTCCCGCACCTCACGTCGATCAATCTGCACCGGAGCGCTCCGGATTTCGTGTCACCATCGCATGACGTCGCAAGTGGCAAGGTAGCCGGATACGGTCCTCAAGCGGGCCATTTCTTCGATGAACGTTTGGCTAATGAAGAAACGCGATACAGGCCTCCGCTCTCTGCCCCCTAAGCAGCAAGACAAACAGATGGAGAGGAACGACTGGGCCCTGGTGTTTGGGGGAGTCCGGTACATGGCGGGAAAATGGAAGGATCGGCACGACTGCCCAGGTCACAGATGTGCAGAGGACAATCTCCGGTGACATCCATTTTCATTGTCAACACCCCGCCAGAGGGAGGACGGCAGGGAGATAACTTGTTGATGACAGGCCTGACTGGGCGAGTCGCGTGCAGCACGCGTCATAAGACGCCCCGTTACCGGCATGCTCCATGTTAGTTTGGATCTAATATGGCGACCGAAGGATCGGTACTGACATGGCTTCCATGATCGGCTAAGACAGAAAAGAAACACTACACTCTGGTTCCGAGGGATGGCAAGAGAATGATCTCTACCTGTGAAAGGTATGCTTATGAATGAGATCAGATTTAAAGTTTCCCGTTTTTACGTGTAACGGGCACATTTTGATGACACACACGTCAACAGACAGATCTGTTTAACTTACCAGCATGTTTGTTGTTGTTCTTGTTTTTGAGCTGGAGACTATATTCTAGACAAATACTATGAGACAAAGCCCAGAGAGTATACACTAGACGAATAATACGAGACACAGCCTACATCTTTCACAGATACAGCGCCATCTAGCATCAGTCTCACCACATTTTCAGTTTCCCTAGCGGCGGCCACTGAATCCGATGGTCAGACACAGCCTCATCTTTCACAGATACAGCGCATCTAGCATCAGTTCCCCCAATTTTCAGTTTCCCTTTGCGGCGGCCCTTGAATCCCACATGGTCAGACAAGCCTACATCTTTCCAGATACAGCGCCATCTAGGCATCGTCCACCACATTTTCTAGTTTCCCTAGGGCGGCCACTAAATCCCAATGGTCAGAACTGCCTACATCTTTCACAGATACAGCGCATCTAGCATCAGTCTCACCCATTTCTCAGTTTCCCTGCGGCGGCCACTGAATCCCCATGGTCAGACACAGCCTACATCTTTCAAGATACAGCGCCATCTAGCATCAGTCTCACCCACATTTCTCAGTTTCCCTAGCGGCGGCCCCTGATCCCACATGGTCAGACACTGGTATGCTATCATTTGCATGACATCAGCAAGGTCATCCAATTTTTAATTTTTTTTTATGTTAACATGTATTTCTACAATTAGCAGTCAGCAGACTCTAAAAACCAAAACAAAAAAGGCGGGAGTATACGAAATGAAGAGCGGCATGAATGTCTTTCCCTCTTCACAAAGTCAGGAGAAAGGAGCGGAAGGAAGATAAGGACAAAAAGAAGAAGAAGAAGAAGAAGAAGAAGAAGGAACAAAAGGGGAAAGACAGAAAAAACCACGAAAAGGCCGAACGATGATGAAAGGAACACTGATTCAGTGACACTTCAAAAACTGTGTGATAGGAACTGGGGAAAAAAAGATGGGAACTTACACACACAGAGGAGAGAGAGAGAGAGAGAGAGAGGGGGAGGAGAAGCCACATGATATCAATTTATTTTTACCACCACCTACCCCGGGCCGGAGGGAAGGTCTTTTGGTTGTCATGACTGGTCCATTCGTGGGCCTTTGATCACCCCACCAGCCAGCGTGGTCTGTCTTTCTTTCCTCCCCAACTTGAAAGCAGTTACTGCAGCTGCTCTGACATAAAGCCACTTCAAACCAAAAATCGCCAGCTTTAACTAAGGGGAAAAGAGAGAAAGAAAGAAAGAAAGAAAGAGAGAGAGAGGAGAGTAGGAGAGAGAGAGAGAGGAGAAGAGAGGAGAGGAGGAGAGAGAGGAGAGGAGAGAGAGAGAGAGATGAGAAAGAAAAAAAAAGAAACGAGAAAAGGAAGGGTTTCGAGAGAACAGAGGACGAAAATGGGTAAGCAAAGGAGGGTGGGAAGAAAAGGGGGTGGGGATTAGGGGTGGGGTGGGGCGGGAGGTCAGGCAGGAGGGGTATAGACTGTGATGGGCTGGCGCTCGTAAGCTATCCTTCAGATTTTAAACCAAACGAATCCGTTTACGCAGACACAATGATGATCCGCTTAGACTCTTCCGCGTTCCTCAGTGAGAACTGCCAGCTTTAGGCTACCCCCGGTGAGACGTTGGTTGTATAGGACGGTTTTAACCCTGCCATTTACAGTCATTGCTATTACTGATAAAGGGAAAAAAAGCAGCAAAACGAAGAAAGCGAAGGTAGGAACCCAAGAAAATTCTACACATAAATGTAAAAGGAGAGAGAGAGAGAGAGAGAGAGAAGAGAGGAGGGGAGAGAAGAGAAAGGGGAGAGAGAGAGAGAGAGAGAGAAAAGAGAGGAATGCGTGCATACACAAATACATTCCACGCATACGCACGTAGGCATGCATTCAGCGGCACATAAGTGCACACACGCAGACGCACGCACGCACGCAAATAAAAAAACAGACTCTGACTCATACGCACCAGAGAGAGGGGAAAAGGAGAAAAAGAGAGAGAGGGGAGGAGATTTTGATGTGTTATCAACCATGAGATCTATCGACCCAAGTCCGTGTTTAAATCAAGCGTTTTATGGCTTATCATTGGAGCAATAAGGCCTGCACCCGTGAAAACCATGGAGCAGATCACTAGATATTTACACATGGGACACGACACACTCATTCACACACACACACACACCACACACACACACAACCACACACACACACACTCTCCCCCTCTCTCTCTTTCTCTCTCTCTCACACACATACACACACACCCGCTCTCTCTCTCTTCTCTCTCTTTTCCCACACACACACACACCACAACACACCCCACACACACACACAAAACCACACACACACACACACAAAACACACCAAAACCAACCCCACACACACACACACACACAAAACACAATGCCCTCTCGCGCTCTTTGGGCACACAACCGCTGTAGCCCATTTGCCTAGCGCCAATACGTTCCAAATTAGCTGGAATAGATTGTCGCCAGCGACAGGTCTATGCAAGCGACGCCAGATTTGATCGCTGCGTCTGGAAGCAAATCTGAAGTTGGCCACTCTGAAAGGCATCTTGCTTCCGATCCGATGAGCAAACCCTCGTTTGGATTTGTGGTGTGGATGTTGTTTTCTGTCGGACACAAATCTAAACCTACACTGCGACAACCAACTCGATCCGCAAGTTTTTCAGTCTTCTGGCCAATCATTTACTTTGAGAAACCGTCCACTAACTGTAATGAGCAAATGGTTTGTTTTGGAGACTATGGGAAATTTTCTTTGGCATTCAATACGTCAGGAATTAAGCATGACTTTCTGCAATCATCATCACCGTCGTCGTTATTCATCAGTCTGATCACCATCATCGTTGCTGTTAACATTGGTCCTGCTGCTACTGTCCTTTTTATCGTTAAGGGTGAAACTCCAAAACCAGAACCTGGTTTGATTTCCCAAGACAGCCCGGGACCCAACAGAAAGTGACATCGTAATCATGCTAAGTGGGGAAAAATCGTTTGCGCCCAAACTCTTAAAAACAGGGGTCAGATTTTGCAGCGGTCTTTTCTAAAGATAAGGCCACAAAACAACATACCCTACCCACGCAAAAAAGATCCCCTCACCCCCAAACTCAACAGAACCGCACAAAACATGACAAAATCAATGACTTAAATTACTCACTAGCCACCAGCTGGTGTGAAAAACACGTGACCCGACACCTGGCTCCCACCATCAGGCTTATGGATTTTCGTCGGCTGCGGTCCGAATATTCGTTAATGACCCCCTGACAATGAATGCCCGTGGGCTAGAGAAAGCAGGTAAACAATGGGGGCGGACTGGGGGATGAGGCGAGTGGGGTGGGGGGGGGTTTGGGGGCATCGATTGCCTTTCTAGTTTGCGGCAGTCCCCGGTGAGTGGGATGGGGGTATCAAGAAGGTAAAATTGCCCGGGAAAGGGGGGAAGTGGCACGCACGAGTCATCCGAGTGAAAGTGGGGTAAAGCACGCTGGGATCTGTGTGTGTGTGTGTGTGTGTGTGTGTGTGTGTGTGTGTGTGTGTGTTGTGTGTGTGCTGTGTGTGGTGTATGTGTGTGTGTGTGTGTGTGTGTGTGTGTGTGTGTTGGTGTGTGTGGTGCCTGTGTGTGTGTGTGTGTGTGCGCGCATACGCGCGTGTATGCATATGTGTGGTATGTATGTATGTCTGTATGTAATGTATGTGTGTATATATGCATGTATGTATATATGTATGTGTGTATGTGTGTGTGTATGTGTGTGTGTGTGTGTGTGTGTGTGTGTGTGTGTGTGTGTGTGTGTGTGTGTGTGTGTGTAAAATGTATATGGGTGTGGAGCATCAGAATCGTATGTGCATATAACAATAACAAACAAAAAACAAACAACACCGATTACGTGCAGATTAAAAAAAAAAGTCCACGACATTTATACTTTGGTGACGAACTCTCATAATCGCTGTTTATCATCACGTGAGATCGATCCCGACACCCCCATCAAAACGGACATGACAAATAATTTCAACTATGGTGCTGACAAGGTAGAGCTGCGCCATAGAAAGTAAGGCGATAATCAATGAGGCAGCCTATCAGCATCGAGGGCCACATGGAATTAACCAAAACTATTGAAGGTCATAATATACTCACAGAAGGAAAGAGAAAGAATACGCCCTGCCCATCTGCTCTGGTATGCTCAGTTCTGTATGGTATATACAGCCAACTAGACAGAGACGAATATGATTCGTTCTGCACTTAGCCTTTTTTGCGCATAGAGTGGAACAATAGAATGAGAGTAATACAGCTTTGTTTCTCTTTGTTTTTGTTGTTGTTGCGAAACCTGTGGAATGATAGAATGAGAGTAATGCAGCTTTGTTTCTCTTTGTTTTTGTTGTTGTTGTTGCGAAACCTGTGGAATGACAGAATGAAAGTAACGCAGTGCAAAACAGGAGAGTGCAGGGGAGAGAGAGAGAGAGGAGAGAGAGAGAGAGAGAGAGAGAGAGAGAGAGAGAGAGAGAGGAGAGAGAGAGAGAGAGAGAGAGAGAGAGAGAGAGACAGACAGACAGATAGACAGACAGAGGCAGATAGAGACATGAGACAGAGACAGACTAATGAGATACAGAGGAGAGAGAGAGAGAGAGAGAGAGATGAGAGAGAGAGAGAGAGAGAGAGAGAGAGAGAGAGAAAACAGAAATTCGATGGATTGCACTTTTTCAATGTTCAGTGTCTTCGTAGTTGCAAAAGAATGGGGACCGAGGGCGGCACCAGAAGAAAGAGAGCAGGTGGGTTTAATGGACCGCCAAACAAATGGAACGAAGTTACAAAACAGGTCCCGCACCTTTCAACCTGTCGCTCTACTTTCTGGCGGTACAAACAACACTAAAACACAGGAGAACCCATAATCACCTAGCTCGGATCGATCACAACGGAAGTGTGGCACTTCTACCGAGATCAATAAAAGCCAAGTGATTTTTTTGGGTGTATTTGTGTTGTTTGTCCTTCCTTAGAAGTCCAATGGTCGAAACACCGTGGGTCTGTTTTGTAACTTGTATGTTGCTCCATTTTTTTCATCACTCGAGTAACTTAACTTTTGCTGTATGTAATAAGGAAAGACTCACTGACTTCCGTAATAGGTTTGACTTTTTCCTCTATACAGAGATAGAGAGGGGGGAGGGGAGGAGAGAGGAGAGAGAGGGAGGGGGGAGATTCGGATTCGGATTCGGAATTCAGAATCCCGTTTAATTTCATTTAGGCCAAGGCCCCTTATGAGGGGAATGTAAACAACAAAAGAGCATTGAAGCAGCGCTAGTTATGACTTAACAAAGACATAGCAATGGTGATACAAACAAAATTCTTAAGATGTGGTGGCAGTTTCTCTGAACTTGTATGCTTTGAAAGAAACATTGAAAGACCTCTAACAACTTCAACTGATTGAGAAGACATTAATAAACACAATTTAAATAAACACGGTTGACTATAATACTTAGGTTTGATGAACTTTTCACGAATACCATTAAGAACTGGACAGCTAAGAACAAAATGTATTTCATCTTCTTGTGCTACTTTACATAATGGACAAATCAGATCTCGTTGTTAGCCGTGTCTGGTCATAATGAT
>CM031604.1:49097182-49112056 GCA_018398815.1 Conus ventricosus | reverse complement strand
GAGAGAGGAAGAGAGAGAGAGAGAGAGGAGAGAGGGGGGGTATGGGTGGATGAGAAGGTGGATATTTCATTAATTATCTAATACTCTTTCTCCGATTGGATGGGGGTAAACAACTCCGGCTCACAGTTCGCGACAGGGTGATGGAGGCTTCACAGCAGCAGTGGCACCCAAAGTACCGCGCGTAGGGACGAAAAGAGAACACCGTATTGGAACACTCTTTCTCTTAAAAAAGAAAACGCTAAAACAAGGTATATGTATAAATATGACGCAAGCACAGAAACACTGAACAGTCCTTTGCTGGCAATATAATGCACCCTAGCTTGAAGGCGTGGATGGGAAGGATCGTGGTCTTGAAGATTCCAAAAGCCACTTGAAACAGTCACAATCTCCCCGGACACTGCGTGTCATACACATGCTCATGTCTTCAATGTGATGTGACGGACGAAATGGGGTCCGATAGGAAATGTTAGATAGAACTTTGTCTTGCAGTGAAAACTAGGTCCTAGGGTTAGCAAACTCCGACGACGCTGCTCTCTCTATGGACACTGGCTGTCCATATTAGAAGGAGAGAGAGAGAGAGAGAAGAGAGAGAGAGAGAGAGAGAGAGAATATGACAGAAATATTTTACGGAGGGCTAACAGATAAACAGAACGCTTCTTTACATACCGCCTCCCACTCCCGAAAAAAGACAAGATTCAAATGAAATGAATAAGTAAATAATTCAAGCGTGCGCAAAAACAATAACATTAACAATTATAAAGTCCTTCAACAACAACAAAAAATCAAAACGTTTTCAAACCAAGATCATTTTGATTTAAAAATGAAGACAATCAAACAATAAATGCAAATGAGAGAGAGAGAGAGAGAGAGAGAGAGAGAGAAGAGAGAGAGAGGGATTAGGGAAAGGGGATGATGGATTGATGAAAGGAATGAACGACGGGGTATGGGGGCTAGAGGGCAGACAACACAGAGACAGGACTGGGAAAGATGGTAACTTTCATCCTATACAACATGTCCCACCTATCTCTCTCCCTCTCCCCCTCCTTTAATCCCCTTACTCCTCCTCCTCGTCCCCATCCGTCACTTCCCTTCAGGCAGCTCCCGAAAGTTCACCACAGTTCCTCTGCGTATCGCTGCCCACTGAACGTTTCCAACAGACCGTCAACTTTCATTCTACAAAGGTAAAACGACCAACTGGCCACACGCCACAATTAGGATTTCGCTCTAAATCACTACATAATTCATGCAAGCGTTCTGAGGCCTAGCATAACTTTGAGCCAGCATTTGATATTGAACTCATAACTGATCGAAAGACCTCTCCCCCCCCCTCCCTTCCCGATCATTCCACTTGTTTTCACTTTATTTCCACTGATGACGTCATTCACAGTCTGCAAATACATGACCTTCCGCTTAGCTGACATCACATTTCGGGCCTTCTCACACACCTGTTGAGCCTATCTTTGCGCCAGGTGGTTCCTCCCAAATGGTCCCATTCCTTTCACTTTAAGCCGTCTGCTGGGAACCACCTGCATGTACCTTGATGGCCATAGGAACAAATAAAACAGGTCAATCAACTTTCAGACGCAATGAAAATCTCAAAACAATCTCATGTGACTGTCTATAAATACTCGACTCCTTAACTTAAAGCAAGGCCTTGGTACATGACATTTGGGTGTGCAGCCACTCCCCCTCCCTCTCATTACTCACTGCCATCTTTCACCCACATCCCCATCCCTTTCCCTCAAGACGGCAGCTCGGGTATAGCTGGCCAAGCGTGACGCTAAGGGCTGTCCCCTGACCTCCCGAGCTTATGATGTCTATGGTGCCATCACCTCGTTTATCTTCCATCCCAACGCTTCCCTCCCCCAGCCATGGCACGGCCCCATAATAATACTGCACACACCATGCAGCGCTGGTCTGAGTCCGCTGCTAGGAGACAGCCACAAGCGGTGATAGTGAATGGAGTCCCCTCCTACCTCCCCGCCCTAACCCTGCACCTTTCCGAGTTTTACAACGTGGAACAGACCCCATAATGCCAGAGCTTCTGATGTAGGGTAAGGGGTCGCCGCATGCCAGCACACAGAATTGATAGACAGACACGCGCACAAACATCGCCCCCTCCTTTCACCCCTCCCCCGACACACACACACACACACACACACACACACACACACACACACACACACCACACACAGAGTGAGAAGAATAAGAAGAATAAAAGAAGAAGAAGAAGAAGAAGAAGAAGAAGAAGACGAAGAAGGGGGAGGAGGAGGAGGAGGAGGACGAGAAGAAGAAGAAGAAGAAGAAGAAGAAGAAGAAGAAGAAGAAGAAGAAGAAGAAGAAGAAGAAAAAAGAAGAAGAAGAAGAAGAAGGGAAAGTCGGCAGTTTCTGACATGCAGCAAGAACATGTTATATCTTCCTCCATTCTTTCCTTTTGTTTGTTTATCTAATTTTGAATTCAACATTTGTCTTATCCCTCTGAAGCGAGCATCTGAATGTGATCGGAATGGAGAAACGATGAGGGTGGAACACACACACACACACACACACACACACACACACACAGAGAGAGAGAGAGAGAGAGAGGAGAGAGAGAGAGAGAGAGGAGAAGAGAGAGAGAGAGAGAGGAGAGAGAGAGAGAGAGAGAGAGAGAGACAGAGACAGAGACAGAGGGGGGAGAGCAGAGGATGGGGTGAAGGTGTATGCGAAAGGAAGAGAGGGAAGGGAGGGAGATGAAAGGGGTGGGTGGGTAGGTGCGTACACAATTGGAGCTGAACACGCACGTCAACCCGTCAGACACATACAGCAGCACAGACAACGGGAGCAGAACCACTGATAAGGCGCCGTAGTCTGCCTAGCCTGTCAGTCACCACTGCCCTGACAACCACAAACACACACACTGTGTACTGCACCTGAAAATGAGGCCTGTAAAGAACACTGCAGCGAGGAACAGAGAAATAGGAAGTCACAGGAAGGGAGGAGGAGGGCCTGAAGGAACGGAGGATGGGGTAGGTAGGGTATGGGGGAGGGTATGGGGGGGAGGGGAGGGGGGGGGGGGGAGGGAAGCAGACACTTAAAAAAAGCGATGACGCGTCTGTTTTCTAAATCAGCTTGCAAATGCACTGACACTTCACTGTCAGCCGCATTCCATGAGCTCATCCCGCAGGCTGCGGAAACAGGACCGTCAGGCCATACTGGTGCACGGCATTTCTCGCCTTCTTGTACTGATACAGGTACAACGCACAAAGTGTTGATAACGTGTACAAGTCACAAAGTGCGTTACACGTGTATCAGTACATGCGCTTTCTACCCTAGTCACCCCCCAAAAGAGAGACCTGCAGCAGAGAAAAAAAATCGAGGGAAGATCATGCCGGTCTTTCCACTGCAAACACAGTTATCTGTTCTTAAACTATGGGTCAAACAAACAGATCCAGAGAGTGCAAAATTTGTTCTGAAGCGCACGCCAGGATAACGATCGGATTATGGACAACCCGCGTCACAGCATCACAGACGCACTGTGTCACACGCTCATTCTGGCATTTTCTCTCTGTGACTGAACTGTCCATAAGCGGCAAAGCTACCTTGGGCGCACCCGCCAGCGGCACTTTGTCCCATGAAAACGGAGAGATTATTCTCGTTGAACGAGACCTCTAGCTCAGATTACCTCCCTTGCAGATTTCCGAACATCGTCTGTTAAATCATGTTACACAATCCCACCGAGCGACCAGAGAGGGGACTATCCTCGTAAGGGCTGAAGGGATGTTGTCCCCCGTCACCTTAGCCAGGGCTGATTTCATGGAAATGGCGCTCATCCCGGAGATACACTGAACCCCCCTACCCCCTTCCAATAACGACCGTGCCTTTTGTTCAATCAAATATACTTTAAAAAAATACATTGGACTCACGTCCTGATAAACATTCTTTCTTCAAAAGACCCAAACTTGAGGGGTTTCTGGGAATCCTTCAAGAGATGTTCAAGTGTATTAATCAGCACCAGTTATTCATCTTGTCGACATTTTCACACACACACACACACACACACACACACACACACACACACACACACACACACACACACACACACACACATACACACACACACGCCCGCGCGCACATGCACGCAAGCAGGCAGGTTCCCTCTCTCTCTTCTCTGTGTGTGTGTCTCTCTCTCTGTCCATCCTCTCTCTCTATGGTTCCCTCTCTCTCTGTCCCGCCAAATGGCATATTCCGTGAAGCATTAGCGGCGCAGAAGGGTGCCAGACCATGCATGTCTAAGTGAAGACTCTGTCGATCCAGTGGAACGGTGCTTAAAGGTGAACGATGTGCGTGTATTAGGTGTCACGCTCGGCCGGCTAGGCAGCTAACAGTTGTTCGTTGCCAGAGAGGGAAGCTTCCGTGGCTGGCGCTTCCAGAGAGGCAGGGTTGTGCATCCGAGAGAGAGAGAGAGAGAGGAGAGAGAGAGAGAGAGAGAGAGAGAGAGAGAGAGAGAGAGAGAGAGAGAGAGAGAGAGAGAGTTGATGGCCAAGACATTCTATCATTCTATTAAGATCACTTGACACTCTCCTTTTCTTCCGAAAATAATTTGTGCTTGCAGTTACGTTTCAAATTTCAGTGGAATGTACGAAGAGTACAAAAAGCAAATCACAATCCTCTCTCCCCCCCCCCCCCCCCCCCCTCCTTCCTCAACAAAAAAAGAAAAGAAAACAACAGAGAGAGAGAGAGAGAGAGAGAGAGAGAGAGAGAGGAGAGAGAGAGAGAGAGAGAGAGAGAGGAGAGAGAGAGCGAGTGAGAGAGAACAACAGAACTAATTCCTTCTCTTAAACAAACAACAACAATAACACACACACACACACACACACACACACACACACACACACACAAAACACACATACACACACCAAAAGCAAAAAACGAACGAACTATACACACATGTAGGAGAGCATTTATACATGCTGAATGTCAGAATGTGTGTGTGTGTGTGTGTGTGTGTGTGTGTGTGTGTGTGTGTGTGTGTGTGTGTGTGTGTGTTGTTGTGTGTGTGCGTGTGCGTGCGTGTGCGTGCGTGTGCGTGCGTATGCGTGCGTGCGTGAGTGCGTACCTGCGTATGCATGCGTGCATGAACGCGAGCGTGTATGTTTGTGTATGAGTGTGTGTGTGTGTGTGTGTGTGGTGTGTGTTGTGTGTGTGTGTGTGTGTGTGTGTGTGTGTGTGTGTGTGTGTGTGTGTGTGTTGTGTGACAGACAGAGAGAGAGAGAGAGAGAGAGAGAGGAGAGAGAGAGAGAGAGAGAGAGAGAGAGAGAGAGAGAGAGAGAGAGAGTGAGTACCGCCAAGACATGCAAACATGATCTGCACTATCGTCTTGATCTTTGGCCAAAGCCACCCAGCAGGAATTTTAGCTTGGTCTTTTTTTCTTTTTTTTTCTCTCTTTGTTTTCTGTGCATACTAAACAAAACAAACAAAAAACAAAACAAAACAACAACCCCCCCCCCAAAAACACACCACCACACACACACACACACACACACACACACACACACACACACACACACACACCAAAAAAACCCTTCTATTTCGAATCTGGTAGTGAGAAACTACACACACAAAGGCTGATGCCTCGAGCACTGCATAATTATGACAAAGGAGCTGAGCGGTGTCATTATGATCTCATGCATTCTATGCTTGCATTTTTTTTCCAGCCTTGGCCGACTTTGTGACTTCAGCGTTATTGTGTTCATGTTGCTTTCGAACATTAAGAAAAAGAAAAGATAATGACCTGAAAGGGCAAAGACGATGAAGATGATAGTATGAAGAGATAATGAGCAGAAAGGGCACAGACGATGAAGATGATAGTATGAAGAGATAATGAGCAGAAAGGGCACAGACGATGAAGATGATAGTATGAAGAAAAGAAAAAGAAGAGATAATGAGCAGAAAGGGCACAGACGATGAAGATGATAGTATGAAGTTCTAATCTGGTTCGGTCTCAAACGAGAAGTTTGCACTCCATGTTTCGTTTTTCAGCGTCAACCAGGCCAAGAGATACAGACACCTGCAGCAACTGTCAGGAATGTTGAGCAACACTGTCATCAGACACGCTGCTACATCGTGGAATTTGTCGCTAGGGTCTCGCCACGTTTTTGATATTACGGAGGAGGGGGAGAAGGGATGGCCACCATGGAGCGCAAATTGTGACGAAACGTATAGAGCACCCCTCCCCTTCCACCCCCATTCCCATGCACTGTCGCAAAATGCTACAGAAAGTGGCGAAACCTCTCGGGGATTTGCGACAAATCTTGATATTGCGACATTACTCAGAGCAACAGACCGAATTCATGGAGTAGTAGTATTCGAGTGTGTGGTTCCAGTCTCCTGTTTAATTAAACTCTTGGCATTCTCAAAAACTCTGGATGGGCGCTAAAAGCAAATAAACAAACCAAAAAACAACAACAACAACAATAAAAACCCGCTCACAACTATTCGCCTGTAACAGGTTACGATCCACGTCATTCAGTCCTGTAACCCCAATGCCAATCGCTTCACCGCGGTGGATAGTGTTTTCAGAGGTTGTCAGCGCTGGGGTTCCTATGTTCAACTGGGCGAGTAACAACGTAAAATCAAGCATTATACCCCCCCCCCCCCTCCTTTGCTTCTACCCCCCCCCCCTTCCCAAAAACATCCAGGCAGAAAACATGGAAACAAAAACAAAAGGTCAATTAATTTCAAATGATTTTTTTTTCATTTTGTTTTCTGGTGTATGAAGATCAGTCCGTGAAATGTGCTTGGAATAACCGTTCAAACATGAGTGCCAAACTGTACAAAGCTACTGTGGCCTCGACCTTGACCTAAAGTCCAGCTTTCAAGGCTCTGCAACGTATACGTTCGTTTTATCTTACGGGTCTGCCCGTTCATTGTTGTCCTTGACCTTGTGACACTGAATGCGGGTCAATGTCCAAAGGACGGGTCGTTTCCGGTCAATAAATTATTCAGATTACGTACCCACTGATCCTCGCAGCTGTGCGATAATGCCAGCGCGTCAGCGTCACGCCATCCTTCCTGGGCAATTCCAGGAATGGGGAAACAAGTGATTAGAGAGGGAAGTTTCATCAGACAAAAAGCATCTCTCTCTCTCTCTCTCTCTCTCTCTCTCTCTCTCTCTCTCTCCTCGCTCTGGCTTCCATTCTCTCGCCCTTTCCTCTTTTCAGTCGGTGTTTCCGGCCTATAATTTTATCTGTCACCCTCCTCCTCCATTTCTCCCTCCCTCCCTCTCAATCACTCTCTCGCATTCTGCAAGTACCTCGCGCTCTTGTATCTCTATCGTGTGCTGTCCATTCTCTCATTCTTGTGCGTCACTCCACTGTCCCTCTCTTTCCCCTCCCTCGCTCTTCCAGATGCACTCTCTGTCAATTCCTCCATCCTCTCTCCGCAAGCACCTGTGTGTGTGTGTGTGTGTGTGTGTGTGTGTGTGTGTGTGTGTGTGTGTGTGTGTGTTTGTGTTTGCGCGCGCGCACACACACACACACACACACACACACACACACACACACACACACACACACACACACACACACACACACGCTCCTCTCTCTCTCTCTCTCTCTCTCTCTCCCACACACACATGCATGTATATATAAAATATATATATATATATAATATATTATATATATATATATATATATATATATATATATGTGTGTGTGTGGGGTGTGTGTGTGTGGTGTGTGTGTGGGGTGTGAAAATCAGGGAGTACAATATACTGTTTTCTAATCGATCATAAGAGACGTTTGTCAGATTGCCGGCTATGAGAATGGCATAAAAAAGTAAGAGAATGCAGCAAATATTAAACAGCAGACCATTCAAAACAGAGTTTTTCCACTAAACCGTATTGTGACTGTATGAACAATCGGAAACATCAAGACTTTATTTTTTTCTGTTGGGGTAGGCATTGCCGACATCCAAAACACATAAATTACATTTCTCTACTGACACTACTGCAAATTTATCTTGCCGTGTGTCTAAATGTGTTTTGGGAAGAAATATATTTTCAATTTCAAAGATCGATGACACATGAATGTGGAGAAAAATCTTTCACACGTTGAATTGGGGAAATTTAGAATGCAACTATTATTAAATTCAAGTGAAGTTGAGCTTTTCAATGCCTTCGTTTGAAGTTTAAAAACACGGCACCAAAATAGTCATCTGTGTTAAGATCAGCGGTTTATCAGTTTAATGACATTTTGAGTGGAAATTTTGCGTGTACTTAAATTAGAGTGAATAAAGGGAAGGGAAAAATCAGCTTCACATGTATTAGTCTGATTTCATAATATCCCTTCATTCTCCCCTGCCTATGCACCCCCCTCCCCAACCCATGCTACATCTACCCCCCCCCCCCCCCCCCCCTTCAATATTCTAACCTTCAACTTCTGTCCTCCTTTATAACGGTTTCAGATTCGTCACGTGATCTGGTATTGTGATACAAGCGGTTCAGCTCTCGTCATTAAACATTGGAGTCTGGAGTCTTTAAGTCTGTGCCCGTCTGCCCCACATCCGTTCAAACTCTCAGGCCCCAATCCCTCAGCAGCCAGTTCCTCATTATTCCCGATGTCCTGACGGCTTACACCAATCCCACTAACGAGCCGGCCCTGAGCTCAGGACATTGTCCACAATCGCATCCCACTCCCCTCTCGTCTCGCCTCCCCTCCCCTTCATCCCTCCCCTTGAACAGGAGATCCTCTCAAGTCACGGCATTGTATTGTACCTCACAACAGCAGACTTCTCTTTGTCAAATTCCGGCTGTTCTACCCGGGCAGAGCGCGTCAAGACCACAACCAATACATCCCCCCCCCCCCCCCCCCCGCGTCTTTTTCACTTGAGCATTTTTGTTTACCTGTACAAATTTTCGGGGAGAACAAACTTCCTGGCCACCGTCCATTCTTTTACGTGCACAAAGAACTGTCTGTTGCAAACGGAATCTCGGTTTATGGTCTGAACTGAAGGAACTCAAATAAAAATTTGGTTGAAGGGGTGGAAAAGAAAATGGCCCTGCCCGCCCCACCCGATACTCGATCCACAGACACAGAACTCTCTCGCTTCCTTGGCCGGTGTGTTATCAGTCGGGCCATCCACCTCCTACTTAATACTGCACGAGCAAGTCTTGTTATTTGGGGGAATCTCTCGCCGAAAGCACCGGGTTACACTGGCGACACGGACTTTCACCGAGTGGACTTTCGCTGAATGGACTTTTTCCGAAGGGGGCAGGTTGTGACGCCGGTGGAAATACAGTTTCTCTCTCTCTCTCTCTCTCTCTCCACACAGACAGACAGACAGACAGACACACACACACACACGCGTGCGCGCGCGCGCGCACGTACTCACTGTAATAAATGTCGTATCAATTGTATGTATTTTAAAACAAATGTTAAAATAAACAGCCTGCCACATAGGCATAAGCATTAATATTGTGCTATTGATCGCACACACCTAAAGGTTAAATTCTATCCGTCTGTCTGTTTGTCTATGTCTGTCTATCTGTCTCTCTCTCTCAGATTAAATACACACTTGCGAGCGAACTTTCGCCGAATGGGGGTAGCTTTTGACATGGGGGAAGATTCAGTCGCCACCGATCTCTCTCTCTCTCTATATATATATACACCGCAGGTAAATACAAATCACAAGTCAATGATATGCACACTCGCACACCCCTGGACAGTACTCACTCAGCAGAAGACCAGTGGGCGGAAGTACTCATTCCCCTTCAACCTGCCCTGCACGTGCATCACTCACTCGCCATGAGTCCCTGTCAGCCAATCACAGGGCAGTGCCGCAGTAGGGGAAGGGAGTGGAAGGGGGGGGGGGGGGGGGCGGTAAAGGAAAGGTGGGGGGTGGGGGGTGGGGGGGGGGGCAACAACAGCTGAAGGTGCGAGTCACAAAGGCAAAAACTGAAGTTCCGGGACAAACAATACAACGTGAACGCATTGGACTGAAGACACCACCACCTCTGTCATGTCGTGCATGACTGAGGGACAGAGAGTCCGGCCTGTCCCACGGGAGACAGTCACGGTACGGCTACGACCCAGTGCGTGATGGGGATGATAGCGTATGGCGGTGTGCAGGGCTGCTGATGGCAAAATCTATAAGGTGTTGCGTGGGAGGCTCGTGTTGAGCGGCTGTTCCCTCTTTATTATTATTATTATTATTATTATTATTATTATTATATTGGGCCTCTTCACGGCACCTGGTATCAATGATGTCGGTTTATGGGATGGGGGTCATTATGATGTCACCTTGCCACTCTCTCTTCAGTCAGACCTGATTTCTTTCCACATCGAAAGCTGTGTTGGCCACATTTGACACACACACACACACACACAGACACACACACACACACACACACACACACACACACACACACACACACACACACACACACACACATACCAATTATGCAATTATAATAATATTAATAAACTTTCAAAGGAATTTTAAGTCACTCCGCCGGTTAACATGGACAAAAAAAAATTAAAGACAAAACACGACGCGTTTCGACCTTTTAGGTCATCTTCGGGCAAGATAAACAACATCCAGGACAAGGAAAACGAAGAATGAGCCATCACTCAGGGAAAAGGAAACTATGTAAGGGGAAAAAACGTTTCAGGTAAAAAGGAAAGTGTATATGGCAAATGGAAAGTAAGTCAGGGAAACAAAAAGTGTGTCATGGAAAGGGAAAATGCGTCACGGAAAGAGAAAGTTGGCCAGTCATTTAATAGATATTACCTTGTTTCGTCCCTGCCTCCTTTAAAAAAATTTTTTTTTAAATCCCTTTACCGCCGTCAAAGGGGTGATGTTTTGATCCGAGCCTGGTGTATTGTCCCTTTGCTGGCAACATGACGCTAAAACTACTATACTGATTTCTGATTTACTATGTGAGAAAGGTAGAATACATGGTCAAAGGAAGAAGCCATTTCATTTTGGTGCGAATCTGTGATGA
Organism: Conus ventricosus; assembly: GCA_018398815.1. Classification (NCBI taxonomy): domain Eukaryota; kingdom Metazoa; phylum Mollusca; class Gastropoda; order Neogastropoda; family Conidae; genus Conus; species Conus ventricosus. Next base: position 49,101,072 of record CM031604.1, on the reverse strand, counting down.
GGATCCGGACCAAAGCACAGATCCAGGATTCGTTCAGCAAATTCTACGGCGTTACACTGTAACAAAAGTTGGAGTGTGGCTCTTCAAGGACGAAGTCATGAAAAGTTGATGCAGATTTATGGTTCAGCTCCTGTTTGCTGAACTACATCCGTTTCACTCGTTGATGTTCTCTGTGTGTTCCTTCTGGGTTTCTCTCATACTCATTATCAATCTTTCTTTCTTTCTTCTTCGGTCTCTCCCGCTCCCCACCTCACATCTCTCTCTCTCTCTCTCTCTCTCTCTCTCTCTCTCTCTCTCTCTCTCTCCTCTCTCTCTCTCTCTCCCGACTCTCTCTCTCATACTTTGTTTTTATGTCTTTTTTTTTTTCATCTTCTTCCTCTTGTTTATCTAACGCTACGTTTCTCTCTCTCTCTCTCTCTCTCTCTCTCTCTCTCTCTCTCTCTCTCTCTTCTCTCTCTCATGTTTCTATCTCTCGTGCTCTCTCTCTCTCTCTCTCTCTCTCTCTCTCTCTCTCTCTCTCTCTCTCTCTCTCTCTCTAATTTCCGTGTTTTGTCTTTCACGCTATCTCTGTCTTTCTCTATCATTATCTCTGTATTGCTCTCCATCTCTCTTACTATCTAGCCCATGCTTTTGTCTGTGTTCTCTCATCGTGTTTCTCTCTTGTACACTCAATCTCTCTGTCGTACTCTGTTTTTCTCCCTCTGTCTCTCATACACTCTATAATCCCCCCCCCCCCCCCCCCCCCCCAACACACTCCCGCCATCTCTCTCATGCACTCTGTGTTTCTTACTCGATTCTTTCAGTCACTTTATCCTCTTTGCCTCTCTCCTCTTGTCCTTCGGTCTCCCATGCTCTCAGTGTTCCTGTCCGTCGCTAATACATCCTCTCCTTCTCCCTCTGACTATCCCTCACACTCCGTCTGTCTCTCCCTCTGACTACCCCTCATACTCCGTCTGTCTCTCTTTCTCCCTCTGACTATCCCTCACACTCCGTCTGTCTCTCCCTCTGACTACCCCTCATACTCCGTCTGTCTCTCTTTCTCCCTCTGACTATCCCTCACACTCCGTCTGTCTCTCCCTCTGACTACCCCTCATACTCCGTCTGTCTCTCCCTCTGACTACCCCTCATACTCAGTCTGTCTCTCTTTCTCCCTCCGACTATCCCTCACACTCTGTCTGTCTCTCCCTCTGACTACCCCTCATACTCAGTCTGTCTCTCTTTCTCCCTCTGACTATCCCTCACACTCCGTCTGTCTCTCCCTCTGACTACCCCTCATACTCCGTCTGTCTCTCTTTCTCCCTCTGACTATCCCTCATACTCCGCCTGTCTCTCTTTCTCCCTCTGACTATCCCTCACACTCCGTCTGTCTCTCCCTCTGACTACCCCTCATACTCAGTCTGTCTCTCTTTCTCCCTCTGACTATCCCTCACACTCTGTCTGTCTCTCCCTCTGACTACCCCTCATACTCAGTCTGTCTCTCTTTCTCCTCTGACTATCCCTCACACTCCGTCTGTCTCTCCCTCTGACTACCCCTCATACTCCGTCTGTCTCTCTTTCTCCCTCTGACTATCCCTCATACTCCGCCTGTCTCTCTTTTTCCCTCTGACTATCCCTCATACTCCGTCTGTCTCTCTTTTCCCCCTCTGACTATCCCTCACACCCCGTCTGTCTCTCTTTCTCCTTCTGACTATCCCTCACACTCCGTCTGTCTCTCTTTCTCCCTCTGACTATCCCTCACACTCCGTCTGTCTCTCTTTCTCCATCTGACTATCCTTCATACTCCGTCTGTCTCTCTTTTCTCCCTCTGACTATCCCTCACACTCCGTCTGTCTCTCTTTTCCCCCTCTGACTATCCCTCACACTCCGTCTGTCTCTCTTTTCCCCCTCTGACTATCCCTCACACTCCGTCTGTCTCTCTTTCCCCCCTCTGACTATCCCTCACACTCCGTCTGTCTCTCTTTCTCCCTCTGACTATCCCTCACACTCCGTCTGTCTCTCTTTCTTCCTCTGACTATCCTTCATACTCCGTCTGTCTCTCTTTTCCCCCTCTGACTATCCCTCACACTCCGTCTGTCTCTCTTTCTCCCTCTCACTATCCCTCACACTCCGTCTGTCTCTCTTTCTCCCTCTCACTATCCCTCACACTCCGTCTGTCTCTCTTTCTCCGTCTGACTATCCTTCATACTCCGTCTGTCTCTCTTTCTCCCTCTGACTATCCTTCATACTCCGTCTGTCTCTCTTTCTCCCTCTGACTATCCTTCATACTCCGTCTGTCTCTCTTTCTCCCTCTGACTATCCCTCACACTCCGTCTGTCTCTCTTTCCCCCACTGACTATCCCTCACACGCCGTCTGTCTCTCTTTCTCCCTCTGACTATCCCTCACACTCCGTCTGTCTCTCTTTCCCCCCTCTGACTATCCTCACACTCCGTCTGTCTCTCTTTCTTCCTCTGACTATCCCTCACACTCCGTCTGTCTCTCTTTCTCCCTCTGACTATCCTTCATACTCCGTCTGTCTCTCTTTCTCCCTCTGACTATCCCTCACACTCCGTCTGTCTCTCTTTCTCCTCTGACTATCCCTCATACTCCGTCTGTCTCTCTTTCTCCCTCTGACTATCCCTCACACTCCGTCTGTCTCTCTTTCTCCTTCTGACTATCCCTCACACTCCGTCTGTCTCTCTTTCTCCCTCTGACTATCCTTCATACTCCGTCTGTCTCTCTTTCTCCCTCTGACTATCCCTCACACTCCGTCTGTCTCTCTTTCTCCCTCTGACTATCCCTCACACTCCGTCTGTCTCTCTTTCTCCCTCTGACTATCCCTCACACTCCGTCTGTCTCTCTTTCTCCTTCTGACTATCCCTCACACTCCGTCTGTCTCTCTTTCTCCCTCTGACTATCCTCACACTCCGTCTGTCTCTCTTTCCCCTCTGACTATCCCTCACACTCCGTCTGTCTCCTTTCCCCCTCTGACTATCCCTCATACTCCGTCTGTCTCTCTTTCGCCCCTCTGACTATCCCTCATACTCCGTCTGTCTCTCTTTCCCCCTCTGACTATCCCTCACACTCCGTCTGTCTCTCTTTCCCCCCTCTGACTATCCCTCACACTCCGTCTGTCTCTCTTTCCCCCCTCTGACTATCCCTCATACTCCGTCTGTCTCTCTTTCCCCCCTCTGACTATCCCTCACACTCCGTCTGTCTCTCTTTCTCCCTCTGACTATCCCTCACACTCCGTCTGTCTCTCTTTCCCCTCTGACTATCCCTCACACTCCGTCTGTCTCTCTTTCTCCCTCTGACTATCCCTCACACTCCGTCTGTCTCTCTTTCCTCCCTCTGACTATCCCTCACACTCCGTCTGTCTCTCTTTCCTCCCTCTGACTATCCCTCACACTCCGTCTGTCTCTCTTTCCCCCCTCTGACTATCCCTCAACCCCGTCTGTCTCTCTTTCCCCCTCTGACTATCCTCATCCGTCTGTCTCTCTTTCCCCTCTGACTATCCCTCACACTCCGTCTGTCTCTCTTTCTCCCCTCTGACTATCCCTCACACTCCGTCTGTCTCTCTTTCCCCCTCTGACTATCCCTCACACTCCGTCTGTCTCTCTTTCCCCCTCTGACTATCCCTCACACTCCGTCTGTCTCTCTTTCCCCCCTCTGACTATCCCTCACACTCCGTCTGTCTCTCTTTCCCCCTCTGACTATCCCTCACACTCCGTCTGTCTCTCTTTCCCCTCTGACTATCCCTCATACTCCGTCTGTCTCTCTTTCTCCCTCTGACTATCCCTCAACTCCGTCTGTCGCTCTTTCCCATTCTGACTATCCCTCATACTCCGTCTGTCTCTCTTTCTCCCTCTGACTATCCCTCACACTCCGTCTGTCTCTCTTTCCCCCTCTCACT
>CM031604.1:49089682-49092182 GCA_018398815.1 Conus ventricosus | reverse complement strand
CTATTGCAGATGGTTGTCAGATTGTGCATGTGGCCACTCTCCTGTCTGCCACATCTTATTGCAGATGGTTGTGAGGGTGTCAATTCTTGCATCCAGCGTGCATGGACCAGTTCAACAGGTATAATTATCTCCTCCTGCTGAATTAAACTACACACCACATTCCCAAAGACACTTTATTTTCTTTCCGTGCTCATTACCATTCGCTTGTCAATTTATTTCTTCATGTCGTTTTTTTTCTTCTTCTTCCAGTTTTACTGATTTCTGGATTCATCTAACGATTCACTCACTTCTGTATCCAATAGCCCCTTTCGTTTATTAATGATTGTTCTCATAGGCAGCAGACCTGACACCAATCTCCATAGAACACACACGGCTGTGCATGGCTAATGAGGCAGGTGACACACCGTGGACAGCCAAGGCCGCTGCGCAACAAATCGACATCATGCTGGAAGGACATGAGCAGCCTGACTCCAACAAATGGGACGTGTGGCCAGCACCCCAAACTCCCCCACCCCCACTTTCCACCGCTTCTAACTCCCTAGTGTCCGCACTCGCGCGCGCGCGCACGGACGCACGCACGCACGCACGCACGCACGCACGCACGCACGCACGCACGCACGCACGCACCACACACACACACACACACACACACACACACACTATCACCTTCCCAAACACGCAGTCATCCTATCCCCTACCGTTTTTTTTTCTGCATTTCCTTCCTTTTATCTTTCGCCAACAGTTATCGTGCAGCTGAATGCAGTGGTTACCATGCCAAAATGCTCTCTATGACAAAATTACTTTTGCGTATAAGTGTGTGTATCTGTGTGTGCGTGTGTATGTGTGTACGCGCGCGTGTGCGTGCGTGTGTGAGTGTGTGTGTGTGTGTGTGTGTGTGTGTGTGTGTGTGTGTGTGTGTGTGTGTGTGTGTGTGTGTGTGTGTGTATGTGTGTGAGTGCGCGCGCGCGCGTGTGAATGTGTGTAGTGTGTGTGTGTGTGTGTGTGTGTGTGTGTGTGTGTGTGAGAGAGAGAGAGAGAGAGAGAGAGAGAGAGAGAGAGAGAGAGAGAGTGTGTGTATGTGTGTGTTGTGTGTGTGTGTGTGTGTGTGTGTGTGTGTGTGTGGTGTGTGTGTGTGTGTGTGTGTGCGCGCGCGCCCGCGCGCGCGCGCGTGCTTGAGTGTGTGTGCTTTCGTATGCGTGCTTTCGTGTGTTTATTAAATATCACCTGTCTTTATAAAATCATCCAAACTATCTAGGGAAACTCTTGACATGAACGTAGGAACGAGTTTGAAATACATGAACAATCCGTCATCTGTATGTCTTGATAACATTTCGCAAGTTTAAAGTTCATTGAAACATGGTGTAGACACATTCATTCTATAACTTACAATGAGTAAGAGAGGCAGGCAGACAGAATCGGACACACAGGCAGACGTTTATACATAAAAACACGTACCCCTTAGAAGGGGGTCTGCTTATCAAAATCTATTCATATGAAATAATGTTGAAAATCTTAGCAAATCGCTTGCGTTTTGAATGCTTTATACACATCCACAAACATTTGACATTTGTCTTCACCAGACGATGCCATGAATATTACCAACTGAATGCTTTATACACATCCACAAACATTTTACATTTGTCTTCACCGGACGATGCCATGAATACTGCCAATTTGACGAAACAAGCTTGTATAAAGTACGTCTGTGTAATTAACTGCTGTCTAACATTTTGTTACTCTGAATAAGACCAGCAACTGACTGAATTTTCTTCATCTCCACCACAACAAGGACGGATCAGACCAACAACAATGACTGAATTTTCTTCCTCTCCACCACAACAAGGACGGATCGGACCAGCAATGACTGAATTTTCTTCCTCTCCACCACAACAAGGACGGATCGGACCAACAACAATGACTGAATTTTCTTTATCTCCACCACAACAAGGACGGATCGGACCAGCAATGACTGAATTTTCTTTATCTCCACCACAACAAGGACGGATCGGACCAGCAACAATGACTGAATTTTCTTTATCTCCACCACAACAAGGACGGATCGGCCACAACGCGGTGATTCAGAGCATTGTGGAGACTGGAATGTACAAAATATATATATCCGAAATCCTCAAATCTGAATTTTGTTACATGCATCTGGAATTCGTAGAAATATATAAAGACAAGTATTCAGTATACAACGGTGAAGTGCTGTGACGGATAATATAAAATGGGCGATGGTCCTGGATCTGGAAATTCCACCTCGGCCCGTTATCATTAATCAATATTTGTCGAAGCTTACTGATAGACCTATTCATATAACGTACACCCTGGCTCGCCCACCTAAAACCAGATTCCTATAAAGTCGACCTCACCCTTGAACACCAATCTGGTTTTTACCCCGGCATGTAGCTAGCTCTACTTGCAAGTTATGCGCTTTATCAGGCAATGTATTTGGCGCAGAGAGAGAGAGAGAGAGAGGGAGAGAGAGAGAGAGAGAGAG
>CM031604.1:49082182-49084682 GCA_018398815.1 Conus ventricosus | reverse complement strand
GTCTCTTTTTTTCCCCCCATTTCTTTCACTCCATTTCTCTCTTCGATGCACGCACACAGAGAAATTGAGGAGTGAAGAAAAGGGATGACTAGGGTGACGTGCGCGCGCGCGCGCCCGAGAGAGAGAGAGAGAGAGAGAGAGAGAGAGAGAGAGAGAGAGAGACAGAGAGTGAGAGAGAGAGAGAGAGAGAGAGAGAGAGAGAGAGAGAGGAGAGAGAGAGAGAAGTGGGTGGGCAGGATAAAATGAGCAAGAGGGTACGGTAATGTCGAGGAGAGGGAGGGTGGGGAGATTCTTCCAGTCTTCAGGTATTACCTTATATCTCAGGGAAACTCATTCGACTTTCCGCATTTTTTCCAATATATATATATATATATATATTATATATATATATATATATATAATATATATATAAAATTACAAAAAATTACAAAAAAATAAAAAAACAAAAAATGGAGGAGAAAAAAACAAGTTTCGAAATATCGGTATATGACCAGGAGTTATGTGTTAGTGAGTTTCCTCCCTATTGGAGATTATAAGCTTGCTGAAGGCTCATTTTGAGAAGCATTTATTTTATTTTCCCCCATCCACCCACTTGAGCACATACTGTTAGTTAGGCAGTATTAACTACCACTGCAGATATGAATGCTTATCTCCCCCTATTTCTTCAATCTAAGACATAAGAGCAAGCTTTGTTTATAATTGAATATTTCTTGCAGTCATTGCAACACCAAGCTGCTCTGTAAGTTGCTGGAATGGTACTCAGTATTTATCCTTGGAATTTATTAGTTTTTTGTAATTTAGTCCCTTGCGGATTCATTCCAAGAACTGGCCCTCAGCACTTGTGTCTAAGAGGTTATCTTTTTATATGTTCTACTTTTCACAAGAAAATGTAGCTTGTTTTGTTCTTTCATGATTTTCTTTTGCTTCTTAGGTGCACCTTTGGTTGGTTTTTTGAAAACTCAACAAACATACTACGGTATTGCACACCAGCCATTTCTGGGATAGCATTCTTCTTATAACCGAAAAGGCAGAGGAGTCAAATTACCACTTTCCGCGGTCACTGAGGAGAAACAACCAAGTTTCGAAATATCGGTATATGACCAGGAGTTATGTGTTAGTGAGTTTTCTCCCTATTGGAGATTATAAGTTTGCTGAAGGCTCATTTTGAGAAGCTTATATTTTTCTCTGTCCACCCACTTGAGCACATACTATTAGTTAGGCAGTATTAACTACCACTGCAGATATGAATGCTTATCTCCCACTATTTCTTCAATCTAAGACATAAGAGCAAGCTTTGTTTATAATTGAATATATATATATATATATATATATATCATGTCATTCCATCGTCCTATATCTTTGGTTACTTTACAATGCTAGTGACGACGACCATGATGGTGATAACGGTGATAATGTCGACTATGACGATAGTGACGAAACGACAATGATAAAAGACAAAAAAAATCTTGACTTCAAACGGCATCTTCATCATCCTTTAGGAAACTATCTCCAGGACAAATCTTACAGTTCATCTGTCTTTTTAGTTATTGATCTAGTCATTTTTTCTTGGGGGTGCCACTCTTTCAGTTCTTTCCCGCGGACCGTGTGCCAGGCGACAGCATGCATACCCCGTGTTGGCGGTGAGCAGCCGCGTCCTTTGTAGTGCACCCATCCCGTGCTCCCCAGACCGTGATGGTCATCCCACTGAACCATGACCACATCACTCTTCCTTCCTTGGGGGGGGGGGGGGGGGGGGGGGGGAATGACACTGCCACGTTCCCAGCCTCCCCGCTCACTCTCCTCCTCTTTCACCAACACCTCCCTACTGCACACACACACGCACACACACACACACTCCCTTTCCCACTGTCATCGACGTCCACCCTCATTTACACTCCTTCTCATCCGTCCCGACAAACAGACACAGATACACACACGCTCAGAGAGAGAGAGAGAGACAGATAAAGACAGGCAGAGGGACAGGAAGACAGAGAGAGAGATAAAGATAAAAAGATACAGAGAATTGTCCATCACGCACACACACGCATTCTCACATACATTCTTATACACACACACAAACAAACACACACACACACGCGCGCGCACGCACACACAATCACAAACATACGCACACAGCTACAAACATATGAAACCATGCAACAGACACACACGCCACACACACACACACACACACAGAGTGAGAGAGCGAGAGAGAGAGAGCGAGAGAGAGATGTTTTCTATATGAACCACTCCGCCTACAACTCACCCTCCTTCCCTCCAAGGAAAATCCATCTCCCACCCTCCCCCCTCTATCTCTCTCCCCCTTCTCTCTCCCTCTCCCCCTCTCTCTCTCATCAGAACCGTTCTCATGGTAATGAGGAGCGGAGCTTTGTGGCAGTCCATTTCCTGTCACGGTCCGCTTCCGTTGATGGCACATGTTTTTACGTGCGCAAGCCACGATCCTCAGTCATCCACGAGAGATTGGGTTCCCCGCCCCTCA
>CM031604.1:49052182-49077182 GCA_018398815.1 Conus ventricosus | reverse complement strand
CCCTCAAATTGACCACAAGGTGTGACAGGCAACTGTTGAAATCCTTGCCTCGCAACCTGACTGGATCTGCCTTCAGGATGGATTACAATGGTTCCCATATACTGCTAGCGAAGGGTTTAATATTTACTATATATTCCCCTAATTTTTGTTTTCATTTTCTCTCCCCCCCCCCCCCCCCCCCCCCGGCCCCCCTCTCCCCTTTTTTAAGAATTATTTTTGACAAGTCATTGATGAATGACGGAAGAATGGTTAGCCTGCTCTTGTTTTCCCCGTACTAAATTGTTCAGCGTGGTATATGTATGCATACATATTTGTATGTATGTATGCGCGCGCACACAAACACACACACACACACACACACACACACACACACACATATATATATATATATATATATATATATATATATATATATATATATATATATATATATATATATATATATGTATGTATCCTCTCTTTCTGTGTGTGTGTGTGTGTGTGTGTGTGTGGTTGTGTGTGTGTGTGTGTGTGTGTGTGTGGGGGGGGGGGGGGGTTGTGTGTGTGTGTGTGTGTGTGTGTGTGTGTGTGTGTGTGTGTGTGTGTGTGTATGCGTGAGTGCGTGTTGTTGTGTGTGTGTGTTGTTATTTGTGTGTGTGTGAAGGTCCTGTCTCTAAAATCACACGGTTGTGGTCACATTGCGTTGTACATTTCTATATCACTTTTTAATCAAAAAGATGATTTCTACAAACCTGAAAACTACGGCCCCCTCGTCTACACCAGTGTTCCATGTACACGACTGGAGCATATGGAGATCAGTACCACAATTCGATTTGCCAAGGCCAGCAATGAAGTGCATGGGATTAAGTTCCGTGACAGCTGTCGGCTAGATCGTGTGGAAAAGCTTTCTGCCAAAAGGCTTGACTTTTGCGGATCACACTGTCTGCCACAGGACAGGCAACTGCCAAAAAGACCAAGTGTCCGATGACAGTATCATTTAAACTGCAAACTGTGACTCGAACTGGGAATTATTCTTCCATCCGTAAAATAAGAGACTCCAAATGTTACCAGGAGGAAAAGGTCATAAGTGCATATTATCTTCATGGGCAGAAACTTCTCACACTAAAGAAGAATAAGCACCGGCACGCCATAATCTCAACAAAAATCACAAATGAGACACAACAACGCTATTTCAGCAAAGCTAATATAACTCCTTTTGTTCCCGCTGTAATCTGAAGGTGTGCAAAGACAAACAAAGGTAATCGAGCCTACCAAGCCTTTGTCCCACTGGTTCTGGGACATGCCTCGACAGTCTAGGACACCAACACAGTCAAAGACGTGAGCAACATCGAACACCGGTACGCTGCCATGGTATCCGCTGGGTGGTGGTGAATCGCCACATTAGGCTGACAACATTATTCCAGTAGAGAACAGGAAAATGCCAATCCTAACTCACATCCGCCCTCAACCAGTTTCGGGCGGATGCGACCTAGGATTGGCATTTTCCTGTTCTCTGACAAGTAAGACTTCAATAACCAAAAATAACGATTTTTTTTACAAACATACATACTGTGTAGGATTATCCGTTTTCAATACTAATTTACTAAACTTTTCAGATTTTAGTTTTTGCTTAATCCTAGTTTTTCCTGATCATTTTCAATAACATCATTTTCGCGCAGACATTCATCAAATGAGTCTCTGTCTTTCATGTGAAATAAAACTACAGTCTTTAACTGTTCTCTAAAGTCTTTTAAAACGGAGTTATATTTTTGACATAAAATCCACACACTTATCCCAGCATGTCTTCCACTGAAAGCCAGTTTTGACAAAGTGTTTCTCTTTTTAACTATGTCTCTTTCTGCCGAACAGTCATCTATAATAAATAGTGTCTGCGTTCCCTCAAACAGTCTATAACCAGTCTAACCACAAATTAATAAAACACGCGGCAACGGCGGACATGTAAGGCGATCCCTAGAGCGACAATTAGTGGCTTTGCTGGCACACGACGGCTGTTAATGCTCTCAGCGGGCCCGTAATTGTCTCCCTTTAATAGTTTTCTATACGTAGTTCTCTGAGAGAGAATTAATTGTTAAAAGCTATATTTTCATATTTAATATGCTAAAGTATTTAATATAAATATTGAACAAACTAGTGACTAAAGAGTAAGATACAGTTGTTGTTTTATTAACATTTACACTGGTCACCATAGAATTGTGAAAGCTTTCAATGTGTTGGGTTTATATATACTGTTGCTCTAACTGTTAATGTGAATGAGTCGTGTACTTTTTAGCAGCAAGAGGGCTGCAGGGTGTAGCAGCAAACTAGGCCAAACGACCCTGTGTGATCACTTGACCTGCAAAGCACAGCAGCGAACTAGGTCAAACGTTCCTATGAGGAACGCTTGACCTGCAAAGCGCAGCAGTAAACTGGGTCAAGTGATCACAGTAGGAACGTTTGACCTAGTTGCTGGCCTTCAGTCACAAAGCAAGTGGCCCCAGTTCCACTTTGAGACACTTGACACCTTCACCCCCAAGTCACCCCAAGTCCTTAATTAAGTTCTTGATTAAGTTACTCCAAGTCCTTAATTAAGTTTTTAATCAAGTCACCCCAAGTTCTTAATTAAGTTTTTAATTAAGTTACCTCAAGTTCTTAATAAGTTCTTGATCAAGTCACCTCAAGTTCTTACATTAAGTCATCCTCTAAGTACAACCAAGTTCTTATTCAAGTTATCTTATAATTATTAGAAAAAAAACAATACAATCTATGTTTTTATCTTAAATAGTAGATGCCTAATATAGTACACACACGCCTCAAAAAACGCGTCATCGTTGAGGATGTCTTGCTCAGCGTCTTTGGCGCGAGATCGGTCAGCATAGATCTTAATGGAGTTCTTACATCGTAAGCAACCGCATTGATTACAATTCTGGTCTATGGAAATGTCTTTTATAGACTCCATGTCTTTATTTATTGACTTCATCATTTTAAACAAATAATAATCCGTCATGATCTATTTTTATTAAAGAAACAAATTCATTTATAATAAATCAAAAACTAATCCAGTATGTTAGGATTACAGTATTAATAAAGTATTAATGCATTAGAAATGGATCAAAATGATCTTTTGTTGTTGGCGGTTCTAGCATACTTTTATGTTCAGCTTCTGTATTTAGTGGTTGAGATTTTTTTGACTTCTTTGGTTTTTGTTGCCATTGTTTATATATTTTATAACCGTAATAACCGCCCCCAGCAGCAGCAAGGGCGCCAAAAATGACAACAGTTTTAAGTTCAATATTCCACGAAGACTTTGGTGGCGTAGGTCTTGAATTAACTTGCTCTTGTTCAGGTGTTTGTATAGCTGGCATTGAATTAACTGTTGGCGTTGGCGGCGTTATGTTTTCATGATGAGTTATATTCTGTGATTGTAACATTAATTTTCTTTGTCTGTTCCACTCTGCTAATCTTTTTCCTGCTTCAACACGCCCAGGATGAGGAGGCTTTTTACTGGTTGCTTTCTTCATCGGATTCAATGTTTTCTGATTCTGCTGATTTTCTGGCTCGGTCATTTTGAAGGGAAACAAAATCTATATGATTAAAAGTAATTAATCCCGCGATCACTGGCGACAATAATGTTCCAAATCTGTAGTATAGATCACAGCCTAGAGACTCTAATGACTTTGTTAAAACTGGATCCTGCGTTAAATCATACATAAAGTCTTGTTCAGAATCAATGGGAGCAAATCTACTGACTAGTTTAGTGTACAAACTAAGAACCGTTTGCCCAACACTTTTCACCATTCTTGAGCCCAGTTGCGCTTCATACCTGTTATGATACTTTACAATGTCTTGTGGCGACATCTGTTGGATCTGTTCTATGCTGAATTCAGTTCCGAGGAACTGTTTTGTTTTCCCACATGCTGCCAAAGAATACAGCTGTTCTTTTTTGCGCATAATAGCTTGGTCATCAACTTGGTCATTCATAAGTTCAGGAAGGTTTAGGCTGCCCTGTAGCTGTAGTAGATCATCGCTGTTCATGTTTTTTATTAATTATAATTATTTTATTTTTTAAAAATGAGCGCCGAAAAAAACTGTTACCAACCTTGTATACCATTCTGCTGTTATTGGAGGTCTAAGCGTAGGATACACGATGCTTGGTAAAAGCCTATTAAAAATAAAACCAGCAGATCTTGGCAAACTAGACTTTGAGGATTCAGCAAAATGATTGCTATTATTACAGCTTCATTTGCTACGAAAGATTTTTTAGTTAAGCAAGGAATAATTCCAGACAGTATTAATATGTAAAAAAAAATACATTTATAAAAATGGCTTCACTCGTAATGATGATTGGTGGTGCTGTGGTTAATGCGCTTGCTTTTAGCGGAAGTAATTACGCGCTTAGTAAACTGCGGGATGACGGCGAGAGAAAAAGACATAACAAAGCTATGGAGCAACTAGCCGCAGCGCAAGATCACTATGAAAAGCAGAGAATTGAGCAGTTAGATTTTATTAATAACAAACTGAAAAAACAGGGACACGCAGCTTACACATTTAAAGATGTTGATCAAGCGATAAAAGAATATTATCTTGTAACAGGCAAGCCAATCGAGACATTGCCCCCACCAAAATTCAGCGACTTTTATCATCCATCAGAAAAACAAAAGATGCAAGAAATCGCGTTTGTTATCTTTGGTATGACCATTGTGTATTTTGTTGCGCATAATATTGGCTGAATAAAAAATGAACAAAATCTATTATTCGCCAAAAGGATATTGGAAGGGAATCACGGCAATCAAAAAGCTAAGCCAAGCAGCGGGAGTCAGTGAAAAAACAGCAAAGGAATGGTTATCTAAACAAGCGATTTGGCAAATTTATTTACCTGCGCCTAGACGAATACAGAGACCACACTTTGTGAATACAATACCGAACGACACCCATCAAATGGATCTTCTAATTTACCCCTGATACGATTAGACGAAAAAGATTTAAGTACGCACTTACAGTCATTGACGTAGCTCAAGATACAAAGATGCGGAACCATTAACACAAAAGAGTGCTTCTGCTGTTGCTGTTGCTATACAACTGATATACCAACGAGGCCCGCTAACTTATCCTCGCATGATTCAAGTCGATGATGGAAAAGAATTTAAAGGCCAAGTAAATCAATTATTGTTAAAACATAGAGTTACCATTAAAAGAGGCTTTCCCGGGGAGTTCACAGATCACAGGCTTTGGTTGAAAACTTTAACAAACAGTTATCTGAAAGGCTTTTCTCCTACCAGTATCATAGAGAGCTGATTGACAATTCTCGCAACACAGAATGGGTTAGAAGACTGCCCTCAGTTCTACGTGCAATGAATAATGAAGAATTTAAAGGTCTAAAACCAGTACAAGCAATCAAAAAAACAAACAATAAATGTTGCTGAAGACTCCAGTACACCCAGCAAACTATTACCATTTGGCTTGAAAGTAAGGTACCTTATTTACCGGGAGAAGCAGAAGGGGACACTCGCATCAGGGCAACCGATCCAGTTTGGAGTGTTGATCCGTATGAAATAAAAAGAATTGTAAAAATGAATCCGCCCCTGTATTATTTACGAGAAACTGAACACACAAAACAACCAGCTACTCAAAGATCTTTTGTGAAGGAAGAACTGCAAATAATCCCGCCCGACACAGTTCCGCTTTAACTGATTTGCGTAAATATATTTTGGTTTAAAATGGAAGGCCAAAAGAAAGAACCTGGAACTGAAATGGAATAAAAAAGAGGTAGCAAGAATGATAAATGAAAAGCCCTTTGGAATTAATACGAAAAATCATATGATATGTGTTCTGCTATTAAGGAAACATTTGTGGGGATTCATGGGTACAGGGCAATGCATCCAATCACCTACAACCCAAAATCCCAAATTTTGACTATCAAAAATGGATAAAGAATATCTTGAAATAATAAAAAAATTCGAGCACGTCAAGCAAACTGAGAAAATTTTGTCTAAATTTGGATAATAAATGCGATTGAGCTTATAGATAAAGTTGGGGAAAAATATGAACCCGCGGACGAAGAATATATATAATTATGCTGTTCTCCCAATGCCCGATTGCATATGCAAACTCTGGATTAACAAACACACTTTAGTGTTTGTTCTTCTAATGCCCTTCTTTGTTAAAAACAGTTGTGTTGATCTCATGTAGATTAATCGTAGTTTTAACGTTGTCATGATGAAAAGTATGTTTATTGAACCAAGCTTCTTGTAGTTGTCATGCATATTTTGACTTCACAACACTGCGAGATATCCCCTTTGCTTTTTGATAGTTTTCCCCTGGCTCGAAATACTGTACCTTAAACCCAACAAACTCCTTGATCACCTTTCCAGATAATTCATCCTTCACTTTCCTAAAACCTTCTTGTTAGTAATTGAATGCAAAGGCGAATCTTTAGGATAATCAGATGTGTCGTACCATCCCGCATGCCCTTTAGCTACTTCTTTTCCATGTCTTTAAGATGTCTTCAGTAGGGATATCTATAACAAAACTACTGTATCTGTGTAAAGTACTCTGGGCTCCCGGGTACAGGGGCTTAAAGTAGTCATAAAGAAATTCTAACATCAAAAGCTTTGATAATTCTAAAACAGTAAACCCAATAAAAACAGGTTTGTCCAAATTTTACTTTCTTTTTTTTCATCATTATACCAAAAAGCTGATCATGAAATCTTCTGAAGTCCTGATAATTAGGTTTAGAAGTCAGCTTAATTGCTTCGTTTTTCTTTGGTACCAATCTGACATCTTTACGCTTGTGCGGATTTTCCATATCTTTCCGAAACAGCTGTTGTTCATCAGCTTGAAAAAGTCTTTTTCTGAAGCATCTGTGGATTTAGTTCTGAGATCAGTGTTCTTCATTTGTTGGTTTCATGAACGTTCTTGATCAAAACAATTATACGATGAACAGCTGTCAACTTCAAACCATGTCTTAAATAAAATTGCAGAAGTCTGTAATGACAGACATAATTTTTTTTGCCTCGAAGATTAGGCACAAGTTTAGGCGGTTCTGTTTTTGCCATCTTTAGGCTTTCTGCTGCTAACGGATAGTCATTATGCAGGGCATGGAGTTCGTAAGGATATTTAATCAACTTCTAGAATGTATCCCGCTGTTGACCCAGCGTCAAACTGCACAACCACTTTAATGCTTTTTGAATATTATTTGTACCGCCACCTGTGTACATTTTAAAGTTGGAATGAACTGCGCCAGCCCATCCTACAGATTGTTTGCATCTAAATACATGAATATTGCCCTTTTACTTATATAGTCGTTCAATATTTTTTTTTTTACAGAAATGGTCGCGCCTACTAATTCCCCCACGCAACCCTTTTCAATCATCTAAATCTTTGGAAAAACAGACAATAAATCAATCGTACTTAGTAAATTTTAAGAACGCCCCCAAAATCACCCCGGGGCGCGAAATGTAATGCGCGGGATCCAGGTAAATGTTTCTGCAGGTCTTCTGTAATTTTAAAAAACGCCCCCAACAAATACATCCCCACAATATGAATCATGATAGTCCCCCATCTTTTTTCACCTAACTTCTCCCCCGCATCTTGAGCAGGGGTAATGGGAATCACTGTGCCTTTCCCAAGACTAGAAAAAAACGCCTTTGGGGGAAGTTTTTTTCGCAAACCTTCCCAAAATTTTCATGTAGTAAGGGTAAACGCCCTTTCTAAAAAATTTGGTCAAAATTTTCTTCTTTTAGGGGAGGATTTTAAAAGGACAAGCCAGCGACTCTAAGATCCCATCATGTGCTGCATGAGTCATAAAAAGACATTTTTTTAAAAGTGAAACACATTACTTTTCTGATGACTGTGAATGCATGTACCTTAAAGGCGTGTTATGTTTCTTTTATAAGGTGAGAGCGTAACCCCGCAAGTTATGAAAGAATACGGCGCTTCCTGCCCTTTGGGGGTAAAATTTTTAGTTAAGATTGCTTTTTACATTGTGCCCCTGATTTTCCGCTTTTTGGTATGGTCTCTTCTTTTGAATTCGCTGCGTTGAGGAGGCCTAAACCGCAAACCCAAAAAATGTGTGCGATCAACTGTTCTGGTCTTCAGGCTCATTGATTTCAGAAAATTTTCAGATTATTAGAACAGTCATTACGCACTTGCTGCATGCTTTTTCTAAGAAGTTTTCTGCACATCGGGCCCTCTATAAAAACGGCGTTGAAAGCGCCATCCGCCCCTACAATAACAAAGGGCAAAAAACAAATCGGTGATTATCACTTTGGCTTTTTTGGAAAGTTTTGGGGGGTTGGGCCCTTCAAAAGGAAACAAAAAGCACTCAAATCTGCGTAACAACATTGGGAAAATTTGCATTTTTTTCCAGTCTTAAAAAAACTTTAGACCGGGGGTGGGGCGTAATTGTTCTGTTTTACAGTCAACTGGGCCAAAAATGTTTCTATGTTCGTTTGAGCTTGAGGGGAGGGAAAATTTTGTTAAACTTTTTACAAAATTTTTGTTTATGTCCTTTTTAAAGGCCTCTTTTTTTTACTCATTGACGTATTAATTGAATGTGGTGCCCTGGGGAAAACATCAGTATAAGTAACATGGGTTTTGTTGGTTCGCCAATCGTTGGACTTTTTCTTGGACATTTTTATAGGCTGTAGATTTGTTTTCCCTCACCATGTGTGTTTTTGACAGTTTTTTTTTGTTTTTTTTCCAAACGGATCAATTTTGCCCACGCTAAAGGAAGGATATTCCCCCAAAAGAAAGACATTGTTAAAGGGTTTGATTTTTAGACACTCCTCTGCTTTTTTTGCCGACGCGATGCACCTTGCGAGAAACCACCACATAAACTTTGTCCTGTTTCTTTATGTTTAAAACGCTCTTTTTGGCAACTAAGCTGGGGGTTTGGGAATGCAAACCCCTCCCAAAAATGGGCGCTACTAGCCTTTTTTTAATTGTCCTTACTTCGCCCTCTGCCCAACCAGAGCCTCTCATTTTGGCTTCTTGGG
This sequence comes from Conus ventricosus, assembly GCA_018398815.1. Classification (NCBI taxonomy): domain Eukaryota; kingdom Metazoa; phylum Mollusca; class Gastropoda; order Neogastropoda; family Conidae; genus Conus; species Conus ventricosus. The sequence continues at coordinate 49,068,210 of CM031604.1, read as the reverse complement.
GGGCCACATCAAATTTTAAGCGTTCGTCTGCCCAACCGGGGGTTTTTTAAGTCTTATAGAAAAAAAGTCTGCTTTTTTAGTTGAACCCAGACTTCTAGATTTTCTTATTTTTGTTACATTTTGTTTAAACAGCAACTTTATTTTAACGGGGGGGTCATTGTTAGTTTCCCGGGAACTTGAAAAATAGCTGCCCAAACACTTCCCTACTTTTGCTGAATAAATTGACATCAAAACGAAACATTTAAAGCTTTTTGTAAAATTCTTCCTTTACGCATTGCTTCAAACAATTCGTCTAAACCCTTCATAAAATTTATCCAGCGATTCTTTCTAACTAAAAAATTTTTATTTAAAATTTAAAAAAAAAAAAAATTAATCGAACAATTCAACGTCTTTTTGTCTTGGACTCATAAACTAAAGTATAAACACCCTTTGGCGTTGTTAATGCAGGCGTTTAGAACGGTTTTAAGTTTCGTTTTTTTTTTTAAAACTTCCTTTTTTTTTTCTCTGGGGGTTCGGGCTGTTAAAAAATTGCCGTCCCTTTTTTTTTGAAGATCAAATTTTTGCTTTGAGTCACAAAATCCCTGTAAACGACTAAATTTTTATCCGGTGTTTGATCAGTAGTGCTTTATTTATTGTCAGTTTGGGAACTAAGTTTAGCGTTTTTTAGTTGAACCATACTTTTGTGCTTTTGGAGTTTAGTTTTTTAATTTTTTGCTAGCAGCACCTACAGCAAATGAACACAGGCAAGAAAAGAAAAACCCCCCTGAGGAAAACTACGGGTCACCTACCCTGTTGCTAAAGCCAACGCTTTTTCCCTGCTGATAGACACTCAAATCGATGCCCAGTATTAACATATGAACACTTAAAGAAGCAGAATACCTTCTTTTTGGTTTTTGCTGTTTTTTAAAAGGTCTTTGCTCAAATATTCTGTTTTTTGTGTAAGTTTTTTAAATTTGGGGTTTTTTATGGGGGGTTTCTATACAGCAAATTGCCTACTGTCTCTTTTTAGGACTCTCGGAAATGGAACAGAATTTTTTTTAATAAAAAATAATTTATTTTGTTTTTTTTCAAATCATTATCTTAAATATTCATGCGCATCAAATTTAAAAAAAAATACACATTAAGGGGTTTACGCCTCTTTTTTTTTTAAAATTTAAATGTTTTTTTATGTCTCTAACAGTTCTCCCCTTCCATTTAACTGATTATCCTCCGTTGCCCTTTTGGTCAACCCAAAACCCTTTTTCGTTGTTAAATAAGATAAAGTCAAAACGTGGAAGTTTAAATTTTTTTTGACAAAAGGGTAAACTGTTGGATTTCTACACCCCCCCCCTCCAAACGTTTTCTTATTCAAAATGCAATAAGGTTTAAGCCCGCTAGCGAGTTTTGGTTGGGACACCCTCAATTGACATTGCACTTTGTTTTTTTTAGGTTAACAAAATTTTCAGTTTGTTTTTTAAATTTTCTTTTTTTCACAAGCAATAAAATCCCTTTTAACGATCTGCTGGGGCACAAACTAAAATTCCCATTAGGTCTGCCTTGCTTTTGGGATATTTAGAATATGAATCCTCTTTCGAAATATTTGCTAATTTGACTGATATTGTTGCTGGATAAACCTCGCTAAGTCGGGGTTGCAACAACTCAATCTTAACGGATCAGAAATGCTGTTTTTTTGGGTGCCCCCCTTCGATAAATAACTATTTGTGTCATTAAAATTTTAGTTCAATGCCCATCGTTTTTTAAGCCCTTTGAAAGTATGGGGCATGCGTTTTTAACAACTCAAAATCTGGGGTATGAAAAACGATTTCCATACGCATAACTTTCACTAGAAAAACCTTTTTCTGTCTTTGCTTGCGGCGCCATTTTTTTTTAGTGCTTCTTTTATTTTTGATTCCTTGAAACCAAGATCAGCCCTTTAATTCCCGGGGTTTGCCCAAAATCAAAAGGGAAAAATATTCGCATTTTGTAAAGAAAATATTTTTTGCCCTCAATTTTTTTAGAAATTTTCTTAAGATTCCCTCCCAGATTTGGGCAACTGTCTTTTTTGGGTTTTGTTGAAGCAATTTATTTTGAAAGTAATCGGCAGAGCCCGGCACAATCACTTTTCCGCTCCTAGGGCGGAAATTTACGTAAAAATTTGATCCGCATCAATGTAGATGGGTTATTGGAAAAGTAATTTCCCCTTTTCCCTTTACGCCAAAGGCTCTTTTAGTTTTTAGCGGGGGCAAGAATCGAGCCATACAGTACATTTTTTTATAAAACAAAATAAAAAATTAAATTTTTTAAAAACAAGGCAGGCATTGAAATGAAAATTATGATTTAATCCTGGGGACGACATGGTGATTCCCTTGGGGGGCAGCATCGCACAGTGCCTCTACAGAAAATTAGTAAAGCGCGGCAAAGGCGTGAATTTAAAAGAAAGTAAGGCCAACATTATAAACCCAAAATTTAGGACTAGAAAACCCCCGAAACTAAAACCCTGTGTTTTGAACTAAAAGAAACCATTTGTATGTGAAAAACGACAAGGAAAGTGTTCCGCTTACGCATAAACGGCCCATCAAGGTTTGTAGGCGCAGATACAATTGACAAAGGCTCAGTGCGACGAGCGGAATCGCCTTGGCTTTATAAACCAAAATTAGAGTGGGGGCAGTTTGCAAACTTCAAAAATAAACAAAAATCCCCAACAGATAACCAAAAAACAAAACAGGAATTGAAGATTTAAGTCAAACAGCGGGGGAAATAAATCAAAACAAAAGAAGAGAAACCCGAAGAAGCAGCATTAAAAACTATGCGCGATCCACCCCTACCCATGGAGAATTATTAGCCCTTGATTTACTTTTAAAAACCATCAAAGGGGGAAATTATCAAAAAATTTAGCAAAAAATGAACAAAGGGGCAATAGAAAAAAAAAAAAAAAAACTTTCTGGGCTGACGGCCCCAAATTGGGCGTGTGTAAAGAAAGAAAAAACAAGCAAAAATCTTGAACAAGAAAAATCACAAAACAGAAGGACAACTACTAACCGAGCCAATTACGAAATCAAGTGAACGAATAAAAAAAACATCGAAAATTTTTTTTGAAGCGCGCGCTAGCAAACGAAAAAAGAACATTGTTTAGAGAGCAAGGTCACATTGGGAAGCGTTAAACAGCCTTTGGAATTTGCAATAAGTACATGGTTTGGCTTTACAGGCGGCGGTGGCAAAATCCATACCTCCTCGCCATCTCCTCCATCGCCGGGCCGATAAAAAATGGGTTTAAAAAAAAAACTTACATCTTGCGGTTTATTAAAAAAATTAGCCATAAAGCTTAACTCTTTTTCCAGGTAATTAGGGGGTACGTTACTGGGTTTTTTCTACTGCAACAAAGTATTGGCTTTATGGCTGAGCACTTATGGAATTAGTTCTCTTTAAAGTTGGGTTTTCCTTTTAAAAAATAAAGAAGATAATCCTGACTTTAAACCAACAACAAAATCTTTTTTATATTCATGGGCACGCGAAAAGTCCACTCTTTAACATCTTCGGGGTTTGGGGCCCGGGGGGGTTGGGTGACTTAATCTTGGGGGGGTTTGACTTGTTTTTTTTACTGCTTGCAAATTACAGGCTCCCCCAAAAGTCGTTTTGTCCAACCTTTTGTTTCTCCTGCAACAAGAATTTCATTTTTTAGTTCATTATTTTTTCCACCGGAGTCTGAGGCAAAGGCAGCATGTAAAACCGTCCAAAAAGCAAAGTCTACTTTTGATCTTTCGTATTTTAAAAAAATTTGATACCTTTTAAACTTTGAAGGGAAATCAACTGAGAATTAATGGCGTCCTCTAAAATTTTCTAAGTATTTTTTTTGTGCGTCAAAACCAAGAAGGACAGTTATGCCCATCTCGTTTGCACTTGCGAACCTAGAAAACCAAACGTAAGTCAAAAGAGTCTTTTTCGTTTTTTTCCCGCTTTGGGTTAGGCCCCTTTGGTTTTAGAAAAATTTGTCCTGCTGTTTATGCTTTGCTCTGGACCCCAGGGGGAAAGCCGTGCCTTAGAAAAGGTTAAGGAGGATTCCAGTCTAGTATACTTTCTTGCAGCCCCAAAAATAAAGGGTGCCTAGACCCTGATTAAGGTCCCAAATTTTTTCTAAAGCTGTCTTGGTCTTAAATTGAATTCGTTACAGACCTTCAAAAGCCTTCATGTCTATTCTGTTTCTGAATGGATTTAAAAAGTTTGTCATTGGTAAAGGGCTTGCATTCAGTCAAAATACTCTGAAGTGTAATAAAATGAAATTATACACTGACCCCCAAAGGGTCGGATTTTAAACCAACGATAATCCACACCAGTTGATGCACAAAAAAAACAAAGTTTTTCTGGTTTGATAAAAAATGCATCGGTGGCTGAAAACCAACTTTCGCGATGTAGTCTTTTTAATAGGGGGGGTTTAAAATATCTTTTAAGCACTCACCTTTACTCGAAAGGTGTCAGTCTGGGGCACAGAAAGTAGAGTATCAGTTGTTATATTTTTAAGATTGTATGCGGGGCCCAAAAGAATTTTTTGCACAGTAATTTTAATGCACTCATTTTTATTTCGTTTTTAAAAAATTTTTAAAATAACAAAAAGCCGTCCTTCGTTTTTTGAACATGCATTGATAACAATTGCGGGAAACCCAAAAGGTTGCGCTTCATGAAATATTTTCAAAGCGTATGGTTTTAAATAAGGGTCGAAGAAATAATAAATTAAAAAAATTTTACAAATCGGGACCAAAGTTAGCCATTAACAAACCTGATGGTTTTACGGGTTTTTTCTCACAAAAGAACAATAGAACTTTTACATTACCCCCAAACTTTTAAAAATCAATCTAAAAAAAATGTTTAAAATTTAGCCGGGAAAAAAAGAGGTTCTATTTTTTATGGAGAGCTAGAAAAGTTAGGCTTTACAACGGCCCAAACCGGGCCCCTTTATATTTTGGGTTACACCAAACAAAACTACTTATAGGGAAAAATCCGCTCGATCTTGATTCTTTTATTTCTCTATGTTTTTTGGGCGAGCTGAGACTGTAAAAATTTTTATGAGGAAGGCCCCAACGTTTTTTAAAAAGGGTCTTCCCCAGGGGAAAACGCATATTCGATTATGAAAAATTTTACAATTCCCTAATTTACGTTTAAAAGAAGTTTTTGGAGGGTTTTGGATCATTCTAAAAATCACAGACAAAACAGGAAAACGAAAAAATGTTAACCCGCCATTGTTTGGAAAAAAAATAATACGTTACTAAAAAATAATGCACGTGGGGCCCAAAAAATCAGGGGGTTCTTGGGCCGTAAGGTGTATAACCCTTTGAATTAAAAGACCTTGCAGACGTTGCGGGCTTTAACAAAGTGGAAAAGCCTTTGTAGGTTTTTTTGGGACACTAAAGATGGTGATTAAAACGCAAAAAGGTTCGACAACAAAAATTTCCTAAACTAGAACAACTCGCAAAAAGAACAAATAATCGGCCGTAGGGAAAAAAAATAGTTCGAAAACCTACAGCAAATGGGCCCTTAGAAACCAATTTTTGAAGGGAAATAAAAATTTTTAATTCATAAGCCCATTTACATTTTTTACCGCAAAAAAAGTTTCAGAAAAGCATTCAAATTGGGCCCCTTTCAGTAAGTTTTGCCGGACGACAATAGTCGGAAAAGGATTTAAAAAGCCGTATGGGAAAAAAAAATACATCCCCCCAAGAAGAAAACGGTTTTAAAGAAAGTTCCAAAATTACGTTCTTTCCCCTAGGAAAATTTGGAACAGTTACAATAAATTTGAAATTTCTGTCTTTTAAAAAATGAGGGGAGGGGTGGGTCGGGGCTTAGGGGCATATTATAAAAGAATTAAAATTAGCTGGGAAAACTTAGGGTTAAACATCTTAAAGTTACCATAGTCGTTCTTCACAAAGGTGAGGATATTAAGACCATAACAACAAGCAACAAAATCGATGTTGACTTAAATAGAAACAATCTTACAGAACTGAATTGGATTAATGTTACACATTTAGGCCTCATAGGATTTTATTATACTGAACAGGTTTTGACAGAAAGTATGATAAATATAATAACTGGATTAGATTAAATCCTGTTATAAAACTATGGAGCAGTTAAACTTTATGACAAAAACTCCTCATTGTTCATTAATTTGTGGACAAACTGGTTGTGAAAAAACAATATTTGTCCTCGACCTATTACAAACAGTTTATCGCTATAATTTTGATTATATTGTAATTTTCTGTCCAACGCTTGAATGGAACAAAGCATATCATGATAGAAGGTTTATATGGACAGATGTTGACATATATTTAGTTGATCCTAGCAATAAACTGAGTGAGTGTTTAGAATACTTTTATAGAGCGTTTAAAGGAACGCAAACACTATTTATTATAGATGACTGTTCGGCAGAAAGAGACATAGTTAAAAAGAGAAACACTTTGTCAAAACTGGCTTTCAGTGGAAGACATGCTGGAATAGAGAGCAGTTAAAGACTGTAGTTTTATTTCACATGAAAGACAGAGACTCATTTGACGAATGTCTGCGTGAAAATGATGTTATTGAAAATGATCAGGAAAAACATAGGATTAAGCAAAACTAAAATCTGAAAAGTTTAGTAAATTAGTATTGAAAACGGATAATCCTACACAGTATGTATGTTTGTAAAAAAAATCGTTATTTTTTGGTTATTGAAGTCTTACTTGTCAGAGAACAGGAAAATGCCAATCCTAGGTCGCATCCGCCCGAAACTGGTTGAGGGCGAATGTGAGTTAGGATTGGCATTTTCCTGTTCTCTCCAGTTCCACCGTGGACAAATTGACATGGACACACCATTCAACCCGCCCCACAGCAAGCCTTCGTGCCCAAACCAAACATCAGTGCCAGCAGTCAACCCACATCCACCCTGCTCTGTCAGGCCAGCCACAGGGAGGGGAGATGTCAATCTTTCCGCGTGCCATCGGGGAGTGGAACTGTCATCACCCCAGGCAGTGTCATCGTCCTCTGTGGACGCCTTCAAGTCCCGGGGTGAAAACATCACCCTCAGGCCGCCGTTATCGCCCTCATCTTTTCGTCTCTTTGACACCCCCCCCCCCCTTCCAACCCCCCTCCCCGCATTGAATGAGGGAGGTCACTCACGAAGTTGACACTGCCCCACGAGCATATGGAGATCAGTACCACAATTCGATTTGCCAAGGCCAGCAATGAAGTGTATCACATCAGCGGAGGAGCAAGTTCGTGACAGCTGTCAGCTAGATCGTGTGGAAAAGTTTTCTGCCAAAAGGTTTGACTTTTGCGGATCACACTGTCTGCCACAGGACAGGCAACTGCCAAAAAGTCACCAAGTTGATACTGCCCCACGCGCAGCTCACAACAGGACTCTCTCTACCCTCCCCTCCCCCCTCACCTTAATAAATACAATCTCAAAGCCATCAATGATGACGTCGGACATTCGAACATGACAGGAAAGATTTCTGTTTGTCTCTATCTCCGCCCCCTCCCTCCCTCCCCCGGCTCCCTTACACACACACACACACACACACACACACACACACACACACACACACACACACACACACACACACACTCAAATCATTCATACAATGAAAGTGGACATCACATTAAAAAAAAAATCTCTGGAAGTCTTTATCTCTTTCAGGACATGAGCGTGCGCGCTCACACAGTTTTGAACATGAGAGAGGCAGACCTGCGTGTGCCCCCCCCCCCCCCCCCCCCCCACACAACACACAAAACGTGCGCATACAAACACACACACAAAACAAGAGAGAGAGAGAGAGAGAGAGAGAGAGAGAGAGAGAGAGAGAGAGACAGACAGACAGAGAGCGAGCGTTCGGCAAGAACCCTGTGCCAGCCTGTCACTCCATCTCCACTGGCTATCGGTTCAGTCACTGTAATCCTGACAACAATGCCGCCCCCCCCCCCCCCCACCACCACCACCACCACTCCCCACGCCTGGCTGAACACCGTGAGAACGTAACGCATTCATTGAACCGAACCAACACAGCGACACCATGGATTATCCCGTATGTGAAATTGAAACAATCATGGTTGCATTCAATATGCCGCTCTCGTTTATTTATCAGTTTTCTAGGACCTTTTTGGATAATTGGAATGTAAAAAAACAAACAAGCTGGACACAGTGAACAAGAGAGAGAGAGAGAGAGAGAGAGAGAGAGAGAGAGAGAGAGAGAGAGAGAGAGAGAGAGAGAGAGAAGGTGGAAGAAGGGAGGAGTAGTGAAGGCGTGAGGCTGAACTGGAGGGAGTAAAAAATAAGAGAGAGAGAGAGAGAGAGAGAGAGAGAGAGAGAGAGAGAGAGAGGGGGGGGGGATCGTATTAACCAGCGTTTGTGTGTGTATGTGTGTGTGTGTGTGTGTGTGTGTCTGTGCGTGAGTGCGTGCGTGCTTGTGTGTGTGTGTGTGTGTGTGTGTGTGAGAGAGAGAGAGAGAGAGAGAGAGAGAAGAGAGAGAGAGAGAGAGAGAGAGAGAGAGAGACACACACACAGACAGGCAGAGGCAGACAGATACAAACAGAGGGAGGGTGGGAGGGGATGAGAGAGAGAGAGAGAGAGAGAGAGAGAGAGAGAGAGAGAGAGAGAGAGAGAGAGCAACCGAGCGACCAACTGACGGACAGAAGAAGACAGAGAAGGAGGAGAGGAGGGGAGCTGTACTGACAATGAGGAGCCCAAACAAACCTTGTGGCCGGGCCGCCCTGGCAGGGGCAGTCAATGAATCACTTAACTGTGAACCCGCCAGCAGCACCAACAACACACAATAGCGCAATCCATTACTGGTCGCGGCTCACTGCGCCCAGTTGCAGCACAACGCGCCCACTCCGCCGGCCCGCCGTACCTCCAGGTACCAGAGGCTCCACATCCCTGAGCGAGAGGGAGAGAGAGAGAGAGAAAGCAAAAGCGCACACCCCAAACAAAAACATACAAACAAGCAAATGAAACCCCCCACACAGACACAACAGACCCTGTTCCTCCCTCTCCTCCGCAAACCAGCTCTTTCGTCCATGAGGGAAAATCGACTGTCTTGGGAGGGACAGAAGCCAAGAAGAGACACACTGGGCACACAGATCGTTTACCAATCAGTGAGGAGGGACAGAAGCCAAGAAGAGACACACAGGGCACACAGATCGTTTACCAATCAGTGAGGAGGGACAGAAGCCAAGAAGAGACACACAGGGCACACAGATCGTTTACCAATCAGTGAGGAGGGACAGAAGCCAAGAAAAGACACACAGGGCACACAGATCGTTTACCAATCAGTGAGGAGGGACAGAAGCTAAGAAGAGACACACAGGGCACACAGATCGTTTACCAATCAGTGAGGAGGGACAGAAGCTAAGAAGAGACACACAGGGCACACAGATCGTTTACCAATCAGTGAACCTGTCCATTGTGCTGGAGCTTGAGGGAAATCCAGAAGCGGCTGATAATATCAACTCAACTGCGCGCAGGTCGACTGCCAGTTTGAGGACGTTACTATTTATAGCACAGGGCAAACAATGGCTGTACGCTATAAGAAAAGATTTCCTTTCTAACCTCTGTCTCTTGAAGACAGCATGGATACTGATGATGAAAAACAGGAATGGGCGGAAAGACTGAGGGATTATTTCTTTGTTGCTTTTGCTGTTCATTTACCTGTACTTACACATCAGGTACGAGAAAGGCTGAGCATCAACTCAATTCAGATTGGTAAATATTCCTCTGTGTGTGTGTGTGTGTGTGTGTGTGTGTGTGTGTGTGTGTGTGCGCGCGCGCGTGCGTGCGTGCGTGTGTGTGTGCGCGCGCGCGTGTGTGTATGCATGTTCTTGACGTGTTTATTAAATTGTCCAGAACCCTGAGCCGGGCATCAATGAGCACCTGCCCACTTGATAGTCTGCCTTAAAGGGCTTGTTTCTCGGGATTTCTTTTCTCCTTTTCCTTACTACATGTATCTTGCAATTCGGATTCGCTCCCTTCAAATGTTTTTTTTTCCCCCTGAAAATGGTTTATATGGTTCTCTTTGTCTGTACTGATTATACACACCAATTCAGACCCCTTTTCTTTAGAAGGCTGTTTTTCTGCGATATTTTTTTCTTTATCTGTTCTAGATTCATCTCCCAATTAAGACTTCTTGCCATTTCAGATTCACTGTTTCAGGATTTTTGCCATTTCAGACATGTTTAAGAATTTCTGCCATTTCAGATCTAATGTTTAAGGATTTCTGCTATTTCAGATCCAATGATGTTTACAGATTTCTGCCTTTTCAGATCCGATGCTTTAGGATTTCTGCCATTTCAGTTCCAAAATTTAAGGATTTCTGCTATTTCAGATCCAATGTTTACGGATTTCTGTTATTTCAGATCCAATGTTTAAGGATATCTGCTATTTCAGATCCAAGGTTTAAGGATTTCTGCTATTTCAGATCGAATGTTTACAGATTTCTGCTATTTCAGATCCAATGTTTCAGGATTTCTGCTATTTTAAATCCAGTGTTCAGGGATTTCTGCTATTTCAGATCCAGTGTTTATGGATTTCTGGTTTTCGTTCTTGCAAGATCCCACCGAATGAGGAGGTTCCATGGGAGATTTTTTTTTTCATAGACATACAATACTATTGTCACCGCGCCCTACCCCTTTCCCCCTCTTTTTCTATCTAAATATTATGTTGACGGGGAGAAATACACTATATTTAGTTATCTAAAAAAGAAAAAAAAGGTTTACGTGAAATGAACTCAGAACGAGCATACAGGTACTGCCAAGGGATGCAACATGCCTATGGACTTGTTTAAAAGAGGAAAACCCCAGCAACTTTCACTGTCAACAGTCTATAGTCCACACCCGCGGCTGACGCTCTGTCAGGCTTTTGATAGAGAGGTTTCTATGTAATGATGGAAGCATTTTACTGCGGACTGCATGTCGACCTTGCTCAAAAAGGTTCTACTGGATGTGGTCTGTGGTAAAGGAGACCAGTATACTTCCCTTTGATCTGACTAAAATGTGGATTGTGGTGAACTTTGAAGTCAGACTGTTAATCTCAGGATTCACGCCGCTCATTCCGACCCCTAGCCTCCCTCCGTCCACAGCCACAGCCCAGCCCGACCAGCCGCAGCCCCGGCACCGACAATCCATAGGGAGCAGTCAATGTCAGGTCGTCAAAAGGCAACCCACCGGAGGAGACACTGCACTGCTGCCGAGTCACTGCGGTGGTGTTCAGTGGTGCGTTGATTTGATTTTGGATCTTGTGATTTTCATTTGTGCGTAGTTCTTATATGTAGTTGCTTACAGGGCTGATAGCATCCCCGATCGGCTGAGCTATAACAAATGTGAGCTGACTTCTCTTGACAGTTAAACTTACGGAAATAAACAACAACTCAACCCGGCAGAGCTTTCCTGAAATCTGCAGATTACGAAGCGGGTTAGGCACATTCAAACAGGGACAAAGTTTAGTCCTGCCTTTAGGTTCTAGAATGACCCACAGGATATGACGATGGTCAATATTCGGGTACTTGTACCTCTTTCGGATGGCACGGAGGATAATAACAATGACCAAACGGTCATCAAAACGAATGAATCAATCCTAACTTTCAACAACAGCAAGAACTACAACAACAACAACAAAACAACACCAACAACAAAGAAGAAGACTAAGAACAGTTATGCAGATGACATTGTTAACGTTCTAAAAAAAGAAATATTCATACGTGTCGATTGAGTCAGTGATACACTATTAATCGAACAGAATTTAATCTTTTCTTCGTTACGTTATGTTGCTCAGTTTCTTGACAAGCTCAGCAGAAAACCACTTGAAGAACAGCTGAACAACTGCACATATGTAATGTATGACACACTTTTAGATACTGTTTCAGAACAACGAGAAGGCTGTATATTTTGGACACACACACACACACACACACACACACACACACAACACTTCAGTCTACTGCTTAAATGTTACAAGCTGGACATGATTCTTCCTTTCTTTCTGTTCCCAATAATCCATATCGCCGGCTTTTTTTTTCTTTTAACGTCCAGCTTCACGTGGGGTTAAGAGGAACAACATGAAAAGGTAATATCAGGAACGAATAAAATATTGATCAAAAGTTAAGAGGCATTACTAAAGAGACATACTCGTCGCTCACATGCCATAGTCACAAAATACGCCCATCAATTTAAAACCTCTCTCCGTTCCTCTCCGTAGGCTCTCAGCTCTGTCCCTCTCCGTGCGTATCTGGCCTATAAACTACAATGGTTGTCGCCATCACCGAGTCATGAAGCCTTTTCTATGGGTCTCCAGTTTAGTGCTTGTTGGGGCAGCGATGTGTAACAAGACAAGTTGCTAGTCAGACTGGCATGAAAGAGGGCACGCGCGTGCATGTGTGTCGTGCGTACCTTTCTAACCTACAAAGTGGATTTACCAACTTGTCTAACACCCGGAAAGTGAATTTTCTTTTTCGTGACTATACCCCCCCCCCCCCCCCCCCCCACACACACACACACAATCAAGTTTGTTTCCGTTACGATTGAAGTGTAAGTTTATCGTCGGAACAACTTTTTTTTTCAATCGACACCTCTTAAGTTCTTGACTGAAAGAATGAAAGAACATAAATCGACAATTCACACCTCATTTTTCTCAAAACTGAATTTCTAAAATGTTAATATCGAAAATGGTAAAGGAAAAAAATAAACTGTCGCATAACCTTTTTTCTTTTTCTTCTTTGTACTTTCACTTAATTGAAGAGATTCAAAGTCATTATGTCATACATAAACTTTGCATTCTTTCTGTACATTGTCATGTGTTTAAAAATGTATTTGAAAAATTCGATGAACTCAGTTTGGAAGTTTTGTACGTTGCTCTCTCTCTCTCTCTCTCTCTCTCTCTCTCTCTCTCTCTCTCTCTCTCTCTCTCTCTCTCTCTCTCTGTGTCTGTGTGTGGGCGCGCGCGCGTGTGAGTGAGTGAGTGAGTGTGTGTGTGTGTGTGTGTGTGTGTGTGTGTGTGTGTGTGTGTGTGTGTGTGTGTGTGTGTGTGTGTGTGAGTCCATGTGCATGAATTATGCATCAATATGATTGTCCTACTTCTTATAAAAGTATATTTGTACAACTTAAAATTTACACATTGTTAAAAGTAAACAAACAAACAAAAGATGTAATTATTACCAGCTTTAAAAAAATCTTTTCGATGAAAACAAATACGCATCAAGTTTCTTCTGACTGCCACAAACACTACACATCAGGGTATACATTCAGCATGAATGCGTATAACCTGGAAAACTCACCTTGATATTGTGAGAACGTTGTGTGCATATTTCACATTATCATGGACATAGATAAAGTCATGATGGTTGGGGAGGGGTGTTGGTGATGTGCAGAATCTTGTGATGGAGTTGGCAGGAACGAACACATTGAGCGAGGTGATACTAGACGGAGGAAGTCTCATAGCGCAAAGAGCTGCTGTCAGGCGATTTTGTCCCGGTAATAGGGTGGAAGTGCGAGCGATTGCAGAAAAACGCGTTAACGGAGATGAGATCTGCAAAGAGTGAGGTGTTTAGTGAGGTATACATGATCTGTCTGCAATATCCGTTCCTGATGAACAACACCTCTTATGCTGCCAAGGATTCATTGATCTCTGTGCACGGGGACACTGTGGGTTCATTGATCTCTGTGCACGGGGCCACTGTGTGTTAACTGATCTCTGTGCACGGGGACACTGTGGGTTCATTGATCTCTGTGCACGGGGCCACTGTGGGTTAATTGATCTCTGTGCACGGGGACACTGTGGGTTCATTGATCTCTGTGCACGGGGACAACTGGGTTCACTGATCTCTGTGCACGGGGGGACACTTGGGCTCATTGATCTCTGTGCACGGGCCACTTTGGGCTCATTGATATCTGTGCATGGGGACACTTGGGCTCATTGATATCTGTGCACGGGGCCACTTTGGGTTCACAGATCTCTGTGCACGTGGCCACTTTGGGTGTTCATTGTTTTCTATGCACGGGGTCATTTGGTTCATTGATCTCTGTGCACGAGGCCACTTTGGATTCATTGATTTCTGTGCATCGAGACACTTGGGTTCACTGATCTCTGTCTACAGGGCCACTTTGGCTTCATTGATCTCTGTGCACGGGGCCACTTTGGATCCACTATCTCTGTACAGGGCCACTTGGGTTCATTGTTTTCTGTGCACGGCGCCACTTTCGGTTTATTATCTCTGTGCACGGGGACACTTGGGCTCATTGATCTCTGTGCACAGGGACACTTGGGTTCATTGATCTCTGTGCACGGGGACACCTGGCCTCATTGATCTCTGTGCACGGGGACACCTGGACTCATTGATCTCTGTGTACGGGGACACCTGGGCTCATTGATCTCTGTGCACAGGGACACCTGGACTCATTGATCTCTGTGTACGGGGACACCTGGACTCATTGATCTCTGTGTACGGGGACACTTGGGCTCATTGATCTCTGTGTACGGGGACACCTGGACTCATTGATCTCTGTGTACGGGGACACTTGGGCTCATTGGTCTCTGTGCACGGGGACACCTGGGCTCATTGAGCTCTGTGCACTTGGACAGGTTCTCCATAGGCTTCCCAAACACTAGCACCCACAGTGACAGATGGGCGAGGACGAGGACATTTCGCTGTCCACCCGTGGGGCCTGGGCAATTTCTAGTTTCTTTGAGCACTTTAGGGCCGGCCACGTTTCCGCCGCTGTGTCAATGACACCTGTAAACACCGAGTACGCTGTGGTTGCACACCAAACATTTATGCGCCAAGGCTTGCTTAAGGAGTCGAGTATCCATAGAAGATTGTTTTGAGAATTTTCATTGCGTCTGAAGGTTGATTTTCCACATTTTCTTTCAGATGGCCATCAAGGTACAAGCCAGGTGCTTCCAAGCCGACAGATTAAAATCAAAGGAATGGGACTACTCGGGCGCTTCCAGCTGGCGCAAAGATAGGGTCAGGAATGAGTACAAAGGTCTGAAATGTGTGTCAACTATGGGGAAGGTCATGTATTTGAAGATTGTTTGTGATTTCATCAGTGAAAATCCCCGAAAACAAGGGAAACAATTAATGGGGAGTTGTTCTTTTGATCAAGTATCAGTTTAACATTAAATGCTGGCTCAAATTTATGGTAGGCCTCAAAACGTTTACATGTATTACATGTATTTTAGAGCAAAATCTGAATTGTGGCGTGTGTCATGTTCCCCCTCACAAATGCTACAACGAAGTCTATTGGCCTACATACCGGGTGATCTGCTTCCAGCCCGACAGACGTACAGACGTTACCAAGAAGCACGGAATGATCTGCTTCTACAGTGGTGCCAGACAGTCTCCCCCCTGCCTGCCGGTAGACGCACCGAATGGGTCCTTCCCGCACAGCGACTGAAAGGTTTAAACCACCGTCTGTAGACGTTTGTAGATGTTGCCTAGAAGCACTGAGGTATTGTCTTTGAAGTCAGAAAAAATTAGATTCCTATATTGATTCTGGAAGAACCCCATTATTGAATGGTTTCTTCCTTCACACCGTGTTAAAAAGTACCGTCAGCGCAAAAAGCAACAACAAAACAAAACAAACAAACAACCCCCAAAGAAAACAACAACAAACCCCATACATACACACAAACAAAACAAACAAACAACCCCCAAAAAAAACAACAACAAACCCCATACATACTGTCACGGTCAAAAATAAACACAACCAAATTCGTGGTCAATCGCCACCAGCCCAGTCGGACATAAGCTCTAACTCAAATATTCTGGGCATCAGGCAGACGGCCCCATGTGTCGGATCCAGCCAATTAAGCATAGGGGAGAGGTTCCACGGAGACAGTCTGTCTAGCCAGACGGACTAAGTAGCTGACCGACGCCTCGATGTCTGGTCAAACGAGTCTCGACGCCCGGATCAGACTCGTCCGGCCAATTTGAGCACGGCGAGAGGCTAATCCTAATCTTCCTCGTAGACAGTCGGAGTGGCTGACCAACGTCTCAATAGGTTGGCCCGACCTATTGCAACGTCTGGGCCAGACTGATCTA
>CM031604.1:49012182-49017182 GCA_018398815.1 Conus ventricosus | reverse complement strand
GAAAATTCATGTGACTGATTGTAGGCGAGTAAAAACAGATATGGAAACTACTGTCTGCCTATACACACATACGTACTCTCCTTGCTATAAAGT
The DNA here is from genome assembly GCA_018398815.1 of Conus ventricosus. Taxonomy (NCBI): domain Eukaryota; kingdom Metazoa; phylum Mollusca; class Gastropoda; order Neogastropoda; family Conidae; genus Conus; species Conus ventricosus. The sequence continues at coordinate 49,017,089 of CM031604.1, read as the reverse complement.
AGTTTGCACTTGGCAAACACAAGTCACAGCACACATACACATGCACACCTATAGCCACACCTCCACCCACCAACCCACCCATCCTCTGCTGCCAACACTGCAACAGGGAAGCACAGTGAAGAAAACGAAACTCATCTAATTATGCAAGTAACTGCAATGTATTCTTCTTTAATCCACACAACCACTGAGGTGTTTTTGTGATGGTGCAGGGGAAAAAAAACAACAACAGAAAAACAGCGATACTCACCCAGTGTTGCACAAAGAAAAAAGGCAGACTGATCAAATTATGCAAGTCACACTGCATGGGGAAAAGACAAACTAATCACAGTACGCCATGCGGCCATCATGCAACACTGGCATGGTGAAAATCTGTGCGACCTGAGAGAGAGAGAGAGAGAGAGAGAGAGAGAGAGAGAGAGAGAGAGAGAGAGAGAGAGAGAGAGAGAGAGAGAGAGAGATGCTTACAGCTGAGCCAAAGGGCCATATCAGGGCTGTCACCGCGCTGAAGTCAGCTCACAAGTCATTAAAAAAGAAAAAGAAAAGAAAGAACAAAAAACAAAAAAACCTAATTCACACAACCCTTTGAATACGCCTTCTGAAAACACACCGGACATTAATTTTCATAAACAATCTTTCTTCCCTAAAAACTTAGTTCACATGAAAAATGTTCATCTCTTTCAGTAATCCAAACATCTCTGAACAACGTTTTCACTGAGTCTGTTGTAAAGTGCTTAGGTCTCACACCATGCAAGTCCAAATACTCTAAAACAGCATGTTTCCCTGTGAGTGGTATATGACATGGAATGCACCACGTAGCTTCTTCACCTTTTAAAAGTGAAGAATTGGTACAAAAGGAGTGGCCTGTGTGCAGACGACACAACACTGCTTCTTCTTTACGGTACAAAAGGAATGGCCTGTGTGCAGACGACATAACACTGCTTCTTCTTTACGGCCGCCCCTGGGCCATAGTAAATTCACTTTAGGTTTGGACAGATTTGGAACAGGCTGCGAGTTTCATTCCTTTTGCCAGAGGTCTTTGACGTAAGCCTGGGCTCTGGGTTCCAGATCAGTGTGAGGGATAGATAATCTGCTCAATTCTTCCTTTGTGACACTCTTGGCAAGTTGATCGAAACAGACAGAGATCCTGAGTTCAAATTATACAAAAACAGACAGGATCTTTGAGTTGTTTAGATTCCACCTCTTCTTCTGAGATTTCTTTTTGAAGAGACGCAGGCAACATCCAAGTAGAAAAACCAACACAATGAATGAAAACGAATCCAAACATCAAACTAAAATATATTAAAATGTTTTAATGTTTCATAAAAACATTCATCCTTTTCTTTCATTTTATTGCTAATTTAATTATTCCTTTTTAATCTGTTCTTATTTAATCGGATGCGACAAGAAACATTTCCATTTTGTTTGAACCTCAATGGCATTTTTTCACCATTATAGCCAAAACGAATACAGCGGGTATTTTCAACTTTTTGAAATCATACGTGGAAAAGTTCACACCCCGAAGAGAAATCACATCCTCAAAAAAAAAGGTGACATAAAAAATAGTTCACGACACGGTAGCTACACTTGCTGACATACTATGGCAGATAAGACTTGGGAATGATGACAGTGTCAACCATTCTGCTATACCTCTCATTCTCAGGTTTTAAAAAAGCGTAAAAAAAAAGAGAACAATATGAAAACATAGAATAAAAAAGCAATACATCTAAATGGCAAATAAACATGACGACAGAACAGACAGCCAGCGTCCACCCTGAACGGTGTGTGCAGTGTTCACTCCCTGGTCACCAGCTCACACCAAAACAGCGTTCACTCTCATGTCACTCACTGTCAACAGAAATGAGTGTAAAAGAGTTTCCAGAACAAACACAGGAAAATGGTCCATAAAGGCAGAAACAACGGCAGACAACGGCAATGAAAGACAGCCACAACAAAACGCTGAGTCGTAGGGACAGACAGACAGAGGACGTAACAGAGTCAAAGAAAGGGAAATGAGGAAGTTACTAACACACAACTTGAAGCAGGCGGAGGAGCTGCTTGCACTGAAACAGTACCGGTGTCCCCACGGGAACTGCGCCTTTGATAGTTTATAAACTAACTTCTTGGATGGTTTATAGACTAAAATGAACCATACATTAAAATCAAATCAGATCGTATGCAGAACACACACACACACACACACACACACACACACACACACACACACACACACACACACACACACCTTCACGATGAGAATTACACACCACGCAGGCTTTGCGAAATAAACACCTCAACAACTACAACAACAACAACAACAAAATAACGACATGTCCTATCGTCCTTTTCGATTAGTTTATAAACCAAACATCATGTCTGATGTAACAAATGAACACAATGCATAATAACGTAATGCAATCAAAATAAACAGCTGCAGAAATAGTAGTGAACTCAACTACCAATATCATCTCACCAAAACTACATCATCACCGTTACTATTAATCTGTTTTCAAAACAGTCTTGGCTAAACACCTCTTACCCTCTCTCTCTCTCTCTCTCCCGTTCAATCCTCCCCCCAAAGTCTAATCACAACATCATCGTTATCATCGAAGTCAGTCACAGTGGAACAAGATACCAGTTACACAACTGGTATAATCAAAACCCGAAATCTGATGCGCGCGCGCGCGCAGACACACACACACACACGTGTGTGTGTGTGTGTGTGTGTGTGTGTGTGTGTGTGTGTGTGTGTGTGTGTGTGTGTGCCTCGCTCTTCCTACATATCTTTCCCCTCCCTCTCTCTATTCAGAGACAGAGAGAGAGAGAGAGAGAGAGAGAGAGAGAGAGAGAGAGAGAGAGAGAGAGAGAGAGAGAGAGAGAGAGAGAGAGAGAGAGAGAGAAGACAAACAGACAGACAGATAGAGGCAGAGAGACTGAGAGGCACACGTATAATATAACGACCATAAAAGAAATCTCTCACACACCCCAACTCCCCATCACCACCGCCCATCCACCCCCACCCACTACTAAACCGCCTCACAATTCTTATTTTGGTTTTGTTGACTCACTGACCCTCAGCAAAGACTGGGGTAAACCTGAAAACTGCATTAGCAGACCGCACGACAGACAGTTAACTGTGGAACAACGTTTTCCTCCTCACCCTGTCACGTCTGACGGTAACCGCGTCAAATCTGGTTTCTATGGCGACCAGCTTTTGTTTGACAGATGTTCTCCGGAAACGGTGGAGTGCTCTCAGAGATTATCTCCTCTGAATTCTGGCATGCCAGCGAGAGCTTGCAACAAGCCCTGAACACAATCTGTAAGAAACGAGCGCAAAGTCACCATTACTTCATTCTTATTATGTATGAAACCTAGTGATTTTTTTTTCAACCAGAATGTTTGCCACAACAGAAAACTATTTTCAAACTGTGTTCAATGTTTTCTCGGAAAGGTGTCTCCAATCTGCCAGATACCAGGTACATGCTTTCGCTGGACACTTCCATACACTTCATGGATACAGGAGGTCTCGGTTAGAAGAAAGTTGAGGGGAAATGGATTTTTGCCCTCTTATATCCAATTTTTCTTATAATTATTAGAGTAGACCCACCTCGGATACAACGGGTTTTTTTTTTTTTTTTAGCGAACACCTTTCTTATAACTGAGATCTGAGTTGTGATTGCAGGAGTGCAGTATTTCCTCTTGTGGGTAGCCTTGGAACATACTTGACACTGACCGCTCCTCGTGGATTACCAGTGCCAGGGATGCAAGGGGTTAAGCCAGAGTGTGGCTGTAAACGGGTCGCCGGAAAGAGTGGCGTGAGGTGATGCCTTTGAAGAGACACAGAAGGCCAGAGAGAGAGAGAGAGAGAGAGAGAGAGAGAGAGAGAGAGAGAGAGAGAGAGAGAGAGAGAGGGGGGAGAGAGAGAGAGAGAGAGAGAGAGAGAGAGAGAGAGAGAGAGAGAGAGAGAATGTGTGTATGAGTTCTCTCTCTCTCTATCCCTCTCTCTCTATCCCTCTCTCTCTCTCTCCACCCACACCCACACATGAGCCAGATATGGAAAAGGCATCTTCTTGCTTATCAGTGACCTTGGGAATCACTATCAGTTTCTGTATGCCTGTCTGTCTGTAAGTCTGTCAGTCTCCCTCTCTCTTGTTTGCTTGCTTATTCTCCCTTTCCCTCTCCCCGATCTGTCTGTGTCTCTCCATACATACCTGAAAGCCTGATTTCAAAATGTATCTTCTTCCTTACAATCCATCCATGGTAAATATTACCAATTTTTTGGGGGTTCCTGTCCCAATTTCTGCGCCACCTCCATGGGCATTGCACCCACACCGCTCATTCCGACTCCTTGTCTGCAGCCACAGTCTGGCCCGTCACGCCACAGCCCTGGCACCGGGAATCCTCTGGGAGATATGAATGTCAGAGGAAACACAGCACTGCTGCTGAGTCACTTCAGTGGTGCCTGTTCTGATCCAACATATGCAGGACCCCGCCTACTTCGCCCCTCACTAACAACAACTGCTAAATCGTGGAGCCAGCGTCAGTGAGCTCTCCCGCGAGAAAGCATAACCACATCTGTTCCGAAGGTGTCCGTGAATTTGCTGCCAGTGACCCCGACAGAATCAAACCAAAGCCATAGATCAAAATGAGAACATGGAATGAAGGACGCAGAATTCGAGTTTGTTCAATGGTGATCAATGAAGATGAGGACAGTGACGATGATGCAACGAATTTCCATTCTGGTCCAAGACTGCATGGTGGGGCTGTACTTAACACTTACTTTCATACCACATCCTGGCGTCTACCAGGCCAGAGATATACAGACACCTGCAATGTTGGGCAGAAAATTTGAACAAGACCCAAAGAGACGTTTCTATCTATCTCTGTCTGTCTGTCTGTCTTTACCTGCC
>CM031604.1:48976513-49004444 GCA_018398815.1 Conus ventricosus | reverse complement strand
TACCTCTCTCATTCTTTCTTTTTTGTACACACACACACACACACACACACACACACACACACACACACACACACACACACACACACACAGTTTGTATGGGTCGTATCATTCCGTCTGATTTCGGTACTTTCCATCAACACTCTGAATGGGCCCTATAGCCGATCCTAATACAGCCAGCATACAGATATGTTCACACTTCTGATTTTTTATTTTCTAAATTCATGATTTTCACCCAAAATGCGAAAGAGAAAAAACACCTAGAAAAGCGGCTCTGACAAAACAAAGCATCTAATACTTCAGACCCGGTAAAAAGAACAACAAGCTGAGGTTACAATATTTAGGGGGTTGTGGGAATGTGGGGACACTTCGATTCAACCTCTTCCCACTTCCCACTAGACCTAATCCCCCCCCCCCCCCCCCATTTTTCTTCTGCAAGCTATCTTGCTAAAAAGCAGTCATACAAAATAAAGAGGATAACCCAGACCAAACAAGGACTCATCATACTCTAAATCACACGAAAAGCCGAAGAGATCATGAAAATAATGCACAAGGTTTCTTAGGACAGTTGATCACTCCACAAACAGATCTAATACAAATTGGTATTTTCCTTTCCAGTCCCAGGTAACGCAATGCAAAGCTACACAATACAACACAAATGCAAATATAATGGTACACAACAGCTTTACAGTAATGAAAAGTGCATTACCAGGAATAGTCCTGCTGTACCAATTGATCCATGTAATCGAATAACAAAATAATTTTTCATACCCCACGTATTATTGTACAAACCTGCTGATCACTCAAGACAACGCAAGAATACAAAACAATATCAAGAGCAGCGATAGCAGCAACATGAAGTGACGCCATCTTCATTATTGTGATTATTGTTTACGACACTGCATTTTCTTTTTCTGAACATCGTTGAAAAACGCGAACTCTTTCAGATCACAAGTCTGAAGATCAGTGTATCTGCCCCCCCCCCTCCACCTCTTACCCACTCTCCCATCCTCCTAATCATATCTCTCTCTCTCTCTCTCTTACACACACACACACACACACACACACACACACACACACACACACACACACACACACACACACACAAGCATGCACTCACGCGTACGCTGAAAACAACACACAAATAACTGAACTAAGTGATCCCCAAGTTCCAATATCTGCTCGTGAGCCCATTCCACACGGCCCGAGTCTCCACGAGACATGAATATTCCGCCTGTGGTTCCCTCGCAACCTTCTGTCAGAACGAGCAACAAGCGCCTCAACTCATGTCCCTCTGTTGACGGGCAGACGCCTGTGACAGATGTTCACCGGAAACAGCCCAGATCTCCGTGCGATTACCTCCCCTGCAAGCTGCTCCCTCTCAGCGCATGCGTAGCGACCAGGTCCGAATACACACGATACTACACGAGCACGAATCGTTATCGTTGCTTCCGTCTTATTGCTGGAACTGGACGATTTCTGGACTGAATGTTCGTGTGCTTGACTGATTCGGTTTTCAAGCGTGGTTCAGTCATTGAAAGCTCTGGGCTCGTGTGGTAATGCTGGTGACCACGCCTGTGTTTGCATTGAGCAATTCCCAGAGCCTGGCCTTTTAGCAAACTGTTTGCAGGGTTCGGTGTCAATTGAGTAGGTGTTTCGTTATGGTAAGTGATATTTTCACTGGTGATCAGACAGGGAGAGAGACAGAGAGAGGAGAGAGAGAGAGAGAGAGAGAGAGAGAGAGAGAGAGAGAGAGAGAGAGAGAGAGAGGGAGGGAAAGAGAGAGAGAGAGAGAGAGAGAGAGAGAGAGAGAGAGAGAGAGAGAGAGAGAGAGAGAGAGAGGCAGCATATTTGCCAATGTGCGTTTGTACCGATGTATATATATCTCCAGAGACAGAATACGAATACGAGAGAGAGAGAGAGAGAGAGAGAGAGAGAGAGAGAGAGAGAGAGAGAGAGAGAGAGAGAGAGAGAGAGATCATCCTCGTTTCTTCATCTCTACTTGCCCAGGGGCATTGACACGACACTAGATTGTGTACTCCTCCTCGTCGTCAGCATCATGATCATCATAAAAAAAGTCAAATCCACCACATTACTCTCTTGCACACGGCAGCGGCAACGATTGGATGGTAAGTTGAAAAGTGCCATAATAAGCAATCACTTTTTACAGAAGTGTTTTATCTAGTTGAGGGCATTTTCTTACTATCTTGGTACCCAGCCTAAAACAGGAACAGAACCATTTCTTTTTTCACGTCAACAGAATCTCGTGTTGTGAGCAGGACATTTCAGTATATGGCTGGAAACCTTTTTTGTACGTTTTAAAAGAATCTTAATGCGATCACACATCTATTCAATGTACTTTTTGTTGTTGTGTTTCTTTGCCTCCCCTCCCCCGGCTCCCTCTCCCCTCCCTCCCCTTTTAATTTTTTTTCTTCCAACTGCTCATTTTGTTTAAGGTCACATCATATTTTGATGTCACATCATCTTTGTTGACGTCCTTCTCTGGTTTGATGTCGTCTCTCTTCCTCTGCTGCTGTTGTTTGATCTTCTTCCCCGTTTTCCCGTCATTATCTTTGTTGTTATTATGTTTTCCCGTCATTATCTTTGTTGTTATTATGTTTTCCCGTCATTATCTTTGATGTTATTATGTATATGTAAAGGGTACGATTCTACCCAGCCTTTGTAGAACAGAGAGTTGTAGTGGTTAACCCCTCCAAAGCGGGATAGAATAGCAGTGAGGGCAACCTAGCTAGTAGGCTGGAATGCCAGTTAAGAGGCTGGTCACTCAGCAGTTTGCCCACGGCTGGTCTGGGCAGACTCGTTTTGGAGAGACGGCCATTGGGCTTCAGCCACATCGTAATTGGTGTTGTGTTTGCTGATGTGGACTTGAGATTTTGGAATGGGTGAACATTTTTTGGGGTGGGATGCTGGATTTTGCCCTGGGTACAGAGTCTGAAGGGTCTGTTTCTTCTGCACTTCTCCAGACCCAGCCACTTACATGGCGGTTGGCACCGTTGGTTGTCGGCCCTGGGGAATAGAATGTTTGTTTAAGAGCAGCCCAGCGAGGCCAGATCTTGGGCACTTTAGACGCTTGTAGTCGTTCTATTGTGACTCAGGCCACAAAAGACTTTCTCGAAAGATCTGGTTCAAAGGGGTGGAAGGCCTATATACTCCCAGCGTTCTGGCTCTGAGATCATTTCTTCACTGAGCAGAGTGTGGTGAAGGCTGTGACGCTGACTCAGGTGTTTGTGAATGTAAAGGTATGTTGAATGTTTTGCCGTTGGTTTGGCTATGTTTTACCTAGAGTGAGGGCAGATAGAGTACTATCTTCGGGGAACAAATTTAGTAAATGGACGTTAAGAGTTCTATGTTCTTACATTTTTATTGTACAAACTCCAATTCCTTATCAACTGGAAATGTGATATACCAAATTTTCCAGTCAATTATTTAGGTAACTTTGTAACTAAGCAGGTGCTGGCGCTTCATAAGAATGAAATCGGAAACAGTTATTCAGTATCGTCACAGATTTATGTGAGTTATCAACAAATCGATGCCAGAAAACATAGATTGTAGACGTTGCTGTCTTTATTGTGATTAGTGATAAAGTTTAACGCGCGCCCTGCAGGCTCCTTGTGTTCGAACACTAGACAAACTGGTTTGTAAATGTCGCCCTTGTTTGCTGGCGAGACGGATAGGGTTAAGTCACAGTGATGAAACCGCACGGCGGCCTGAGCAAATGATTAAGATACAGCCAGTGAAGGTAGTTTGATTATTCCTCTGTGTGTCTGGGTTGCTACCTGTTACAAACAAGTGTTTTAACCTGTTTGTTCAATATGTTTACACCCGTGGGTCCATTGCAGGGCTGAAAAGCAACTGCCATTGTTGGGCCGGGGTGTAGGCCTAACAGGTGAAACGTGGAGCCATAGCGTGTAGCACGCACTGTCCCTGAGGTGGGTGTGTGTGCCGAGAAAGGAAGACAGCTTTAGTTGGTTTGTTCATGTGCAAGGTGTGTCCTTTCTGAGTTTCATCATGTGTGGACACTACACATGATTTTTTTCCCATACAATTGTGTAGCTGCTGTTGAAAATCAGATGTTAATTGATTTCATTTATTGTTCATTGCTCCTGCCGTTCGCAACGGGGAGTCTCAATGTTAATGTTATGTTCATGAAATAATTATATTGTTGATCCTGCCGTTCGCAACGGGATCCCCTTTGGTTAATGTTATGATTATGTTATGGATTGTAAATGATCTTGTACCTCCTACCGTTCGCAACGGGGAGGCCTTTTGTTTGATGTTTGTTGTAAATCCTGCACTTTTGTCTTAGCTTAATTTGAATGATTATGTTTTCCTGTATATGTTTTAATATAATACTTCATGTTTATGATTATTATTGTTTATGTCTTAATAGGTCGGTGGTTTGGTTGTGGTTGGTTCGATCCAACCATGATTTAAAATAAAAAGAGAGAAGAACCAACGAGCTGGTGTTGGGTGTTTTAAGTTGATGTGTCAGCTCGCTCTCTCCCCAACTCCTTCTACCCCTTTCTACCCTCCTTATCCATCCATCCACCACCCCTTACAAATGGCGTCGCCGACAGATCGAACATGCCGACCTCAGGACGCGGGAGCCCCAGCGACGACAAGGACTCTCACAGGTATTCTTTTGTCATTGTTTAGAAACCGGGCCTGTGTGGTCCAGTGCTGTTGTTGCTGAGAGAGCAGCCCTAGGCCTCAGCGTGGAGAGCGGCCAGTTGTGCTAGGCGCCCAAGGCCCGACACGCTGCTGAAAGGATGAGTGCCTCATTCGACAGTGAAGGACTTGTAGCTGAGTGGTGGGGAAATGTTTCCCTTACAGGTCGAGGGAAGGGAGACTTCGCGCCGCGCAGGATGTTGCCAGATGTGTTGGACTGTAGTCACTGACTGTGCACGTCTGGAGTTGCCATAACGTTCCCCCGTGGGGATGCCGGGGTCTTTTGTACAAATAGTTCCCCCTCCTTCTGGACATTCTGTGCTAGTAATGTCCCCTTTTCCTATCGCTCTCAGTAACTCTGTCTCCTCCCTTGCTGTACGGTCGTCTACTGTCCTTTCTGTCTACCATATCTTTTATCTATCTTTTTCCACAACCTCTTCCCACAAATTTCTGCACTGAACGAAGTCAGAGTGAACTGACTGGACTCTCGAGTATAGTGTGAGTATCCGAACAGGGTTAAAACGAGTTCACACGCTACCAGATACTGGAACCTGAAGAAGATGTGTTCTCTATAAGGTCCAGTGTTCATGTATTCATGTGTAAGACTGATGTGCGTAACTTTTGTCCCCAGTCGCTCACTACGAGTCATGACTACTATGAATTATGTTGTTGGTTTTTTTGTCAGTTTTCTTTTTGACTGAAATAAGTTTTAATGATCCATGTTTTAATGTAGGAATATGAAGGTGTCTGGAAGTTAGCACCTTGGAAAATGGCTGAAGACAAGCTAAAGCGATTGAAGATGGCTCTTGACAAAGCGGGGGAGCATTCCCAGAAGCTGCCTTTGTACAAGACTGGCATAAACAGTCCACTGTGGATCTCCGGGGTGGAGATAAAGTGGTAATATGAACCAGGTACCAGGTGGTGATAGGAAGGTTTAAAAACCTTTCTGGGAAAAGGGGTAAATTAAGTGTGGCTAGGCTGGCCCTTACACCATAAACCATGGGGTGGTTTCGATGGGGAAGAGGAGGAGACTAGGGTGGAAATCAGGAGATTTCTTTTTTCATCACTTTCCCCCACGCCCCAAGAAGCCTCTCCACAGTCTGCAAGGCAGACCAAAGGTGTGAGAACGTTTCTAACATAACGTAAGAGTCCGGGGCTGATCGCTCTTTGCTAGTCTGCTAATGACTGCCATGGTTCATGAGAGTTTTTTTTCTCAGTGAATTTTCTTTTTTGACGGAAATGAGTTTTAATGATTTGTGTTTTTAATGTGTGAGGAAGATTTTTTTTTTCACTGTGGTTGAAACAAATCGTGTTTTATCCTTGATAGAAGTCCCTTTGCTTATTGACATTCTGCTGGACATAATGTGGCCATGTCGCGGTAGACTTTTTTTGTGTTTGAAAGATGATGAATTTGCACTATGAAGGAAAGCACTCGCTGCAGAGCGATGGCATGGTACATGTGCAAATAGGGTGAATTCATTAGCGCTATGTTCGCTGCTTTTGATGGAGCTATAACAGAGTAGTACGTGTGTTGTTTTGTCGTGTATAAAGCAGCAGGGAGTTTCTTTGTTTTTGGCTGGGCTATAAACATAGTGTTCGCGTTTTCGGTTTGCGTTTTGTTTTGGTCGTTATCAGACAATCAGTTTGCAAGGCAGCATCCTGAATTTACCCCATTTTGGATTCCCGGGAACAAAATCTATCCCATTCCTCATCACATTGAGTTCAATCACTTTCGTCCCTTGCAAACTGACGTGTCAGATAATGACTGTCAACCTCGGGTATGTCAGTGGAGGAAGGAATAGCGCACAGCCCAACACACTCACAGCTTGCTTACAATCTCATTTATATATCATGCATTCGTCACATCAAACCACTGGTAAAGTCTATAACTTTACTACACATAATCATAGAAAAAAAACATCAATGCGCATGGAGTCAAACCAAATAAAACATTCTCTCTTTCCTTGAACTTCACAAAACCATTTATCTAAATCATCATAACTAACCCGGGTATAAATAGATTTTCTACTTTACCTGGCCAGGTGATCTTAAACTATTTACGAATCACTGTCTTTCCTTTTCTTCTTCTTTTTTCTTTTCACTGTCACTTTCACAAACACCAGTCACGACACAACTGCTGGCACTGGTCAGGTGGACCGCCGGCACTGGTCAGGTTGGACCGCTGGCACTGGTCAGGTAGACCACTGGCGCTGGTCAGGTTACTGGCGTTGGCCTGTGGTTCTGCTGATGAAAGTGGCGCTGCCAGGTAAGAGGTCGAACCCCGGTTCAGATTGAACAGTGACTACCAGGCATTGATCTGTTCTCCTTTCTTCCTTTCTGCACTAACGCATTGCACTCTCTCTCTCTCTCTTCTGGTCTGCTTTATCAAATGGACATGGTTGCTTTTTTTTCTTTTCTTTTTTTTCTCTCTTCTGCAGTTAGCAACTCTCTCTCTCTCCATTCTCTCCATAGTCCTTCCCCTGTAGACTTATATGGTGCTAATGCTTCCCCTCGGTTCTCTTCACTCCTCCTAACAATATCTCTGCTTTTCTCTCGAGCAGCGCTACTCCCAGAACCCTACTTCCCTCTGTCTAATTTTCTTCTCCTTCCTTTTCTTTGCTCCCACTCCCATAGCTTTTTATCCTGTTAGTAACGTCAAAAGGGTGAGATCCCATTGGTCAGTATTTTTCCGCCTAGTACGAGGTTTACCTCCTCTATTCCTTGGACATGAAAAATCATCAAAGACAATCTACCGGCATGCTCTCTAGTGTGTGGTCATATGGGTATTTAATTAATTAGCTTGATTTCACCCCACACACAATACCTTCCCCCTCCTACTCAACGCGACGTCTGGCTTAAATGTGGGCGTGGTTTGCAAATTGGCTTGTTTCGTCTGACCCAGGTGCCCCGAGACCCCGTCTGGCCAGACCTATTGAGACGGTCGGTCAAGCAATCAGTCGTACTGCGGGACGGTGGTCTCCGTGAGGACAAAAAAAGCCTCTTCGCTGTGCCTATTGGCTGATGCGTCACATGAAAGTCGTCTGCTGGAAAAACAGGATGTTTGAGTTTTGACTTATGTCACATTGAACTGGCTGGGGAATGACACGGATCGGTTTTTCTTGTTTTTGTCCGTGACATTTCCCTTGCAAAAGACTATGCTCCGCATTGTCTCAAAACAAACGGTAAAAAAACAACAAAACGAATTTGCTGAAACACAGCTTACACGTGCACGGTTTTGCCAAATAATTTACAACAAACGGTTTAAAAATTATAAGCATGTTCACTAGTAAATATCACCCCATGGGTTATCATTGACGTGCGCTTTTGCTAATTTCAACTCATTTTTGAGAACTCTGTGCGCACCTATGCAATTTCCCCTACCTGAGGATTTGCAATCTTCTCTTCAAATACTATGAAAAAAAGCACAACTCATAAGACATGATCCATGACACCTCACTGAGGAATCTCCATTTCCTCACTTTACGCAACAGGGCGTTACTTAACAAGGACTGTAGCTCCAACATAACTACATTTACATGACAAGTTCACACAGAAAATATGACCATAGCCAAAAGGGCAAGAACCCACTCTCAACATAACAGTAATAACAATACTATTACAAAGTAGCTTGCCCCTGGATATGACTGACTTCCTTTGAGTTGCAGCTTGCTAGGATACACGGCGTAAATAGTCGCTCTATTCTGTCGACCTGGGATGTACTGAACTCGATACTGTAGGCTGCAGTGCCATTGCCCAACGCAGCACCCTGCTGTTTTGTCAGCTGTGCCTCTGCAGGAATTTGAGTGGTTGATGGGCAGTCATCTATCACGATACTCTTTCCCAAACAAGTATTTGTGAAATTTCTGCACGGCCACACTGAACGCCAACAATACTGTCTAGCCATCTACAGTGCCACATCCTGTATGACTTTCTCTGGGAAAAATAGGCAACAAAATCTCCCTTCTTCTGTGGGTATCTTCACCTCCATCAATGATTGCTGCCGCCTTGTGCAGGTCTCTAGCTGAATATACTTGTGGAGCAATTCGCATGGAAAAGTTTAGGTTTCCCAGTCACTCCCCAATTCCGGTTAATCTGATCTCCTTTTCAATGATGGTGACTGGTCCTTACCAAAGCATCAGCAGATTGTTGTGATCGTGTGGGAAAGCCAGTAACAGGACTTGATTCCCCATTGCGATTGCTTCCTACCTTCCTGTCATAAAAAAATTTTACTTTCTGCACGACCCTAGCCTCCTGCAAACTTTCCCTTGCAAACTTACATGGTCTCTCTAACTAATGCGTAGGTCCACCACATACTGATAAGTGGTTTAAACCTTTCTGACTCCTGTTCTCGGAACCGCGCTCTTTGAGAATACACACTGGTCCCCGAACTGTTCCGGCAACAGCGTCAAATGGTGAATGCCCTGTGCTCTCCTGAGGGGCTTCCTGTAGATCGAACACTGCCGCTGGAAGTAACGATCCATCTGCCGGTCTGTCGCAACAGAGTTTCTTTAAATGCTTCAGGCCACCATTGAAAACTCTCCACCAAGCAATACATTCAGGGTGGTCTGGGAGTGAGAAGCTGTAGTGATCCTAGCAGCCTGTTGACCTCCTCATCCGCCTGAGGTGAACTGTGACCCCTGTCACTGAGGACTTTGTGAGGGTCACACCCACGCGGAGGAAAAGATGTCTATAGCCTTCAGCGACCTGTTGGTATTACGCTTTCAATGCGACAAATGCCTCGGATATCTGGTCGCGTAAATCCACGAGCGTCAAACACATACTGTGGCCACCTTTGGAACAGGGCGAGATTGGGCCAATCTGATCAACAGCCACTCTACTGAATGGTGTGTAAATAAAGGGGGCTGTTTAAGAGGCGCCTTCCTCTTCACCCTCTTTGTGGTGCCCTTTGACACACATCACATGACATGCAGAAAACGTTATGTCTGCATTGCCCCAGGCAGTGAAATCATCAAAGATTCGGTCGGTGTTTTGCCGGTGCGAGATGACCCGGACTGAGCGACTCGTGGACCATGAATGACAGGGTCACGATAACATGCTGGTACTTCTATGAGTTGAACCTTACCTGTCTTCCCTTGGTGAAACATCCCCCGGATACAACATCCGCCTTTACCAGAAATTCTGTCTCACCTCCTCTAACCACCTGTTTTCTCACCTCTTGCCACCTCCAAGACAACCACGAGCGAAGGGTCTTGTTCCAGCGGCTGCCCCTCCACTCCTTCAGGCGAACATCTATGCAGATTTCATGTTGGAACGGACTATGGTCCGATTATCCAGCCCTTTCCTCCTTCTTGCTCGTGTTTGAATGGGCCCCAGTAGCAGTCAACAATCAGGATCCCTGGATCCCTTGCACTGGAATATTCCAATGATCAAAATCATAAAGGGTTTTCCATCACCAGCGCAGACAATTCGCCTGAAAGTAAGGGTACGTATTCTATCTTAGCAATGGGAACTTCCTACAGTGCCATGAATAGAGTACCAGGTTGGATTTGCTTTCAAATCCTCTCGACCGTGTTGTTCTTTACTCAACTGAACCAACCAGTGTCCCGACACCACTATACACCTTGCTGGATCCCCCTCTTCATGTAACGAGCTCTCAGCCTAGTGCCTCCATTCTGACACTGACTGCTGTTCAGCACGGAGCCAATAGGCCGCACTATAACCCCTCTTCCGAATGGATCCCTTTTGGTTCCATGAAGGTCTTTCCTGGCGACCCTTTTACCTCTTGCAAGGCCGTGCCTTCTGGACCCTTCTGCGACAATCCTCGCCACATGTCCTTTCTTGTGACAAATGAAACACCTATTGTCCCTTTGTCATCCTTTTGCCCACCTTGGGTTAGCCCAGACTTTGCCCCCCCCGCCCCACTCCCCTAGTCTCCTTGCACTCTTCACACCTGAGTGGCATGTTTCTCCTGCACCTTGTGCCCAAACGTGCCTCCCTTTACAAACCTCTGCTAACTTCAGAAACTCCCCTTGCAGTCTCGGGTGTCTCTCTATAAATGTATCCATCCCTAGGATGCACCTGACAAAAATATGTTCTTTAATCACCAGCTCTATCCAATTCAGCGAATCTTCTCGTACACTCACTTAACCACTTATCAAATGTGATCTAAACGTTGCACCAAATGAGTGTACGTTTCCTGCTTGTAATCTGCTGATCGAAATACATTTTAAACCCTCCTCTGTGAGGTCTCAAAACCTTCATCAAAAGGCCTCCTTCAGCATAAAAATCAGATTGTTGGTCTGCTGGTTATGCAGTGAAAATTGAATGATTACCCGTCTATAGTGTGACAAAAATGACTGCCCACTATTCTGAGGCAACCCTTGATTGTAGCAACGTTTCAAAAAACGTGATGTAGCATCAATCGCATCTGTTCTTCAGAGAATTTTGGTAATTGGTCGGGGGGATAACAGCGCAAACCACCACAAGGTCACTGGAAACTGAACTACCATCATCGGGTGGTCTCCCTTGTATTTCACTCTCTCTAACTCTAATTGAATCTTAACTTCAGTTTACTGCGTTTTGTTATTGTTAGCCTGAATCCTTAGTCATTTGTTTCCTGCGTTTCCTGATTAAGTTATCCGAATCTTATTCTTTCAGTTTACTTGCAGTTTATACTGCGACCCGGAGTCTTTCCGTCGCTTCATCTCTTTCCATCTTTTGTTGGGTTATTAACGAATGCTTGCAACTTTCTCCCGAGTTGCTAAACACGAGCGACGCTAAAGTAGGTCAATCAGGGGTGTTCTTTTCGTCCGCCATTTATTCCCCCCTTTTTTTTTGGAACAAGATTTTATTTATCGCAGGCAAATGAGGATACGCCAGAGTGACGTAATGCACAAATCTTGAATGATATATTCGCTTGGGACAAACGTAATAGTGTTTTATAAGACGCTAGCGCCTGATCCCAATAGGAGAGCGAATTATAGCAATCTGTGCGAAATAAGTATTGGGGTGAAATGCCAAGCATAGTGTTAATATTTGGAGCAATGCCAAGCTAGTATTTATACTATCTTGGCAACATACAGTAAGACAACCTTGTCTTAGGATTACAATTCCTTGAATCCCACCCACTTCTCTTGAGAAGTTCAACAATTATAATAAATGGGCCTGAATTTCTGGCGGGCTTCGTCAATAAAATTGTCAACCAGGGGTGTTGTCAGGTGGAGGAAGGACTAGCGCAATGCCAAACACACTACGCTTGTTTACCATTTCATTCATAAATCATGCAATTCGGTCACATCAAACCCATGGTAAAGTTATACTTTAATAAACATAATCTAGAAAATAAAACATCAATGCGCATGGAGTAACAAAAAAAACATATTCTCTTCTTTCTAGAACTTCACAAAACCATTATCCTAAATATCATAACTAACCCGGGTATAAATAGATTATTATTTACCTGGCGGTGATCTTAAATATTTACGAATCACTGTTTTTCCTTTTCTTTTCTTTTTTTCTTTTCCATGATCACATTCACCAAAACACCCCCGACACGCACAAACTGTGGCACTGGTCAGGTTGGACGCGGCTGGTAGGTTGGACCGCTGGCACTGGTAGGTTAGACGCTGGCGTGGTCAGGTTACTGTCGTTGGCCGGTGGTTCTGCCTGATGAAAGTGGCGCTGCCAGGTAAGAGGTCGAACGTTTCAGATTGAACAGTGACTACCAGGATCCATTGTTATCCTTTTTCCTTCTGGCACTAACGCATTGCACTCTCTCTCTCTCTCTTCTGGTCTGCTTTTTTCAAATGGAATGGGTGCTTTTTTTTCTTTTTCTTTTTTTTCTCTCTTCATCAGTTAGCAACTCTCTCTCACTCTTCACATCTCTCTTAGTCTTCCGCTGGTAGACTCTATATGGATGCTATGCTTCAACTCGGTCTCTTCTCTCCTCCTTCATCTCTTGCTTTTTCTCTCGTGCAGCGCCTACTTCCCAGTACCTCTCCTCTGTCTCTTCTTACTTCTCCTTACTTTTCTTTGCTCCCCATCCATGTTTCTTAATCCTGTTCCTATGTCAAAAGGGTGAGTCCATTGGTCAGTATTTTCCGCCTTGTACGAGGCTACCTACCTTAAATCCTAGGACATGAAATCATCAAAGTCACATCTACGGCCTTGCTTCTGTGGTGGTCAATGGTGTCATTTAAATTAATTAGCTTGATTTCACCCCCAACACCAATACCTTCCCTTCCCTACTTCAACGGCGAGTCTGGCTTATATGTTGGGCGTTGGTCTTGCAAATTAGCTGTATCAGTCTGGGGGGGGGAAAAAACAGGTGCCGAGGACCGTTGGCCCAGACCTTATTGGCCACGGTCAAGTCCACTCAGTTTTTTCCTGGGGTTGGGGACGGTGCCGTCTCCATGAGGACTAAAAATAGCCTCTTCCGCAGTGTAATTGGCTGACGGACCAAGAATTCGTCTGTGGAAAAAGGATGTTTGGTTTGGACTTATGTCAATTGAACTGGCTGGCAGCCAGACCACGAATTCGGTTTTCTTTTTTTTGGTCGTGACCATGACCCCAAGGACGGCCGAACGTAAATCGGTCATATCCTGTTAGGGCCTGGCAGAGATGCTCCATGCCTCATGTTATTACAGTTAACAGTATCGAATGTGCGCTGTTTGAAAAAGGGATTTTTTGTGGAACCCTATTTCTCTTCACTTCAGCAATTACGCAGACAGTGTATTATTTTTCCGGTGATTGAAGTTGCATGTGCGTAGAGTAATTGGTGACGTACCTTGGCATAACAAATGTATTTTTGTCAATCATGTACATTTTGTGAGTGTTATTCTAATGCGTTCCTTGTTTTCAACAATAGCGTTGAATTTCTATGTGTGTAACGTAGTTGTCAAATGTGAGGTCGTTGATTTTAAGTGATCAAAAAGTCGGATTTTTTAAAATTAGGCATTAAGAGATCATGCAGCGACGTGCTGACACCAGTGTGACTGTGTGGAATTGTCTGGGTCGGGACTGGTGTTGATGTAGGCTGGTGAAGCACGCACTCAGACTTCCCCACGGAGGAAGTGGGCGGCGTTACGGATGAATGGTTGTGGGTAATTCAGGTTCTTCATGCAGTGTAGGAGGGAGTGAAAACTCAGAACTTGTTGTGTATCAGTCACCTATGGACTGTCATAAGTATGTTCAAGTATGTGGTGCTTCATTGGCGATTCTAATTTCTTGATCAATGGACTCGTTGTGCTGGTTTGTGATTATAATTCATGGGGACAATGAATTGCAGCGGGGGAGAATATGTAAAGGGTAGATTCACCCAGCCTTGTAAGAACAGAGAGTTGTTGTGGTTAAACCCCTCCAAAGCGGGATAGAATAGCAGTGACGGCAACTAGCTAGTAGGCTGGAATGCCAGTTAAGAGGCTGGTCATCAGCAGTTTGCCCACGGCTGGTCTGGCAGACTCGTTTTGGAGTGACGGCCATTGGGCCTTCCCAGCCACCATCGTAATTGGTGTTGTGTTTGCTGATGTGGACTTGAGAGATTTTTGGAATGGGTGAAATCTTTAGGGTGGGATGCTGGATTTTGCCTGGGTACAGAGTCTGAAAGGGTCTGTTTCTTCTGCACTACTCCAGGACCCAGCCACTTATTGGCGGGTGGACCGTTGGTTGTCGGGCCCTGGGAATAGAATGTTTTGTTTAAGGCAGCAGCGAGGCCAGATCTTGGCACTTTAGACGCTTGTAGTCGTTCTATAGTGACTAGGCACAAAAAGACTTTCTCCGAAAGTTTGGTTCAAGGGGGTGGGAAGGCTATATACTCCAGCGTTTGGTCTGAGATCATTTCTACACTGGCAGCGTGTGGTGAAGGCTGATGACGCTGCATCGGTGATTTATGAATGTTAAGGTATGTTGATGGTTTTTGCCGTTGTTTTGGCTTGTTTTACCTAGAGTGAGGGCAGATAGAGTACTATCTTCGTGGAAACAAAATTTAGTAAATGGAAGTTAAGGTACTATGTTCTTACATTTGATTGTACAACTCCAATTCCTTATCAATGGGGAAAAATGTGATATCCAAATTTCCACAGTCAATTATTTAGGTAACTTTGTAAACTAAGAGGTGCTGGCGCTAACATAGAATGAATCGGAAACAGTTATTCAGTATGTCACAGATTGTATGGTGAAGTTATCAACAAATATCGGATGCAGAAAAACATGGATTGTAGACGTGCTGTCTTTTATTGTGATTCGTGGATAAAGTTTAACGCGTGCCGCAGGTCCTTTGTGTTTCGAACCCACTAGACTAAAGGTTGTAAATGTAGCCCAGTTTGCTGCGGAGACGGATAGGTTAAGTCCCAGTGATGAAACGCACTGTGGATGAGCAAATGTTAAGATACCGCCGTGAAGGTAGTTTGATTTATTCCTCTGAGTGTCTGGGTTGCTACCTGTTACAAACAAGTGTTTTACCTGGTTTGTTAATATGGTTTACACCGTGGGTCATTGCAGGGCTGAAAGCAACTGCCATTGTTGGGCCGGGGTGTAGGCCTAACAGGTTGAAAAACGTGGAGCCTAGCGAGTAGCACGCACTGTTCCTGGGTGGGTGGTGTGTGCCAGAAAGGAAGATAGCTTTAGTTGGTTTGTTCAGAGCAAGGTGTTGTACTTTTCTTGAGTTTTTATATTTGTGGACACTACACATATGATTTTTCCCCATACAATTGTATAGCTGCTGTTGAACATCAGATGTTATTGATTCTTCATATAGTGTTAATAGCTTGCCGTTCGCAACGGGGAGTTCAATGTTAATGTTATGTTCATGAAATAATTATATTGTTGATCCTGCCGTTCGAACGGGGATCCCCTCTTGGTTAATGTTATGATTATGTATGGATTGTCAATGTAGCTTGTACCTCCTACCGTTCGCAACGGGGGGAGGCTTTTGTGTGGATGTTTGTTGTAAAATCCTGCATTTGTCTTAGCTGAAATTTGGACTGATTATGTTTTCCTGTATATGTTTTAATATAATACTTCATGTTATGATTATTATTGTTTATGTTTAATAGGTTCGGTTGTTTGGTTGTGGTTGGTTCGATCCAAACCATGATTTAAAATAAAAAGAGAGAGAACCAACGAGCTGGTGTAGGGTCGTTGAAGTTGATGTGTCGCTCGCTCTCTCCCAACTCCTTGACTCCCTTTACCTCCTTAATTCCATCCATCCACCACCCCTTAAATTGTTCGTTTACATATGTTCACAAACAAGGGACCCCAGGGTAAAACCAAATGTCATTTCATAACCTCAACATTTTGTAAAACAAAAAAAGATAAAGGGAATCTTCAATGTGGTATTTTATTTTCATCTTAACGAATCGAGGGCGGCCCATTTACCCACCACGCTGCAAAATCAGGTTCGACCTCATGACTGAAAATGCAACGGACTAACCCGCTTTGATTATGGTCGTGACAGGACTGGAGTAAGTTTTATGTTTTGCTTTGAGCGAGGCCCTAACTGCATGCAATTAATAGAACACCTCTTTTAATGCAAACCTTTACTGGTTGATTTAAAGTTTATTTTCTATGCCCCTCCATTTCCCCCCACCTTTTCTTTATGTCCGTTTAGTTTTTGTTCATTTTGCTTTCAGAGTTTACCGTAAAACTTGTCCGTCTGTTTCTAGACAAAGAACAGTTCTTTCTTTAATCCTCGCGCGAGTGCGCGTGTGTATCTTGTGTCAATGGGTTTGTTTATTCCTTTGATGGTAGTCGTGACGGCGTGGTGATGATTGAGTGCACGGATGGCTAGGACCAACTGTGGTTGCAGGAGAGTGTGGATAAGAGCAGATGAATAACACAGTGGCGGCATTGACAGCCGACGGTTTGAACATAACGCTCCAGTGGTATGGCGGGTTGATGGTATAATGTTGTGTTGCATACTTTCTTCGTTACAACAGATTTCTTCGCCTGAAAGTCGAGCTGCTCTTCCTGAGGACAGCGTACCGCTACAGTAAGGCGCCATGTATGTATGTATGTATGTATGCATCTCTCTCTCTCTCTCTCTCTCTCTCTCTCTCTCTTTTAAAGTCAAAGAGGTCGTTTTACAATTGCAAGGGACAGCTTTATTACCAACCGTTCACTTTATCAGCTTGAAGTACATTCTGCATACGGAAGCTCATTTTTCGTTTCCTGTGAGAAACTACAGCACCGCTCAGGCCACCAGCTAATGTGGCAGAGAAGGGTGTTTAGGTTAGTTTACCTTTTTGTTACTAGAGCCAATCCAACCACGCAGAGCCTTTTCAGGGCTGTCAAAATCCTACAGAAACAAATGACCCTCACACGAAGAGCCATACTCTGAACTGGTCAGTCATATCATGGAAAATAAAGTCGACATCCTGAAAAAGAAACGGACAGTAAACACAGCTGATGACATGATAACTGATCTAATGGATCAAGGCTCGGCCGTGCTGAGACCGTCATCATTCTGCTTGATGTTTCACTTCTTGATTTAAAAGAAAAGTCGTTAGAAATGATAAACATAATGACGTACTAAAAAAAAAAAACAAAAAAAAAAAACACAACCCAAACAGGCAAACAGACACAGCCAAATGGACAGCTACATCAAGTATGGGCAGTGTTTACAATTTATTTACTTCCTGGTCACCAAATTAACAAAACAAAACAACACAAACAAACAAACAAACAAACATGCTCTAAATCATAGCCACAGATAAAGATGAAAAATTTTCCAGACCAAAGATAGATGGACGTTCACAAGGGAGTAAAGCAGCAGACGACAGGAAAAAAAGGAAAAAAATAATGAAGGCAGAGTCAGACATCGACAAAAAAAAAAGAAGAGAGAAAGTAAAGGATGATTAAAAAAATTGATTAAAAAAAATCCAAAAAAAAATCTACAAGTCTCAAATAACGGACTTGAACTCTGTCGTGTATTTCGGTGAGTGCGCGGACCACCTTCCATATCACAAGCGCGCTAATGGCTTAATCAAACCTATCCCGCCTGGAAAGCAAAACAAAGCAAACATGATTCTTATCGCAGATTATCACCGCTTTCATCGCCACCTGCTAAGCGTTGCCGCTGTTCCCTGCAGCCAGCTATTTTCAGCCGTTTCCTACTTCATTTCATGCCTCTTCACTTTTTGTGTGTAAAACATAAGGAGGTACTCGCAGTAGAGCACACATAAACATGCGCGTTAGTAACAAAATGATGTTAGACGAACCGTATCTAAATTCAGCTTAAAAATACAACCTTACCAGTCTGGGATTGTTGGAATGAAGTCAGCGTGGTGAAACATGCCATCGCCATCAGCAATGCAATAGGATTAAGTCGGCAGGGACGGAGTCTAATGTGTACTTTGTTGGATCCGCCGGCTGGGGCGTTTGCTATGCTTTCAGGGGCTATCTGTTGCCCCGGCTTCATGCAAAACAGACAGGGGCTAAATGAAGAGAGAGAGAGAGAGAGAGAGAGAGAGAGAGAGAGAGAGAGAGAGAGAGAGAGAGAGAGAGAGTTATGAACTACATGTTACCGTCTATGAACATGGAAATTGTTTTATGGCCCTCTCGAGAAAAACAACAACAACAAAAACAAAAAACAGGAAGAAACAAAGAAAGCCGAAATCGGCTTGCAGTCTGTGACACTTGTGTTACGGGTGGGGGCCCCTATGGAAATTAGTTGAGAAAGATTTTCGAGAAATTAACTAACGTGAGAGAGAGAGAGAGAGAGAGAGAGAGAGAGAGAGAGAGAAGAGAGAGAGAGAGATGGAGAGGAGATGAGAGGACAGACAGACAGACAGAAGACAGACAGAACCTAGTTGTTCACAAGAAATCAAACCGCCTCAGCTCAAAAGCATTAAAAAAATCATGTGTGACCTTGCCATCGGTGGTCAAGAAGAACACGGTTATTTTTTAAACGCAATCCATTTCAACGGCGTAAATACAGGCACAGGCGAGAATTAATTTACTAGCCAACAGAAACGGAAACTGATAAAAAAAATCAGCATATTTTTCAGAGAGAATCGCCCAGATGGGAGAAAGAGTACCCCGCTGTCGGCTCTTCTGCTTCCATTTAACCCCCGTCGTCTTTAATGGTCTGTTCATGTTGAATGTCTGTGCGTGTTGTTCCAACTTTCAGCTTAGATTTACTCTATACATAAAGAAACATATATCTCTGGTCCAGTACATACCCTGGATGTCCGGAGGCAGGGACAATGGAAAGGATGCAGTTGGTCAATCAACTTCGCTCATACTTGCTAGATTACTGAGGATCATTACACACACACACACACACACACACACACACACACACACACACACACAAGAGAGAGAGAGAGAGAGAGAGAGAGAGAGAGAGAGAGAGAGAGAGAGAGAGAGAGAGAGAGAGTGTGTGTGTGTGTGTGTGTGTGTGTGTGTGTGTGTGTGTGTGTGTTGTGGTGTGTGTGCTGGCGTGCGCACTTTCTTAACTTTAAGGAAAGCCATCACAAACAGTGACAGAATCCTAAACATAGTAGTTTCACGACTGATAACAAGGGTACTGTCTCTACACTAATTCGTTTGAAGCTGGTCCGTCATTTTAAACCGCCCTTTCAATCTCTTTCCGATACAAAATCCTGGATAAGTCAAAGTCATGCCATCCTCAAAGCTTAACGCTGGCAATAAAGGCTTTGTCAGTTCAGTTTGTTCTGCACAGGGCTCAGTATCAAACCACAACTGTGACAACTTCGACCTTTTCGTTTTGGTTGGTTACATTACGACATGAGTAAATCTAGAACCAGGTAGGGAGAGAGCAGTCTGAGGAATAAAACGTTTGCATGACAGGAAGGATTTACTGTAACCAAGCTTGCACATACAGAGGAATTATTTTTTTGTGGTCATGATAAAGGTCTGTGGATTAGAATGTTTTTATCGCTAACATTATCTGGAATATTCTATGATCGAGTATGCTGAATATGGGGTCGACTGTATTCTTACTAATACTATAATGAAGCTGCCACCGATGTCTGAACGACAAGATCTATTACTACAACTTGTAATGCAACATTGCCACCAGCAGTTCTGACAACACTATTAGTATTGTAGCTTCTGTTCACAGGCAGGTGCTCTGTCATTGTTCTTTCCCCTACATATATCACGAACGTATTTCTACCTCCGCAAGCGACAGCGCAGATTTACACTCTATTTAACAAGCAACTAAGCAAGTAACCACACAAATCCAAGAGGCGACCAATGGACCACATCAGCCAGTTAACCAACTGATCGATCAACCAAGCCATTACCCGAACTACTTTGGTGAAAGTCAGTTTGTATGCCTGATACGCATTTCCCTCCTTGTTTTCTTTGTTTCTGACCCAGCCAATAAGTCATAAAGAGACTGGACAACCAGTCGGCCGGTCTCGCTGTTAATGTCGCTCAGTCCCAGCACACCTGGCCTTTCAGGACTGTCCACCACACAGAACAGAAAGTCACGGCGTGGCAAAGAAAATGCGCAAGCTGCATATACACACAGAAGTACATACAACATTTCACACAATAACGATTTAATTATTGACGTTCTTAAGGCCATAGAATTAAAAGTCACCGTGCTGGGGGCATAAGCCATTATAGCCAGCTGGGCTTTTACCAAACTAAGAAATAGATTAAATATCTAAAATGTGACAATGCCACCGGAAAAAAAAACATTAGATGGCCATATTGACGTTGAAAGACAGACAGTAAACGGACAGCATGTGCCAAATCTAGACAGTGTTCCCTGTCTCTACCCAGACTCCAGATCCCAACGGAAAGCTGGCATGCTATAAATTGGAACCAGAGGGGGAAAAGTATACAGCCTTTTCGGAAACAAAGAAAGTGTAAAGAGTTTTCTACAAAGAAAGGCAGGCAAAAGCATTCTTTAAAAGTGGATGTCAGGAAGAGGAATTAATTAGTCCCGAACTTTTAAAAAGTGCGTAGAATTCCTATTGAAAGACGTACCAGCATCCCCTCGGGGTAAAATCATCCACCCTACCGACCAACAATCCAAACAATCAATCAACTGGCTTGCTAACCAACCCACTGTCAGATCAGTCTTAAACCCCATTCTCACGTAATTGAATAACGTTTTCCTCCTCATTTCTCGCTCACATAATACGCCACACATATCAAGCGAGAAAGCATGCAGAAAGACATGCAAACAATCAGCAGAACGATCGATAGAGCTGATCATGGAATCCAAACTCAGGTTCCCAGTCGCACTCCCCCCCCCCCCCTCTCCCCCCACCCCTCCATCTCATCCTTCTCCAGTACCGCATGGTCATTTCCCCGCTCTTGTTCATAATCCTCCTCCTCCTCCCCCCCCCCGCCCCCCCCCCCCCCCCCCCCCCCCCCCCCCCCCGCGAATTCATTCATCTGATGATCAACTAGCAGCTGGACCTTTAAGAACAACCACCAACAATCACAAAGTTCCGAGTCCGAGTTTGAGAGTTGGTTTGACATCAGCCATAGGCTATAAGACAAACGTGGCCAAAGGGGAATCCGTCTGAGTTCAGCCATAGGCCATGATATAAAAATAGCAAAAGCGGAATGGCAGGGAGGAGGAGAGGCAGGGAAGGAATATGGAAGAAGTAAGGGTATGGTGTAGTTAAAGATGAAACAAAATGCAAAGTCTCTTGCACAAATTGCACGCGATTTTAGGTTTTTTAGCCAAAGATCTTTACCTATACCTATAATACGTCAAGAGACTGGAAATAGATTTGCAAAATAAATGTCACTATTTCCACTCAGCACAGCGTAGCGAGTTCATAGAACTAGACCTGATGATATTTAATGCACGTATAGAACACGACATAACGCAATTATACACAACTTTGTGATGTTATCATACTATGCATAAAATCATATTTTAGGTAAATTTGGGGAACAGACGTCAGAACTTATACAAACATTCACACACACACACACACACACACACACACACACACACACACACACACACACACAACACACGTATATATATATATATATATATATATATATTATATATATATATATATATATATATATATATATATATATATATATATATATATATATATGCGTTCAAAAAGAGAAATAAGTAAAACAAAATAAAGAAGGAGAAAGAAAAACGAGTTGAGGAAACATGGTGAGAAAAATCACATCATATTACTTGAAATTCATTTATACCTGCACTTGAACATCATACGATATACATGTGTTCTTAAGCATCCATTTTACATTGCTTATTATGTTCCACAGTGACGATGTCTTACACCTTAGCACCGCATTGTTGATTAAAATAGAAAATTAACAACGGAATTCACTTGCAGAAAGAATGTATGCAAACCAGTTTTGCCACAAAAGAGGCAGAAAGAATGGATGTAAACCAGTTTTGCCAGAAAAGAAGGCTTTAAGTAATCAGTTCATTC
Source organism: Conus ventricosus (assembly GCA_018398815.1). NCBI lineage: Eukaryota > Metazoa > Mollusca > Gastropoda > Neogastropoda > Conidae > Conus > Conus ventricosus. The sequence continues at coordinate 48,982,386 of CM031604.1, read as the reverse complement.
ACCGTCACTTGATTATTCAGCTTAGATGAACTGCTTCAGCGTCTTTGTGGCGTGGAAAATAGTTTTGGTTAAGTGTTAACCCGTTTTCTTTGACAGATAGAATAACTGCACAAACATTGCTAATTTCTTGAAAGAACTTTCCTGTGAGATAAAAACAGCAAATCTGTTGTGATTCTCATCTAAGTTTTTAAAGCAAAGACCTCAGTTATGGTCAGATGAACACTGGCTCAACCTACATATATTGTAAGTCAGAGGAGTACCTCGTCTGTGCTTTTTCGACAATAGCTTTAAATCACCTGTGTGACTGGTACCGACCGCTAACTCTAGTAGTACCTTACAGTTCAGAATAAACATATCAATAGGACTTGGTTGAAACATTGTTCTGTGACTATCAGATGTTTCTGACTGATTAGTAAAATCATACAAAACAGGATCTGGTTTCACATAACATTGCTCTGAATTGCCGTGCAATCTGTTCTTTCTGTATCGAAAGAAACAAGCATTCTCTTGGCTTGTCTGCGTTTCTTTTATATCAACAATCGTATCCAGTTTCCAACGCAGTTAACATAAGACGTAATAAACATAGAACATTCACCTAAGTTTCCACAACCCATCTTGGTCGGCGTTCGAAAAGCAACCCCTAAGAATCGTTTACGTTCTACTCAGTGTGGCCTTTTGTATGTTGATGTTTTGCTATGTCCATGTTTTAAACAAATAGAGCAATATCAATTTTATTTTCGAGTTAAATATAATAAAATACGGGACATGTATCGTGATCCACAAAATCAAAAGACTTGCGATTTAAAAAAAATGGAAGCATGTAGTTTCTGGACTGTCTTCGGCACAAAAGTTTGGACAAGGCAAAGAAGATTAAGAACTATGATCCACAGCAGAATCATTTCCTATGGAATTCTGTCTTCATCTCTCATCCTATTTTCTCATAACCATGAAGCTTCTGTCAAACAATTCCTAATCATGCGACAGAATAAATTGAGTTTAAGCTAAAATTTCTACCTTTGATAAAACACCAGAAAATTCGTCACACCGTTAAAAACATCAACGTTCCCTGGCGATTCAGCACTTTTAAAATCGAAAGAACAAGTAAATATCTCTGCCCAAAATACATTCAAATGTACTTTTACAGCTTCTGTTTTTCCATGAGCCCAGGCCGTTTCCTGTTTGCTGACAGAATGGACTGGTCGTGTCTGTGAGCGTCCTTTTCCACACTCTGATTTGCTCGACCTGCCCTTTGTTGTGAGCATCACGTTATCTCAATGTGTCTATCATATAATTCTAACACGGAGAATGCCCTTAGAATGGGTTGGCTTACAGTGCAGATTTTTGATTCAGGCTGGGATGATGAGTCCGAGCAGCGTCAGCTGGTTTTCCTGTTTGGCCTGTTTGCCTGACGAAAGAAGAGGTGCGAGCCTTGAAGAACACTCGGGTAGAAAAGATGTGGGTCCGGGAGCTCGGTATAGTGGAAGGGATGAGGATCTCAGAGGACACTATGGTGGAAGGGATGAGGATCTCAGAGGACACTATGGTGGAAGGGATGAGGATCTCAGAGGACACGATGGTGGAAGGGATGAGGATCTCAAAGCACACTATGGTGGAAGGAATGAGGATCTCAGAGTACACTATGGTGGAAGGAATGATGATCTCAGAGGACACTATGGTGGAAAGGATGAGGATCTCAGAGGACACTATGGTCGAAGGAATGAGGATCTCAGAGCACACTATGGTGGAAGGGATGAGGATCTCAGAGCACACCATGGTGGAAGGGATGAGGATCTCAGAGGACACTATGGTGGAAGGGATGAGGATCTCAGAGGACACTATGGTGGAAGGGATGAGGATCTCAGAGGACACTACGGTGGAAGGGATGAGGATCTCAGAGGACACTACGGTGGAAGGGATGAGGATATGATCTCAGAGCACACTATGGTGGAAAGGATGAGGATCTCAGAGGACACTATGGTGGAAGGAATGAGGATCTCAGAGCACACTATGGTGGAAGGGATGGGGATCTCACAGGGCACTACGGTGGAATGGATGTACATTTCAGGGACACTTTGGTGGAAGGGATAAGGATCTCAGAGGACACTATGGTGGAAAGGACAAGGATCTCAGAGGACACTATGGTGGAAGGAATGAGGATCTCAGAGGACACTATGGTGGAAGGGATGAGGATCTCAGAGGACACTATGGTGGAAGGAATGAGGATCTCAGAGCACACTATGGTGGAAGGGATGAGGATCTCAGAGCACACTATGGTGGAAGGAATGAGGATCTCAGAGGACACTATGGTGGAAGGGATGAGGATCTCAGAGGACACTATGGTGGAAGGGATGAGGATCTCAGAGCACACTATGGTGGAAGGGATGAGGATCTCAGAGGACACTATGATGGAAGGGATGAGGATCTCAGAGGACACTATGGTGGAAGGGATGAGGATCTCAGAGCACACTATGGTGGAAGAAATGAGGATCTCAGAGGACACTACGGTGGAAGGGATGAGGATCTCAGAGCACACTATGGTGGAAGGGATGAGGATCTCAGAGCACACTACAGTGGAAGGGGTGAGGATCTCAGAGGACACTATGGTGGAAGGGATGGGGATCTCACAGGGCACTACGGTGGAATGGATGTACATTTCAGGGGACACTTTGGTGGAAGGGATAAGGATCTCAGAGGACACTATGGTGGAAAGGATAAGGATCTCAGAGGACACTATGGTGGAAAGGATAAGGATCTCAGAGGACACTACGGTGGAAGGGATAAGGATCTAAGAGGACACTATGGTGGAAAGGGTGAGGATCTCAGAGGACACTATGGTGGAAGGGATGAGGATCTCAGAGGACACTATGGTGGAAAAGATGAGGATCTCAGAGGACACTATGGTGGAAAGGATGAGGATCTCAGAGGACACTATGGTGGAAGGGATGAGGATCTCAAAGGACACGATGGTGGAAAGGATAAGGATCTCAGAGGACACTACGGTGGAAAGGATAAGGATCTCAGAGGACACTATGGTGGAAAGGACGAGGATCTCAGAGGACACTATGGTGGAAGGGATGAGGATATCAGAGGACACTATGGTGGAAGGGATGAGGATCTCAAAGGACACGATGGTGGAAAGGATAAGGATCTCAGAGGACACTACGGTGGAAAGGATGAGGATCTCAGAGGACACTATGGTGGAAAGGATGAGGATCTCAGAGGACACTATGGTGGAAAGGATGAGGATCTCAGAGGACACTATGGTGGAAGGGATGAGGATCTCAAAGGACACGATGGTGGAAAGGATAAGGATCTCAGAGGACACTACGGTGGAAAGGATGAGGATCTCAGAGGACACTACGGTGGAAAGGATAAGGATCTCAGAGGACACTATGGTGGAAGGGATGAGGATATCAAAGGACACTATGTGGAAAGGATAAGGATCTCAGAGGACACTATGGTGGAAGGGATGAGGATCTCAAAGGACACTATGGTGAAAGGATAAGGATCTCAGAGGACACTATGGTGGAAGGGATGAGGATCTCAAAGGACACTATGGTGAAAGGATAAGGATATCAGAGGACACTATGGTGGAAGGGATGAGGATCTCAAAGGACACTATGGTGAAAGGATAAGGATCTCAGAGGACACTATGGTGGAAGGGATGAGGATCTCAAAGGACACTATGGTGAAAGGATAAGGATCTCAGAGGACACTATGGTGGAAGGGATGAGGATCTCAAAGGACACTATGGTGAAAGGATAAGGATCTCAGAGGACACTATGGTGGAAGGGATGAGGATCTCAAAGGACACTATGGTGAAAGGATAAGGATATCAGAGGACACTATGGTGGAAGGGATAAGAATCTCAGAGGACACTACGGTGAAAGTGGTGAGGATCTCAGTAGAAGAGATGTAAATTTCAGAGTACACTCTGGTGGAAGGGGTGGAAGTTTCAGAGAACACTTTGTTGGAAGGGATGTAAGTTTCAGAGTATATTTTGGTGGAAGGAGTGTAAGTTTCTGAGGATACTTTGGTGGAAGGGCTTTCAGTTTCAGAGTACACTTTGGTGGAAGGGATGTAAGTTTCTGAGGACACTTTGGTGGAAGGGATGTAAGTTTCAGAAGACGTTTTGCTAGAAGAGATGTTAGTTTCTGACACTTTGATGGAAGGGGTGTAAGTTTCAGAGGACATTTGGTGGAAGGGATGTAAGTTTCAGAGGTCACTTGGTGGAAGGGATGAGGATTTAGAGGTCACTGAGGCGGAAGGGATGAGGATCGTAGAGGTCACTGAGGCGGAAGGATGAGGATCTTAGAGGTCACTGAGGTGGAAGGAATGAGGATCCTAGAGGTCACTGAATGGACGGGATTTGGGTTTCACAGGGCCTTTGGTGGTTCAGAACTTCACCCTGTGCCATGGGGGACGATTTTCATTGGTCGTCATATCTTGTTATCAGGCGTCCGGTCCTGCACTCTTTCCATGTTCTCTTGTCTCTGACTGGCTGGTCTGACCTGCCGACTCTTGCTTGGAAACCTCCTCACTTTATCACAAGTGCATTTCACTGATGTAGCCAGCAAAGTCTAAGGGAAGAAACTATGTCCTTACTACTGACACGGATGTCCTCGTACGAGTCAGCACTGGAGTCTGCTATTTCTGATGCCCTTGACGTGAAGCCCATTCTCACCTGACCACTCATGGCTCAGGGACATTTAGCCCGGATGTAGTCCTGCTAACTGGGTTTGTTTCTGTTGGACTGCCGACATTGTTGTTCCTCTCTAACTGTACGAGTGACTGCCAGAACAACTGGTCGCGTCTTCATATCGCGCTTTCTTCCATGACTGTCTTCCACGTTCGTGTTGTGGTGTGAGCGTTTTGAGTTGTCAGGGTGGTGCTGTCAGACAGGTGATTGCCCCCCCCCCCCCCCCCCTCCTTATCGTAGTTGGTGTTCCGTCCGGGTTTTGCTCCGAGTGCTGTGGTTGACATTGCTGTGTCTGGGGTCTGCCAAGGCCAATGTTCCTATCGCCTGCTGTCATTACCCCTAATCGTCTGTATCCGTCTGTCCTCTCTGGCCCGCCATCTCTGTGGAGTTCGCAGTGTCTTTCCGGGAACAGGCTGTCATCATCTCTGCGGTCCGCGTGATTCACACGAGGGCGTCTGGGCAGCCGGGGCCAGTCACTGTGGTCAAGGATGACCTCCTCTTTATTTCCGGTCTGTCTCTCACCTCCGTCTTGGTAACGGTTTTGATAAGTGAAATGGCCGTATCTGGAAATTGCACACGTCCATGGCCATTTCTACGATAAGCAATCTTCCCGTCGTGTCGGTACCAAGCTCGCTGTTTCCGTACGAGAGGTCAGGTCAGATGCTATTTGATCTGTTGACGTCTGAGACTGTCAAGACAAGTGCTCATTCAGGGTAGCCGCCCTGTCCGCCTACGCAGAAAACTGCATGGTGACAGCACGAGGTGGACGAGGATTGTAGTGGTCTAATCTTCGACGCGGAATGCATGGCTGAAAAAAAAAATGTTAGGGTGAAGATGCAGAGTATTTGTGGAATATGTTCATGAGACAGTGCTTCTATTCCTGTTTACTGTAGGTTGTTCAGCTAATGCTTTCTTCGTGGCTTCGGTCTTCCTCTCCACTTATGTACTTGGTTCAGTACTGCATAAGCAATCTCCTAGATCTTGGATGTTTTCTGTAAACAGGTGTGACATTTCTGTTAATTTCAGCATTTCAGAGGTGAATAAACAGAATTTTTTTTCCTCTTATTGATTTAGGTCCGTTTGGCATTTGGCTAAATCTCCGATCCATGATTTCATATCGTTAGAATTGTCATTAAGACCGATGTTCGCTTCGATATGCATTCAGGCGAGCGAG
>CM031604.1:48969013-48971513 GCA_018398815.1 Conus ventricosus | reverse complement strand
GAAATTATACGGTGATTTGGTTTGGAATTTTCAATATTCTCATGAATGTTATCATCCCTCTTCATCTTCACAACCACTGGGAGATGGTCAGATTCAGTTAGGCTTTCAACATCTAGAGATACAATATTGACGGACGAAAGTAAGTCGTAGGATACAATAAAATAATCGACCGTACTTACTCCAGAAGATCCAATATACGTGCAGCTATCGTCAAAGTCTCTCTGGTCGAGTCCATTTTAAAATGATACATTCAAACATGTTACATAACTCAATTAATTGCTCTCCAAAAGAGTTCTTTTGTTTATCTTGAGACCGCCTTGGGAAACTGTTATTATCTGGAAAATCTGTCTCATCAAAGTCATTGTCATCACCATGAAAATTGTAATTTTGGGATGAAGTTCTTGCATTAAAATCTCCAGTTACAAACATAGAAAAGTCACCACATAATTCATGCAAATCAATTATACATTCCTCTAACAATTCCATGCCATATCCGTCCTGTTGAAATTTCCAGTATGGTGAATCATTCGGGGGTATATAAGAACAAATTAACATGATATCTTTTTCTGTAGAAAACAAGTCCTTCTTTAGCTTCACAGCAACAGTGTTTTTGACTTTCACCTCAATCCGTTCAACATAATCAGCAAAACATTTCTTGATCATAACAATAACACCTCCCGAGTATCTCCTTGGTGAGACAATTTTTGAGCTTTGGATGTGAATATAATAAAGTCCTTTGAAAAGAGATGATTCAAAGTCAGTAGCTATGAAAGTCTCAGTTAGGCAGACAAATCATGGGAAATGATGAAATTAATTAAATGGGAGTTGTCCAATTTTTGTAAAAGCCCATTAACATTGTAATTTAGGAATTTAACTTCTGTGTTATCTACACTATTTACAAACGAGCTTGTGCTGGACTTAATAGTTCACCATGTGTTCGATTTGCAGCACCTGTGACACTATGTCCCCGAGTCTTTAATGATTGCTTAACTGGTATTGTGGCCTGGCCGAATCCCTATTTTTGAGCACCTGATGTTTCTGCACCGACTTTGGTCTTTGGTCTAGCCCGCGAAGGCCTGTCTTTGATTTTTGTCTGGTCACCTGACTGAACTTTTCTAAAAGAATCCACAATACTACTTTGGCTGTTGGATCTCTCTAGAGTCGTTTTGCTAGTATTGCTGCCTACTCTTGAGGCAGAAGCATTGCGTTTTGAACGTACATCACGAGCTGGAGTTGTATCTGTTTGTCTTTGCTCGTTACGTCGTTGACTACATTATCAACGGGTCTGCTGTTTTGCTTATCAGGTGGTATGTCGGTAGTCATATCTTGTCGAGCATATTCTCGTGGCCTGTAATATCAATCACGTCTTGTCTAACATTGTCTGTGTCCACATCCGGTTGGCGAACAATTTGCGCAAAATTATCCATTGTATTTCTTCCCCTTAGTGCGTCATCCTGCGTCGGGCAATGGCTGCGCACCTCTTTTTCAGCTGCCAACTCTTTGGGGTCAATGTCCAGCATCCATATCAGTACCTGTGTCATCGTCAGTTTTGTCGCTAGTTTCTGTAATATTCCTGTCAATACTAATATCGCCAAGACTATTGTCGCGTTTCCGTCACCCTGACACTGTCCTGGCCAGTCAAGCGTTTCCTGAATGTTGTCTTCAGTAATGTGAATCACGTCTGTGGGCCTGTTTTCACACCACACATTTGAGTTCTGTTATGAACTTTGTTCCTCACAGACGTCAGCTGACTTTTGCCATCACTGGACCCCTTTCACACAGTTCTGATGAAGTCGGCCTTGAAGTTTCAGACCTTTTGGAGTAGTCTTTCACCATAACAGTCCTTTTGTGTTCTAAAATTTGGCGTTCATGTCGTGGTCTATACTGTTTTGCAACATCACTGCAGGACCGTGTTCCTGGAACAACTGGTATAGAGGTATGTGTATCTGGATTCCGGCGTCGAGAGTTCTTCTCTCCTCTCGGACTGCCACTCCATCTGTTGCCGGAACGTCTGATGCCTGAGCGGCGTTCCTTGACGTCATTGTTCTCGTAGGAATCTGCTGATTAAGCGAAGACTTGAACCTGTTGTGTGTGCCTTCGCTGTTTCTGCTGTAGCCATTTCTGTAGCTGTTCTGCATGAGGGACAGTCTTCCTCAGTTCCTCTGGAAACAGAAGTATGGCGCCATTCATGTCTGACGTCCATAGAGGAAGCATCTTGCCGTCTGTCCTTAACATACAGTTTGCCGTTGTGAATGTAGGCGATCTTGCCGAGTCACGATGGAACTCTACCATGTCCCTTTGCCGCATCGTCAGGTCGGAGGCCACTCGTATGCCACTTCCTCTCAGGTTGTCTCTGAGGTCTTTATCACCAAGCACCGCCATCTTGTCCGACCACCGACAAAACTGGACAAGAATGGGCGGGGATCACTACTGTGTGGACGAGGCCTGCCAACACGGAAGGCTCTGACAATATCATCTTGCCGCCAGACAGGCGAACGCG
>CM031604.1:48941513-48964013 GCA_018398815.1 Conus ventricosus | reverse complement strand
TCTAAGTCCTGTGAAATCATATTTTGTATGCTAGTTCATGTCACATAAAAGACACTCTTCACAATTTTAAGACGATTTAAATATTACGTAAATAAGTGTGTTCATCCCAGCTTTACCGTCTATTATCGGCTAATCGCTGTCGTAATTCTTTAATGAATATATTTGCATTTTCACACCTTGATTAAATACAATACAAATCGAATTTATTTAAAAAAAAAAAAAACACGAATTCACGACACTCAAGACCTTTTTCTACGCATTTCTAAATCCAGAAATCCAGCAGCATTTCATCCGCATCAGCGCGTGCGCGCGCGCGTGTGTGTGTTTGTAAGAGAGAGAGAGAGAGAGAGAGAGAGAGAGAGAGAGAGAAGAGAGAGAGAGAGAGAGAGAGGAGAGAGAGAGGAGTGAGTGATTGATATTTAATACGCAAGGATGAAGATTTTAGGCCAAAGCCTAGGCTTATAATCTGTCCTTGTCATGCATACATTATTTCAACAAACATCATTCATACTGACAATTCAACCTAGCAACACTGCAATCTTATTCTACACTGACAAGCAAATAAAACGTAATAATGACATGGTGGGTAGTCAAACAGAAGGAAACAAACAAACAAACAAACAAACAAGCAAACAAACAGAAGCACTGAGAGAAAGGTCAGAGGAGGGGAGGGGGAGAGAGAATGGTAGGTAGGGGGAGAAGAAGAGGGATGGTAGACAGAGTGGGAGCGGGGATGGGTGATTTACTGGACTAGATTACATGTTTAGACGGTGTATTCAAAGTATGGTTTGCAGAAGACTTTGCGTGTGGACGTTAATGATTTAATCGAATAATCAAATTACTGAGACATGAAAAATGTTTCTTGAAAAGTTTTAACGAATTCGTATTTTGTAGACTCGGTGGAAGTGAATTCCAGATATATGGTCCAGAGTAAGCTAGGCTTGTTTTGTATTGATCAATACGTGGGAAGAGGGAATTTCTTCGAGCCAGAAGAGTTGTTCAATCTTGTAAAAAGGGCATTGGTATAACATGGCATAGTTATCTGTCGAGGTTGTAAACATAAATGATGTTTTGTTGAATACCAATTGCTTACTCAGAGGAAGTATGTTCAGCGCTTTTAGTTTTTCATCTGTTGTTAGAAGTACGGCTGGATGGAGTAAGTTTTGCTGCACGTCTATGGAGAGAATTCAGCCATTTTTGTGGACATCACTACTCCTGTCCCACACTGTTATAACGCAATTGATACATTACATTATGTTTGCGTTGAAGAAAAGTTTAAGCACAGGACTGTTGACGTAGCGCTTTAATTGAGACAACAGGAATTTTTTTTTTTTTTTTTTTTTTTTTTTAGAATACCTTGCGTACCTTATTGAGATGAGATTGCCATTTCAATTCTTAATCTATCGCTAACCCTAAAACACGATGCTCATCTACCTGGTTGATAGAAGTGCTATTTAGGCAAAGAGGAGTTAATTGGTGTTTTTGGCGGGTAGCTATACTCAAAGATTTGGTTTTGGCTGGGTGCATGACCAATGAGTTTGAATGACACCAATCTGACACGTCATTTAGACTTTCCTGAAGACATGTTTCTATTATCTGTAGATCACTACCATTTAGAGAGAGAGAGAGAGAGAGAGAGGAGAGAGAGAGAGAGAGAGAGAGAGAGAGAGAGAGAGAGAGCGAGAGCGAGAGAGAACGCTCTTACACTAGTATTGCCCTACTGACACAACAGCGTGTATGGGGAAAGGGCGGACCCTGAAACTGAAATAAGCATGAGAAATAGTTGATGGAAATGACAATAGAAATGACCGTCGCCAGACGGGAGCTTCAAGTCGATCATGGTGCAGAACGCAACAGCACGGTGTCTGCGGTCACTCCGGGGGACGCACCTTCACTGTGATGCCGTCTTATGAGATGGGAGCCGTATCGCGCCTAAGGTGCAGAACGTGAACACAGCACGGTCAGTGCGGACAGTGAGAGGCTACGTGGGTATTTTCATGCAGCCTTATCACGATGGATGCATCGGAAATGGGTCCCCCAGGGCGGTCAAAGTAGCTTTCCCTTCCCATCGGTGGCGGGGTCGTCCTGGGTTCTAACTGATGTCAGGCTTTACTCTGTCCATTTCTTCTCAGGCTTCCTGCCAACGGGTCAGTACTTCCCTCCATTTATCATGCCACAGGTCGGAAACTTCCTTTTCTTGAATTTCCATTGAAAAAGTTTGGGCTCTGTACCCGTTTTTTTCCTCTCCAATGTTGTTGTGCACGTCTGATACTAACACACTGTCCGTTTTTCTCCACCTTTCATTTTAAATGATGATGAGAATGTATTCAAGAAACAGTTTCAAAACTTTCTCCATATAGACGACAGTCACATAACACTGCAAACTGTAAAGGTTTTTTTTCCGAGAAAGATCTTGAAAATAATGCACTCGTTTTTTTAAAAGTCTTGCTTTCCTGTTTGCCTACAGAGGAAGCTACGAGAGAGAGAGAGAGAGAGAGAGAGAGGAGAGAGAGAGAGAGAGAGAGAGAGAGAGAGAGAGACAGACAGACAGACAGACAGACAGACAGGCAGACCTACAGAAAGAGAGAGAGACAGACAGAGAGAGAGAGAGAGGGGGGGGGGGGGAGGGGGCATGAATCCAGGACGAACAATTCACGTTGGCCCAGCCACTGTTCATGCACAATGTTGAGGGTCATGTTAAGTACCTTCATTTTACACGCCATGCCAATTACAGACAGCCTAGCAGCAAAATGAAAGCAGAAACAGGAGAAAAAAAAAAAAAAAAAAGAAGAAAATTTTAAACTTTCTTTTTGTACCCCAAGTACGTCACAAAATTCACACCAGGACTCTCTTTCTCTTCCACGTCACCTTTGCTGATGACGAAGCTTTGTTACTGACGACAGTCCGTAGCCTTTGTAAACCGACTGGATTCTCTAGAAATGTGTCGTTGGAGTAGAAATGACTGTCAACACGAAGCGAAACGATCATAACGATTTTAAACAGAATACACAGAACGAAAATGGATTTCAGAAAGTGAACGAATTGAAGTGAATTCTTCCCTCGGATTTACATTTAATGCAAACTAAAGCTACAAACCTAGGACTGTCATTCATGCCACATGTGAGAATGGGGAACGGGCTGTGCATTTCATATGTAGATTTTGAACGCAGTACACGAAATATCTTTTTTCATTCCCAGATGTTGTTCGCACAACTTCAGTCAATATTGTCTTGGGATTACAGAGGCTAGACAGCCTTTGGAAAACGTATTCTACGGCGGGCTCAGCAGACAATCATCTGAAGACTAAAACTACGATCAGATCTGAATTCGGAATTCTGGCATACTACGGCGAGAAGAGAACAGACTGCCTGCGCAGTGCTACCGAATGTTGTTGGAAAAGAGGGGGAGGAAATGCTGCGTCACAGACAGTGAAACATTCTTTGCAGTACAGGTTTTCAGTAACTAAGGGAGGAGTCGAACTGAACTTTCTAAATATCTATACACAACGACTGATAAACAGGAATTCTTATTTGTGAAAGAGATACACCTTCACCCTCAAAATCTACCAAAACTCTGACGATTTTTGGAAAAGGAATGATATTATGAGCATCAACACATGCACAGTGTGCCATAGGACAGTCCTAACAAACTTCGGATATGGTGTATTAGCAATTAACAGTAACGTCAAGAAAGGCATGCTGAAAATCGGAGAAACAAAGCGTGGCTGAAAATAAACACCAGACCATGTCATCCTTCTCTTAGAAAAGTCAAATCTGAGGCAGAAAATTTCTTCCAAGGTTTGCAAGATGTGCCCTTGTCTAGAATGCAATAAGAAAGGAATTAGGACCATCAAAGGGACTCAGCAAGGGGGTCTATTAATTTTTCATGAGAAAAAAATTTGTTTCGTTCCTTGTTAATGATGTTTCTGCCTCCTCTCTTCATTTCATGTCTCTCTTTCTTACCTTCCCCTCTCCCCTTTTTTAAAAATTATCTTCTTCTTCCTTCCCTCTCACGCTCTCCCTAAACCATCTCCCTATACCAAGTCATTTTGTGTACATGGTTAAAAACAATTTCTATTTTGCAGGTGTCAATGGGCATCAGAGAACTACTCTGTGTTTGGTCTGATATCTGCAGTCTGTATACTTTTTCAGCAAATGTCAGTACTCCGGATGAGTACTTTGGACTGTGGGAGTTCTGCTTCAGGAGATGGTAGAACCGGATAAACCTATTTCCCATCACTATTCCTCGCATGCCTTGGCCCGAAGCCAAAATACATTAAACCATACGAGACCATCCCCACCCCCTCCCACCCAACTCCTCACAAAAAAAAAGAAAAAAGGGCGGGGAGAACTGTGTATGTCTCCATCACAACAAGAGGAACTTGTACAGTATAACTCTTTTTCTTCTTTGCATGTGACATGCATTTTTTGATGATGTGTTGTATATTTTATCAGTCAATATCCTTAAAAGCTTTTGCACCTGATGCACAGATTACGGTCTCGACTTCTTGGTATTTCCCATCGACATCAAGCGCTTCAAGAACGAGAATGACAAGCAGGACTGGAGCACAGATATTCGCAGCAGACATCGGATTGACCTCTCTGCTGGATTGTTTCCCCCGAGTGTGAGCGTGAGTGTGAGTGTGAGTGTGTGTGTGAGTGTGCGTGCGTGCGTGCGTGCGTGCGTGCGTGCGTGTGTCCGTGTGTGTGTGTGTGTGTGTGTGTGTGTGTGTGTGTGTGTGTGTGTTGTTGTTGTTGTTGTTGTTGTTGTTGTTTGTTGTTGTTTTACTCAGCAGTTGAAAGGCGCCACAGGCATCGACCACTCGCCAACAAATTTACATCCAGTAAAATCATGCTGTCCGACTCATATTTCAAAGGCACATTGTAAAAAAAATGAAGAAGAGACGAAGAGGAGAGGGAAAGCAGCAATAAATCTGACTCACGTTTAAGACATGAAGAAGAGACGAAGAGGTGAGAGAGAGAGAGCGTAGAGAAATCAGTCTCTTATTCAGCTTCTTTCCAGAAGGAAAACATCAACATCCTCATCTTCCATGCAAACAAAGGTAGGGTTAGAGGTCTGAAAGAGAATCTTTTCAAACAACAGTCATTATCACCCCCCCCCCCCTACACCTTGCACAGAAACATGCTGGGAAGTGGCCAGGTCACGTTGTTTATAGCCCAGCCGACCAAACGGGCTACATCAGGGTGGAAGGGTGCAAGTCAAAAAAGTGGAATTAGGTTTGAAACGCAAACATCCAAACTAAAAATTCAAAACCAAGTCAAGTCCTAAAATGAAAAGACCGATATAAAACAAAATCTGTCTCCAGGCATTTTATAACCAGATAAAAACAACACATAACAGAACAAAATGCATCGATATCTAACAACAACAACAACAACAACAAAATCACATCAGCCGGGACACCCCAAAACGAGGTCTTCGTGGAATGAGCAGAAAAAACATTGGGACTGTTCTCATACACAACCAAACATTCAGCCAGGAATCTCTTTGATGTTGATTAGTTTATCCCATGCTATACACCACGAAACCTCCTAACCCCTTACACTGCGACGATGTGTAAAATACGTGCGACTGGTATGTCGTGTGCTCTACACCGTCTCCTCTGTAGCGATTTCAGAGACAGATTGAAGGAATCTGATGAGGTCCAGCCTGACCTGAAAGAGTTAGCTGTAGCTTGTTTGTTCCACTCATCTTGCTGGAGGTCTCTGATGGCATGATCTTCGGGGAACTTTCACATCTTATCGTTAATTACCTGAAATTATCGGCATCAGCTAATAGGGGAGAGGAACGGTGTGTGTGTGTGTGTGTGTGTGTGTTTGTGTGTGCGTGTGCGTGCGTGCGTGCGTGCGTGCGTGCGTGTGTGTGTGTGTGTGTGTGTGTGTGTGTGTGTGTGTGTGTGTGTGTGTGTGTGTGTGTGTGCGCGCGCTAATTAGACACAGTGGTTTCCTTTCTGTCCGCAGAAGATCGGCTCCACACGAAACAGGTTATTCTCGGCGCCTACCCGGAACGGCCCAGCGCCATCAACTAGGGGGAGGTAATAGCGTGGCCATGTCCGGGCGACCTGCCGGTCGGCAGTGACTTAGGGAAAAAAAGCACGGAAACAGACACACGTGTCGCCACTCGAGGAGGCTTTTTTTCCACCTGGATACCCGCACAACAGGCTCCTTTTATCTCCTGTCAATCCCACCAGTCAGCTCGTTCGATCAGAAGACAGGAAACAGGATAATTGTGATAACCAGCGCACCTTTGTCAGGTAGTTCGAAAGGCTCAAATCAGGTGTGTGTGTGTGTGTGGGGGGGGGGGGGGGGGGGGAGGGGGGGGGGGGAGGAGGGGAGGGTACCCGCTTTGAGGATGGAGGATACAGTCGCCGCCTTCCTTTCGTGCTGAGGATGTGGGTGAGGGTGCTGAGGTGTCTGAGGATGGGTGGGGGTCATGCCTCCCACTTCGATCCGCGGTTCTCTCAGTCAGCGAGGTCTCATCCGGCCTTCTCAGCTTTCCTTGCAGATCTGGTCGTCAGGAGGAAACTGGGGTTGGGTGTGAACACGATGAAGACAAAACACCGCCACACCCACAACACAAAGACGGAAACAAACATGATGAAGTAAGCAAACTAATACCTGCTGTAATAAGGACCCCTCCTTAAAAGAGAGAGAGAGAGAGAGGGGGGGGGGGGGGGAAGAGAGAGAGAGGGGGGAGAGAGAGAGACAGGCAGACGACGACAGAGAGAGAGAGAGAGAGAGAGAGGAGAGGGGAGAGAAGAGAGAGAGAGAGAAGAGAGAGTCAGACAGACAGAGGGACAGAGACAAAGACAGATACAGAGACAGGGACAACTATTCAAATTTAAGTGGATCGATCTTTTGTGTGCTCACTATGTTTTTCGACACGTGTAAAGTTTTCTGTGTTCATCTAATACGAGTCAAGAACATACGAGATCGAATAGCCAACTCATTCAGGATATGTTTGTTCTGATCACCGTTCCTGAAATCGAAATACATTTTCTTTGTTTTTTTTTTCGGTTTTACTTTCTTTAACACCTTTTCCTGCCGAACAGGTTCTAGATAGATATAAACTGTCAACCTCGGGTGATGTCGATGGAGGAAGGACTAGCGCACAGCCCAAACACACTCACAGCTTGCTTACGATCTCATTCATATATCATGCATTCGTCACATCAAACCACTAGTAAAGTCTATAACTTTACTACACATGTTCATAGAACGAAACATCAATGCATATGGAATCAAATGAAATAAAAAATTCTCTCTTTCCTGAACTTCACAAAATCATTTATCTAAAACATCATTAACTAACCCGGGTATAAATAGATTTCTACTTTACTGGCCAGGTGATCTTAACTATTCACGAATCACTGTCTTTTCTTTTCTTTTCTTTTTCTTTTCACTGTCACTTTCACAACACGACACAACTGCTGGCACTGGTGTTGGTCTACTTGCACCGGTTTAAGCTGGACTGCTGGCACGGTCAGGCTGGACTGCTGATGAAAGTGGCGCTGGCCAAGTATGAGGTCGAACCCCAGTGAGGATAGAACAGTGACTATCAACATCGATCTGTTCTTTCCCTTTTTTTTCTTCCTGCATTAACGCATTGCACTCTCTCTCTCTCTCTTCTAGTCTGCTCTTATCAAATGGACATGGTTGCTTTTCTTTTCTTTTTTTTTCTTCTTTCTTTTCCTCTTCATTAGTTAGCAACTCTCTCTCTCTCTCCACATCTCCCTAAGTCCTTCCTCTGCAGACTATCTCGTGCTAATCTCTCAACTTGGTTCTCTTCTCTCCTCCCCTCATCTCTCTCTGCTCTTCTCTCCTCAGAGATTACCCTCAGACTCTCTCTCTCTGTCTCTCTGTTCGTTCTCCCCTCGTTCTCCCGTTTTCTCACTCTCACATCCTTCTTATTGTGTTTCCGATCTGTCCAAAAAGGGCGAGTACCATTGGTCAGTATTTTTACCCCTGACACCCCGAAGTTATCTCCCTCTAATTCCATTGGATATTCAAATCATGACAGTCACGCCTACACACCTTACTCTCTGTGGTGGTCAATTGGTCATTTAATTGATTAGCTAGATTTCACCCCCACCAACACTACCTTCCCCCCTTCCCTACTTAACTGGCGCCGTGTGGCTTAAGTCGTGGACACTGGTCACTCTAAATTGGCTAGATGAGTCTGGGTAGGCTCTAAGACGTTGGCTGGCAGACCAATCGAGACATTCGGCCAGACGTCTTAGTCCGTCTAGCAGACAGTGCTGTCTCCACGAGAGCTAAAAATAGCCTTTAATTGGCTGAGGCGACAGGTGAATGCGTCGGTCAGCTATTTAGTCCGGCTGGTTGGACAGACCGTCTCTGTGGAGGATGAGGATTAGCCTCCCCCTTTGCTTAATTGCCTGGATCCGAACCATGGGGCCGTCCGCCTGACGCCCAGAATATTTGCGTTAGAGCTTATGTCCAACTGGGCTGGTGGCGATTGACCACGAATTTGGTTGAGTTGAATTTTGACCGTGACAATTTCCCCCTTGCAAAAGACCATGCTCCGCATTGTCTCAAAACAACGGTACAAAAAAGACAACAACCGAATTTGCTGAACCACAGCTGCACGTGCAAAGTTTGAAAAATACTTTACAACCAACGGTTTATAAATTATAAAATATATCATTAGTGGATACCGCTCCAATGAGTTATCATTGACGTGCGCTCTTGCGTTATTTCAACTCATTTGATAACGACCTCTGTGCGCACTTATGCAATTCCCCTACCTGCGGATTTGCCACATCTTCTCTTCACAATTCCTATGAAAAGCACGATATAGTATGATCACGATCCATGACACTTCACTGAGGAATCTCCATCCTCACTTATTGCAAATAATGTATCACTACCCAAGCGACTGTATGCTCCAAGCATAACTACATTCACATGAACAAGTCTCACAAAGAAAATATGAACAAGTCTCACACAAAAAATATGAAACCCAAATACCCAAAAGGGGAATAAACCCCATATAAAATTAAAACAAAACTGTCATAAACCACTATTATAAAACAAAGCCCCCCGGAAATGACTGACTTCCTCTGAGTTGCAGTTTTGCAAAAACTACAGGGCCCTTTTAAAAAGTCAGCTCCGACATTCTGTGCCCTTTGGGATGTACGGGAAAATGGGTTTGGGGGGGGGCCCTGCAAGGGCCATTCCCCACCGCAGCACTCGTGTTTTTAAAACGCCCCTCCTGCGGGAAATTTTAAAAGTGGTTGGTGATCTGTCTCTATCACGACTTTTTCCCCCTACAATATTTGGGGAAAACCCCGCAGGGCCCCCACACCAGTAAACACCCTTCTCTACAGTTGGTCCCCTTCTTCACACTTTGTCAATTTCCCCTGCTAGCATCCCCAGGGGGAAACCGCCCCCTTCATGCTCCTGAAACCCAATACTGAAACCTATCCCACCCCCTATGCACCCCGGGTCCGCAACAAAAATGGTTTGGGCCAAATCGGTTTACCCTTAAAGATGGACGGGAACCAGTTTTTTCCAACACCGTTGCAGTGTTTTGCCCCTGCGGTCTGACCACGGGGACCATTTCCCGGGTTTTCCCCCTGCCTTGCCCAAAAACATTTAGGGGACTTTTAAATTGCAGCAAAATTTGGGACAAATCCCTTTTGAACCAAAAAAACCCCTAGCAACTCCTGACTTCGGTTTTGGTCTTTGGTTCTCTGAATTCATCATCTTCCCCATTTTCCCTCTTTCCGGGCTGCTTTTTTGTGCCCCCGACAAAAAAACCCTTTAGGAACCCCAAACAGTCTAGCCCTTCATACAGTGACACACCCTGTATAAACTCTTCTGGAAAATTAAAGGCAACAAAATTTTCCCCCTTTCTTCGGTGGGTCTCTTTCACCTCCCAATGATTGTGCTGTGCCTATGTGGGGGTCTCACGTGAATTTTTTGCGGAGAAAATTGCAGGGAAAATTTTTATTTTCCCCATTCACATCAATTGGGAAAACCCCGGCCCGCCCTTTTCAGGGGATGGTGAATGGTCCTTTCCAATGAATCAGGCAGCTTGTTGTGCCCCGTGGGAAGAAATTCCCAGGACTTGTCTCCCCCTTAGGGATTGCTTCCTAAATTTCCCTGCCAAAAAGGGCTTTTTTGCCCGAACCCTAGCCTCCTGCAAATTTTCCCTTGCAACCTTCATGTCTCTTACCTGTGCCCCCCTTTTGGGAAACAGGGCAAATTTGGGGCCAACCCAGATAAAATAGCCACCCCCTTTGAAGGGTTTGGGAAAATTTAAAGGGGGATGTTTAAGAGGCCCCTTTCCCTCTTAAACCCCTCTTTTGGCGCCCTTTTTGACACAGTCACAGGGACATGCGGGAAAACGCTTTTGTCGGGCCCATTGCCCCTGGCCAATGAAAATCATAAAAAGTTTTCGGTCAGCTGTTTTGTGGTGCCGAGATGACCCGCCTTGAGGACTCGGGGCCCCACTGACATGACGTGTACGAAAACCCTGCTGGTACCTCTAATGAGGGTCCCCCTTAAAATTTCCCCTTCCCCCTTTGGTGAACACCCCGGTACAACAGCCCCCCCTTTCACAAAAAATTCCCTTTTCTCACCCCCTTTTAAACCCTGTTTTCCCCCAAACTTTTTCCAAAACCCCCAAATTACCGAGCAAAGGGGTCTTTTTTCCTCCCCCTGCCCAAACTCATCAGGGACACACCCTATCCCTTTCCCTTCCCTTTTCCGGGAAAAGGACTAAGGGTTTTTAAAACCCTTTTCCTCCTTTTTGGGCCCCGGGGTCTGAACTGCTCCCCCCTGTAGCATTTCAACAACTCGGGACCCCCTTTGGTCCCTTCCCCCGGAATTTTTTCCAATGATCAAATCGTAAAGGGGGTTTTTCCCCCTCACCAAGGGGCAGAAA
The DNA here is from genome assembly GCA_018398815.1 of Conus ventricosus. NCBI lineage: Eukaryota > Metazoa > Mollusca > Gastropoda > Neogastropoda > Conidae > Conus > Conus ventricosus. The sequence goes on along the minus strand of CM031604.1, from coordinate 48,953,084 downwards.
ACTCCCCCGAGAAGAAAGGGGGGGCGTACTTCATCTTGGGCAACGGGGAAACTCCTCACAGTGCCATCGTTTAGATTTCGGGTTGGGAAATTTGCCCTGTAAAATTCCCCTTCTTTCGACCAGCGTTTTTTTTTTAAACCCCGCATGAACAACCATTTTGGGTAACACTTTCACCCTCTGCGGGCCCAAATCCACCTTTTTCCCAGGGGTAAACAAACCACTCACCTAGGCCCTAATCCCTGACACTAAACTGCGTCCAGTGCTACCCCATGGGCCCTGCCCCACCCCCCTTAGATAAACCCCCTTTTGGGGTTCCATGCAGGGTCTTTTCCCCTTGACGCCCCTTAATCCCCTTTTTGCACGGCTCCCTCCCTTTCTGGAACCCCCATGGGGAAATCCCTCGCCAAAAGGCCCCTTCTTGTGACAAATAAAACCCACCTAATGCCCCTTTGCCCCCCTTCTGCCCCCCCAACGGGGTTTTTGAGACTTTTTTGAAAAAAAAAACTCTCCTAGTTCCTTGCACTTTTTTCTCACCTTTTGCCTAGCCCCTTTTTTCCCCCTTTCACTTTGGGCCCCAGACGTGCCTCCCCGTTTCACCTCTGCGAATTTCCCCAAAAACCCCCCCCTGCGGGTTTTGGCTGTCCTTTTTTCAATTTTAATGGTTAACCCCGGGCCGAAAACCTGACAAAATCTGTTCTTTCATAACTAGCTCTTTCAATCAGCGAACCCTTCTTCGTCCCCGCTAAAATTTAAAACCCACTTCTCAAAATAGGGTCAGACGGTGCACCAAATGGTGTTGTCTCACCTCTTGTAATTTAGCTGAAAGAAATTTTTTCCGAACCCCCCCTCTGTGAGGTCAAATTTCCCCTTTATTTAATGTTCCTTCACAGCGCCCAAATTTAGACTGTTTTTTTGCTGGTAAAAAAGTGGAAAAAATTTTTAATGCTTACCCGTCGTAACGCTGACAAAATGACTGCCCATCTTCTGAAGGCCCAACCCCGACTGGTCGCAAAAGGTTTTGAAAAGATGATGTATGGGATCAATCGAAACGGTTCCTTCAGAGGGAAATTTTTGGGAAATTTGGGTTTGGGGGGCATAGCTGCGCAAAGAGTCACTGGAAAGTGAACTTAAACCCCATCGGTGGTCCTCCCCTCTGTATTTTTTTTCACTTTCTCTAGCTTAATTGGGCCTTTTAAACTTTCCCTTTCCTGGGGTTTCCCTAGCCTGATTTTCATTACCTGAAACCTTAATTTTTCTGTTTCCCCGCTTCATTTTTCCGTTTTTCCTGCGCTTTCCCCCCTTCTTTCTGTTTTTCCTGCTTTTATTCTTTCTGTTTCCCCCCTTTTTTTTACCGCGACAAAGTCGTCCTTTTTTTTTCCCCCGGCCTTTTTATCTCTTCCATCTTTTGTTGGTTTTTTAACGAATCAGCAACTCACTCCTAGTAAAACCCAATCACGGCGACCACTCACAAGGTTTTTTCAATTTGGGGTTTTCTTTTCTTCCGCCATTTTATTTTTTTTGAACCCAAAATTTTTTCCCAACGACAGCCCCCAAAATTTGGTGGTCAAAAGACACAGTGGGCGTGTTGCACAATCCTATGAATGGGGAAAAATTAGCTTTTGGGGAAAAACGTAATTTGTTTTTATAAAAACGCCCAGCGCCTGACCCAAAAATGAGAGCGAATTATAGGCAATTTTGGGGAAATAAATACTCCCGGGGCTGAAATGCCCAAACCCAAGGGATTAACTATCTTTGGAAAACAATGCCAACCTATATTTAACAAACTTGGGAAAAATTCCGTTTAAAACAACCCCCTTTTTTAGGTTTAAAAATACTTTGGGAAACCCAACCCAGCTTCCCCTCTGAAAGTTGAAAATTTTAAAAAAATGGGCCGAAATTTTCCCGGCCGGGTCGCCCAAAAAAAATTTTCAACCTCGGGGGATGTTGATGGGGGGGAAGGAATAGCGGGACCAGCCCAAACACACTTTTCCCGCTTTCTTCGAAACTCATTCCTATTTTCATGGGATTTTGCACATCCAAAACCCCAATTTAAAATCTTAACTTTACTAACAATTTTAAAAAACGAAACTCAATGCATTTGGAATCAAATGAAATAAAAAATTCTCTCTTCCTGAACTTCACAAAATCATTTATCTAAAAAAATCATTTAAAAAAAACCCCCTTTTTTAAAAAAAGATTTCTACTTTAACCCGGGCCCGGTGATCTTAACTATTCACGAATCACGTCTTTTTTTTTCTTTTCTTTTTCTTTTTTACTGTCCCCTTTCACAAAGCACACAACGTGGCAATGGGGTTTGGGCTACTTGCACGGTCAACTTTGGGCTGCTGGCACCGGTCCCGGCTGGAAATGGGGAAAGAAAGTGGCGCTGGCCAATATGAGGTCAACCCCAGTGGGGGATAGAAAAGTGATAAACAACAACGATTGGTTTTCCTTTTTTCTTCCCCCCTTTTAAAGCATTGCATTTTCTTCTCTTTTTCTAGTCTGCCTTATCAATTTGGGCAAGGTTGCCCTTTTTTTTTTTTTTTTTTTCTTCTTTTTTTTCCTCTCATTATTAGAAAACTCTCTCTCTTCTCCACTCTCCCCTAAGCCCCTTCCCTGCAACATCTCGTGAATCTCTCAACTTGGTTCTTTTCTCTCCTCCCCCATCTCTCTCTGCTCTTCTCCCCCAAGTTTTACCCCAACCTCTCTCTCCTGCCCTCTGTTGTTCTCCCCCTTTCTCCCCTCTTCACTCTCACATCCTTCTTATTGTGTTCCGACTGCCAAAAAGGGCGAGTACCTTGTCAGTTTTTTCCCCCCTGACCCCCCGAATTTATCTCCCCAAATTTCCCTTTGGGATTTCAAATCATACAGTCCCCCCTACACCCTTACTCTCGTGGGGGCAATTGGTCTTTTAATTGATTAGCTAGTTTTCACCCCCACCACACACTACCTTCCCCCTTTCCCCATTTAACTGGCGCCGTGTGGCTTAAGTCGTGACATGGCACTCAAAATTTGGGCTAGATGAGTCTGGTAGGCTCAAGACTTTTTGGCGGGAAACCCAATCGAAAAATCGGCCAACTCTAGTCCTCTACAACATGCTGTCCCCCACGAGACTAAAATAGCCTTTAAATTTTGGCTGAGGCGACAGGTGAATGGTGGTCAGCTTTTAGTCCATTTTTTTGGACAAAAACCGTTCTGGGGGTGAGGATTACCCTCCCCCTTTGCTTAATTGCCGGGATCCAAACCATGGGGCGTCGCCTGACCCCCAAATTTGCGTTGAGCTTTGTCCAACGGGCGGGGTGGCGATTGCCACAAATTTGGTTGAGTTAAATTTTAAACCTGACAATTACACTGCCATTTTCCTCAAAAGGTCAACAAATAAGGGTCTTTCCAATTGGGGGGGGGAGGGATATTTAAAAAAAAGGGGGGAGGGTGAAAAGGGCAAAAGGAGAGGAGAGAGAGAGAAGGGGGGGGGGGGGCAGAAAAGGAAAGGAGGGTGTAAAAGGAAGTGCCGTAGATCCTTTTTACAGACTCTCTATAGACAGCAGACTATCTTCTTGCTTCGAATGTTTCACCTTTTTAAAAACAGGTGTTTTTGTTGTTTACCAACATCACATGAAAACAGAGAAATCACAAGCTTCCCAGCAATGACCTCCGCCCCCTTGAGGGGGACAGTACCCAACAACTTTGGGGAACCGGGTTTCATCAAGGAACTGCGTTTTTCTTTTTGTCCAGGGGGGGAAATCGTGATGGTATTTTTTAAAGTGCACAAATATGTATTATTATCGCTTAAAAACCAAGGTTATCTTTGCACTCATACACGCTATGCACACTCATGCCCCCATCAAAAAAACATCGCCTCTCTCGGGGGAATGGGTTTTCCCATTCGCTCTCTCCTAACCGACGGGAAACAAGAAATGCAATTTCTATGTACTTATAATTAATCATAAACAATAAAATCACACACAATAAAATCAAACATAAAAGATAAATACTTCAAACCCCCCCGGGGTTATAAAAAAAATACTTCTTACCGGGCCATTTTCACAACACAACCCGCTTCACCCCACAACAGTTTTTGAAAAAAAGTCTCTTTACTCTTTTTCAGCCTGCTTGGGTGTGCCCTTGTTGCGGGGCTCCGGCTTCGGGACTGGGGTCTTCGGGGTCGCTCTGGATCTCGACGTAGAACTCTTCTTTTCGTCTTTCACCCCCCTCGGGGTTAAAAATTCATTTGTCGTCTTCACCACCTCGGGGCTTCAACTTAGTTCCTTCTCTTCCAGCTTGTCTTTAACTCTAAGCCCTTTTTTTGCTGTCTCTCATCTCCAGACCACTTTTCTCTCACCCTTTCTCTGCCCTGCCACCCCCCTTCCCTCTCTCTTTCTTCCCTTCTCTCTCTCTCCCTCCTGGGTTTTTCCTCGACACGTTGTTTCTCCCTCAGTTTATATAGGGGGGGGAAAAAAAGGGGATTCCCCTTCGGGCCATCCCTTTGTCCACGCTGCTTCCAAGCCCTATTTCAAAAGTACCCAAAAATTCTCCCTCGTGACTTCCCACACATCCATTTACACACACCCTACCTAATTTATTAGCAAACACCTCTAGCCCCAGAGGGACATCGAAAAATTCCCCCCGACTTCGGGGGTCATTAACACAGTAATTATCTTAAGGGGGTTACTAAAACCCCCCCACACGCATTCAGCCGCTAAAAATAAACCAAACAGTGACCCACGGCAATACCACTAAACAAATCCAAGGCCCCCTGCTTTTCACTGACTGTTACACAAGAACCTCAGCGACGAGCATTTACACCACTTGGGGCCCCGAGGTCGTATGGTTAAAACCCCTTTCCCCTTTCGCCACTGGCAGGTCCGAACTCCTCCTGGTGTTTTTTTGTCATCACCACTTGGGCGTGGCGGTGGGAAACGTCCCCGGGTTAATTGGTCAATTACATTTTATACCCGTACAATGTCCCTTTGTCCCCAAAGGTCTAATGCCTTTTGAGAGGTTTTACGCTCCTTGAAAAATTCCCCCCCTCGAAGACAAGCCCGCATTGGCAAAACTTAACATTAAGGGAGATGAAACTAAAATTTTTTTCCCATTTAAACCATGCAAATAGGGCCTCATAAGCCACTTACCCCGGGAAAAACCCCACGCAAGATTTCTAAAAAAAATTTTATGGGAAAAAATAAATAATACACACTAAAAAGAAATTCAACTAAACAAAATCTCCACCAGCCCCAAATCGTGTGGCCATTAACCATTATTTTTCTACGGAAATTTCTCCCCCCTTTCTTCAACCGTGCCGCAACCCACCCGTCACAAAACGCGACACTGCAAAAGACAGCACCCATACCTGACTTCTCGCCCGACCTTTTTTTTGGCCTACGGTCCCGTCACTCTTTTTTCACCTCTAACCCTACGTTGTCGACGGCCGAATGTTTTCAATGCGCACAAAAAACGCCTGTTCCCCAAGGGATACCGGGCCAGTATTTCCGCGCCTGCCTTTGTGGGGCCTTCTTACCGAGATGGCCCGAGGCTGACGCACTTTTTTTCTGAACCCCGCCTTTCTGCGCTTTTAGGCACAAAATCTGTTTTTTTTGTCTTCCCCGAACCAAGTGATGAAAGTTGGGACAATACCCCCCCTTTTATCTCAAACCCGATGGTGCCCTCCTTCACACCTTTCTTTGCCCTGTGTGAGGGGCCCAAAACAATTTTCTAAGCGAGTAATCCCCCTTTTGTTCTGCCGTGAGTGAGTGGGGTTGTCTCCCCGGACACGCTCCAGTGCTTTCGGGTTTTTTCGCCTGGGGCCTTTCTCCCCGTGACTCCTTTTTCCCTGATTCAAAAAGAAATCAGGGTCGGGGTCTCCATCCCCACGGCTCCGGGATTTTTCCCAATCCCCAAATATACGGCGGTTTTGGGAACAGCCAACCCTTACAACTCCACTATGAATGGTGTAGCAAAAAACCCCTGGGCCGTTCTGAATTCGCTACGTTCATCTATTTGTTGCCCCTTGTTTTTTAACCTGTAAATTGTCCCTTCTAAACCCAGGGACTCTTTCACCATAACACCTGCACCCAGAGTCTCTAATGCATTAACCCTTTTTCCCCCACTTGCCTTTGCACACCATGTTACGCCGAATCGGGAACAACCACAATCCAACAAAATAAACTGATCTTTGTTATCTTTTTCTTCTCCTCTCTTTTGCCGTCCCTTGCTGCGCCTTCTGTGACAAAAATATACAATCCCTAGCCAAGGTCCGTCAATTCACAAAAAACAGGTACGCCATTCCTGCCACGTGCTTTTGGTTTTTACCCTTGTTTGCTCACGTGACGCCGGGGCCTAGGGGTTTATACGCTGACTCATTGCGTGAGTCATGTGCTGGTTGCCATCCTCTAAATAGCTCCAGGCTTCCTCTTGTTCGGGCACATCAGCCCCCTTCCGGAATTTTCCCCGTCGAAGTCCCTCAGTTTTGTGGTTGCACCTTTTTCCTTAATGTGGAGGGGAAGGGCCCGTCCCACAACCATCAAGTATCTGCCCTTTATCACCAGGGTCTTGAGGCCTTCAAAATCCTGCCCCATCCACCTTTTCTACCCATTTGTTGAAATAGTGGTCCAGTCTAACCCGAATGGTGTATGTCTCCCCCTGTCGATTCTGCCTCGCGAAACTTACGCCAAAAACCTTTTCAGTCAAACATATGCTTTGCACCGCCTGAAAACCTTGTCAAAATCTCTCTGATCACCTTTGGGTAGGGGGGATATGTTGAACGACGACCTTCAAAAGGGCAGACGGGTTTTATTGCCCAGTTATTTGGCCACCCCCTCGTGCTCGGCAACCGATTAAAACCCGATGAAAAAGGGCTCGATTGAATCGTTTTTTTCCCCCTGAACAGGGGATTTAAGTTAGGTGCGAAACTTTCTGGGGCCCCTACTGACTCAGAACTGGGTCTATTTCACTGCGTTTTCAGACTTTATTTTTTCCCAAATCAATTTGTTTGGCTAAAACCCCGATTCTGTTCTCTCTCGCCCTCTCTGCACTGTTTTAGTCGGGCACGCACTCTCTGCCTGCTCTAGCTTCGCTGCCTTTCTGCATTGTTTGGGGGCAGCTGCGCCCCTCATCTGCTCTAGCTTTCAGCTACTCCTCATGTTTTTTGCTTGGCGCGTACCTCTGGTCTGCTTTACCTTGATGCAGCATTTTTTCAAGTCTAAGTCTCCCCCTGGGCACCGAGTTTTTTTTGACAGGTCGAGCTTTTCCCTTTTTCAAATTTCCCCTTCTTTCACCCCTTTCATCCCCTTCATTCTTCTGCTATTTTTCAATGAATCACCAGTTCTTCCTGTATACCCATTTTTTTTCCCAAAAACTTACTTTTTCCCAAGGGGAGAAAAACTCTTTTCAGCCATTTCTTTTTTTCTGATATTTTTAGACCACAAAACAGTTACCTTATAGACCCGGAAAAATCAGTAACATTTTTAATCTAAAAACGTTCTGAGTACCCCAACCAAGGTATTTTTCCTAAAAAAAGGGAGCCTTAATCTAAACCACATTTCTGTGAGAGTTAAGACAAAAACCTGTTCTTCGTTTCTCTGAAGACCTCTGATTAATACAACCACCCTACCACAAGTCAAAACTCAACACTAAAGAACTAAAGGAAATAATTTGAAGAGTAAATTTTAATTGCCTTTAGTCGCTTTGGCCCCAGTACTACTCTAGTACTCACTTTGTTTCCCGCCTGAGCTAATTGGGGGAGCAATCGGGGAGGGCCCCCACTTTGTCCAGGGGGGGAAATCGTATGGTATTTTTTAAGTGCACTAAGTTGTGTTTTATTTGTCGGCTTAACACACCAAGTTATCTTTGCACTCATACACGCATATGCACATCATGGCCCATAAAAAAACATTCGCCCCCTCGGGGTGGGATGTCACGCATTCGTCTCCCCTAACACACTGAGAACAAGAAAAGCAATTTTTATGCATTATAAAAAAAACTTAAAAATCAAATCAAACAAGAAATATCAGAACATAAAAGATCAAAACTTCCTAAACCCGGGGTTAAAAAAAATGACTTCTTACCTGGCCAGGGTTTTTACACAACAACCCCCTTTCACACAAAACCACAGTTCTTGAAAAAAAGTCTCTTTTCCTTTCAGCATGCTTGATGGTGATGCCCGTTTTACGGCTCCCGGTCAGGACTGGGGCTTTGTGGTGCTCTGGGGGTCTCGCGTAAACCCCTTTTTCTTCGTTTTTCACCCACCTTGGGTTCAAAATTATTTTTCTGTCTTCAACCCCCCCTCTGGGGTTCAAATTTGTTTCCTTCTCTTCCAGCTTTTCTTTAAATCTAAGACCTTGCTGTCTCTTCTATTCCAGACCACGTTTCTTCGACCCCTTTTTTGCCCGCTCATCCCTCCTCTCTCCTCTTCTCTGCCTTTTTCTCCTCTCTCTCTCCTGGGGTTGTTCCCCGACACGTTTTTCTCCCTCATTTATATAGGGAGGGAAACAAAGGATTCCCCTTCAGGCCAGCCCTTTTTCCACCGCTTCTCAAGCCCCTAGTTCACAAGTACCCCAATTTCCACTCGTGACATTCCACAACATCACATTTTCACACACCCCCACCTAATTGATTAGCAAAAAACTCTTAGCCCCCAAAGGGTCGAAAAATTTTCCCCCGACTTCGGTGGGCATTAAAAACAGTAATTTCTTAAGGAGGGTATACAACCTCCCCACGCATTCAGCCAGCCTGACAATAGAACCCAAAACAGTGACCCACGGGATACCATTGAACAAATCCCAAAGGCCCCCTCTTCATGACTGTTTACCAAAACCCCAGCTGACCCCATTTTCACTCACTTGGGGCCCCCAGGGGGATGGGTTTCCCCTTCCCCTTTCGCCACTGGGGAGGTCCGAACTCTCTCCTAGGTGTTGTTTTCACTGCCCTTCGGCCGTGTGCGGTGGGTAATACCTGGTTAATTGGGGCAATTACTATTTGTATACCACGTACAATTCCCTTTGTCTCCAAGCGTCTAATGCCTTTTTTGAGAGGTTTTTACGCTCCTTGACCTTTTCTGATACCCCAAAATTTAAGGAAAAAAAAGATATGCCTTCCCCCCCCCCCCCCCTCTCCCCCCACATCCTCCTTACACATTCTCTCTTCCGCTCCCTCCTCCACATCCCCCCTCCCCTTCCTTCCCCACCCCCTTCATCTCCGTCGTACATTTGGGTCAAAAGTATCAATAAAAAAAACCATTTTTGGACTTTCCCCTTGATCTGCTTTTTCCCCCACGATCTTATTTTTGTATGTTTTTGATTTGTCAAAAAGAAAAAAAAAGAAAAAAGAAAATCTTGATAAATCAACAATGAATCACAGGTCAGGTTTCTGTCTCATCGCCGACCAAAGGAAGGGGAGGACAATCTTTCAGTACTCTTCTGGGAAACGGGGGCGGGAGAGGTGATACATCAGCACTGCAAAAATGATTTTGCTATTGGCCTCTCTCTCTCTCCTCTCTCTCTTCTCTCCTCTTCCCTCTCTCTCTCTCTCCCCACACACCCCACACACACAACACACACACAACCAAACCCTTTTTGCGTCTGCCTCTCTGTCTCTTCCGTCACACACACCACACACCACACACACCAACACACGCACACAGACACAGAACCCACACAACCACACAACACACACAAACACACCCATACACACAAACCCCCACTCACGGTACTCCTCTCTTTCTCGTCTCCTCTCTCACACAGCGCGCACACATAACACACACACACATGCCGCGCGGCGCGAACACCACACACACACACAACACACACCCCACACGCGCGCGCGTGCGCCACGCACGCAAACCTGTCACGCACAGGAGAGGCGTTTTATGGGTAACAGACGCCTTGGGAACCCCCATATCGGTTTTTGGGGGCTTTCGCTCCCCCGTTTGTTTCCCCCCTTAATTGTTTGCCACACAGAACGTGTATTTTTGCTTCATCTGTGTTTCCCCCCTACGTAAGTGGGGCCGCATTCCAGAGAAAGAGGGGAAGCAGCATCGATGGAAAACCCAAAGGGGGGAGAAAGAGAGGGGGGAAAAGAGAGAGAGAGAAGAGAGGAGAGAGAGAGAGAGAGAGAGAGAGAGAGAGAGAAAGAAGAAGAAAAGAAGAAGAAAAAGAGGAGGGGAGGAGGAGAAAGGGGAAGAAAAGAAGAAAAGAAGGAAGAAAAGAAGAAAAAGAGGAAGAAAAGAGGGAAGAAAAAGAAAGAAAGAAGAAAAAGAAGAACAAAAAGGAAAAAAGAAAAGAAAACAAAAAGAAAAAGAAGGCAGGGGAAACACAAAAAAAGCATTGATCTGGTCTATCTAACGCTGTAATGATCAACGTACTGAAATAATACCCCCCCTCACGCCTCTCCCACCCGACATCTTTTATATAAAAAAAAAAAATTTCCCAACGTTAGCTCTCAGTACTCAGTACGCCTTGGCCCTAAATTTTAATAAATTGGGGGGCACTCGTCCCTAACAAAAGAAAAACCCCAACAAACTCAGTCCCGAACCCCATGCTTTAAACCCCCTGGTAGCAGCCCTAGCGGAACGCTCTAACTTTATGAAAAGAATCCCACGACAAACTCATGGCTCGCATGTTCAGCACAGCCTTAACCCCCCTTGTAACAGCCTGATGGAAGCTCTAAACCCCAGTGTTCACCAGCCTTAACTCTCTGTGTAACCGTCCCCCGAGTGGAAAGCCTAACTCTCAGTTAGCACAGCCTTTAAATCTCGTGTAAAAGTCCCTGAGTGGAACGCTCTAAACCCATGTTAGCCAGCCTTAACCCTGTGTAACAGTCCCCGATGGAACGCTCTAACCCGTGTTCACACTGCCTTAACTTCTGTGTAGCGCCCCGAGTGGAAAGCTCTAACCCCAGTGTTCAGCGCTGCCCTTTCCCCCCGTTTTAGCAGTCCCGAGTGGAACACTCTAACTCGAGCGTTTCAGCAAGCCTTAACCCCCCTGTTAGCATCCCCGATGGAAAACTCTAATCGCAGTGTTCACAAGCCTTAAACCCCCTGTGTAGCATCCCTGAGTGAACGCTTAAATTCCCAGTGTTCAGCACAGCCTTTAAATTCTGTGAACACCCTGAGGGAACGCCTAACTTCCCGTGTTCGCGCTGCCTTAATCTCTGTGAGCAGTCCCGAGTGGAACGCTCTAACTCTCAGTGTTTAGCATGCCTTTAACCCCCTTTTGGGAGCATCCCCCGATGGGAAAGCTCTAACCGATGTGTTCACACTGCTTAACCCTCTGTTAGCAGTCCTGATGGAACGCCTTTAAATCGAACGTTCAACTGCCTTAAAACCCCCGTGTGCAGTCCCTGGTGCCTCAATCGATAAAGAATCCCACGACAAAACATATGGCTCCAGGTTCCACTGGTTAAACCCCTTTTTTTACAGCCATATTTTGGGGCACACGTTCTTCATTAACCGATGAAACAACAAAGGGAAAAAGGGATTGGGTTTTTCATCAACAGAGACGCATGCCACCGGGATGGGAGGGGGGAAGGAAGGGGGAGGGAGGGGGAAGGGAGCACAAAGAGAGAAGGAAGAATCAA
>CM031604.1:48911394-48936413 GCA_018398815.1 Conus ventricosus | reverse complement strand
GATCTAATGGCACCCTCAGGTATTCAGTGTTGAAAATATCAATTATCATATTCAAACTAAATATTTTTTTACAACTTCACTATAGTAATCAGAATTTTTTAAATGTTCATCTGGGTATGTGTTTTGTGGAGTTTATTAGTTTAATCCATTAGTTATCCACTCTATTACTAAATGTAAACTTTCTTGAACTATTACAGCAACATTTCCTAAAGATTTCCTCAGAGTTGTTTTTTTTCGTTGTATGTACTTGATGTCCATTTTTAATGAGAAGTGAGAGAATGTAAATATGTTTGTTCAAGCTCACCCATGTGATTCTGCCAAAAAAAACCCTTTTTCACATACAAATCACGTCCATCGAAGAAGAAAAAGAAACACCCGAAGGTGCTGGGGAGGACCCAGAGAAGCACTGTCTTCGCCTGCCTTTAGAGCAGTCCTGTACCACGTATCGCATATTAGTTTTGGCCAAAATCAACACCTGTTTCACAAAAAATTAACACCCCAAAACTGCCAAATATTGACGTAATCAGTACATTGAAACGGGGGTTTCTGTGCAGAATAACATGGGCGATCGTAAACAAACATATTTACATTCTCTCCCGGGACATAAAAATCTAATGGCTTACAGTACGCTCTTCTACTTCCAGCACTATTAATAAATCAGAACAAACACTGGATTTCCGTTTGATTAAGTTATTTTTATATTTAATGAATATATATCTACGCTAATTAATTCTTTAAATTGACTGTCTACGCCATACTTATATAACTATAATCGCAAAACCCCGCTGTAATGCCGGCAGTAACTCGCAGAATTGTAGAGGGCTGCCCCATAAATAAATTGCGGTCTGTTTTAACTCCTCTAAATAGACATACAACATCGGTGCATGAAAAATCAGCCGGTCTACTGCCTAAATACTTATAAATGCCCCCATTCTACAATACTGTGTTGTTTTAATATGATACGTCTCACCGCTATCATAAAAGCCCAAAATTCGAGCAAGGCCTCCAGGAAAAACATACTCCCTTTCCTCTTCTGAAAATTCATAGTAACTATAAGATTTGCCTCATTAATGTTAACTTAATGTCAAAACTGCTAAACACTTCTTTTAAAGAACAAAAGTTGTAGTACCCGTCGGGTATTTTTAAATGTTTTAATAGATTGCCTTGTTTATCCTTAACTTCCACCCAGTTATTCTTAGCTTTTTCAGATATGTTAATCCATTTTACTTTAAAGCCAATTTCTTTAAGGCAATCCTATAATCACCACCCCTGTTGTTAATTGGGTGCGTTAAGAACACACTTTTGTTTTGTTGTTATATAGATGTGCATCTTTTTTATAACTATTTAAAAAATTAATTTAAAAATGGAACCTTTAAATATAACGAAAGTGTCACTACAATGTAGGAGCGTTTTATAACCCCAAATCTTTGGACTTCAGCAATTTAACCATTGCAGCAGATGGATCATAAGGCTTCCAAGTTAGACTTGTAAACCCGTAACTAGATATTTAAATCCACCAATAAATAATGATAGAGTACCATCAGCATGGGCATCCCGCCCTATGTTGTTTTAACCAAACCAGTTAAATTTTGCCATTTACTGCGCAACTACTGGCTGCGGTGTTTCATACGCAAACCATTTAAACCACCCCAATCTTTTAGTAAGGTCATATATAACTTTCATGTTTATTACCAGTACAGACGAATACTAACTGAACTACAAGTAGCCCTCCCAAGCGACAGCGCGTTTAATCCATTTAACAGTCCAATGGACAATAATGCATATGAAAGAATCTGCAATGACTTTTACATTGATCCTTCAACTGATTTTAGACAAAAGTTAGACCGCAATCATGGTTAGGAACATTGTATTTGTGGGGCACAAAAAGAGAATATACTTATGACTACTGGCCTGGCCACACCTCTTTCAACCAAACAAACAAGTTCGATTGGGATCCATAGAACAAAAACACCCTAATGCTTGGGCAACATTTATCTTAGATGAAAGTAAAGGTCTAACAATGCCAGGAGTGCAAAGACTTAATGACTCCATACGGACATACTTTGGTGTTTATTAGGAGCCAAGCACAGCCAAGTCTAGCATAGTATGATCAATCTACAGCTTTGAATTTGATGCCAGAAAACAATTTCTAGCCAATTTAGAAGATGCTATTAACTCTGCCGTTGATATTGCCTGCCAGCATACAAAGTATCAAGACGTTCTTGCACATGCTAGGTCAAAGGTTGACTTTGTTGTGGTCATGGATTATACATGCTGCCTCTGACCTTAGACTGCAGATTGGCATGATACAGAATTATAATAATGAAATCCTTATAGCTGGAGACGACCAAAACTTAGGGCACAATCAAGGCTTAAACACAAGGCCCGCCCCATCCATTTTAAAGAAAGTACCTAGCCCTGAAGAAAGCGATCCAGTTATAAGCGCCCCACAACCAAGAGCAGCCCAGAAAGCAGCCCAGAAAGCAGCTCAGAAAGCAGCCCAGAAAGCGCACCACCCGTTGATCTGCCTCACACTGACAGTCACACTAGTGAAAAGACAGCCCATGTTGTGTTTTTAACTTTTACTGGATTAGCCATACTTTATTTCACTAAAAATTAATCCAGCAGCTAGCACTCCTAACGTCCACAGATGGTCAGCCATATAACCAGCAACTTTGCCTATAGTAGACAAAACCCAACTAACAACACTGCCTATTATGCCAGGCAGAGCATCAAGCGCTTTGGCAGCTAACTTCTTTAATAAGTTTGCTAGATGATGCAATTGTTTTTCTAATCCAACTTTACCAGGCTGAGGCGTCGGAGGCACTACTGGCCCTGTTGGCGCACTACCTGTTAAAGCAAAACGAGTGTAGAGATAGCAAACCCAACAGCCGTAATATGCTAACTATTGTAATCCCCTGTTCCCTGAACAGAGTCCTATTCTTTCAGCTAGCGTAGTGTTTTTCATAAAGTATTCTGTTTATAAGTTTCTCTTATTCTGCTTGTTTGTGATGCTAGCTGCGCTCTGTTAGTAGACAGCACTTCTAACCTGGCCGCCCTTTGTAACATTAAATCCTGTATTTTCTGCTGTATTATAGCCTTTTCTTCTCGCTCTAAATTGTTACATCTGCATCAGCCAGTTTAATTTTTTTTCTTCTCTATCTCTCTATCTAATTCACTAAGTTTTGCCAAATGTTTTCTAGTTCACAGCCCTTATTGACTTTAGGCGATCATTAGCCCCAGGATTTCACGCATAGCAATGGAGAATTGTCAATTGTTTCTAATGTTTTTCTGACTGTTTCCTCATTAAAACTCGTCTCCATTTTTGTTGCTGCATCATTTATTCTTGGTCCTAAATCCTGAAAAGAGGTCATTTCATTTCAGATCGTGTTGGCAACCTTTCACCATGTTTTGTAAACGACTAACAACCTCAGAGCTTAAATCTTCAATAAAGTTCAATTTCCTTTTGTCAGCAACAGGGATTTCCAAGAATTGTGGCTTGGGCTTAAAAACTGGGTTGAGTCTGGTTTTTTGAGTAAACCGCACAAGGTCCCCTTTACTGGTTCTATAATTCAAATGATTATCTTTATCTATCTCAAAATTGGAAACCCTAAGCGCTTCTGGTTGCTCTCGGCCTATATGTCTAATAATGATTCAATTCTATCTAGCAATCGTATTTGACGTAATCCTACTCCCTGACCTACTGCTGTTTCTTCTCAAGCTCTTCTTGCAATGAAGGACCCAGTTCTGTTTCATCTTCTTCTTCTTCTTCAGAAGGATAAGGCACTTCATAATCTCATCCCATATTTTTAATTTATATTCTTTTTTGTTTTATAAAAATGAACTCATACGTTTGTGACCTCGACCCATACAGAAAAGAGAAGGAACCCCATGGTGTAAAAGGTATAAGGCAGACTGTAATTAGTGTAAATACTCCATCAACGTTGAGCCTGGACAAGCTTTATCAGTTAAGTTCCCTGATCTTGGCGCTGACGATGTTATAATGCCAGCACTGCTAAACTACATTCAAAATAGATATTAAATCGACAGATCCTAATGCTACTGGTTGTTGCTAATTTAGGCAGAGCAATCGTTAACGTATAGCAATTAAACTGGAGGGCAGAGAAGTCTTGTAACTAAGAGAGGCAGATATTTTTGCCCTCTATTCTGATCTATGGCTGCCTAAAAAAGAAGGAAAGAGAAAGTTTATCAGGAATACAAGACTCAAACGGTCTCAAGCACAGACTTAAAGCGGAGGATGCAAAGAATGATGTTAAAGATGAGCAGTAGCAGAAGCATTGGCAACAGATTCTGCATCCCTCTAGATTTTGAGCTGTTAAAGACGCATAGCCATATTACCAAGGCGCACTAAAAGAAAAACTTACTTATCATCTAACATTTAATTCTAGCGGTTCTGTCGTTCTGTCCGAAGACCCTTTAGCTAAATACACATTAGTGACATCTCTCTTGAGTTTGATGTTGTTACTAACTCTGGACTAGCCAGAACAATCTTAACCCAGTATAAAAGTAAAACGGTTATTTATTATGAAAACGTTATACACACCATTACAGAAAATAGAAACAAGCGAGACACTCTTTGGAACATACATCTAAATCAGTCCTCTGAAGTCTTTAAAAGGAATTTTGTTCTTGTTTACTGAAGAAACAAATCCTTTTCAGAGAGAATCAGAAGTGTTTTATAATCCAAAAATTGAGAAGGTTGACTGTGCAATAAATGGCAAGTCTGATCAGTTGTATTCGGGGCGCGGACTTTTACCTCACCAACACTTGATGAAATAAGAAAGTTGTTCGCTGGAGGTAGGCAAAGGGATCCTGCAGTTGATCGAGTATGTAAAAAACTTGCCTTATATGATGTAAGACTCGAAGACTACTTATTAACCAAATATGGCTGTGGTTAGATTTAGATCCACATTTGACAACAGATTGTTTGGAAGTGGAGAAAGGATAGGACAAGATGGTAAAAAATAAATATTCGCAGAAAGCAGACGGAGACGCCCCAATAAAAATGCATGTTTTTATATGGTTGTGATGCGCAGCTAAACATTGAAGAAAACAGGCTAAAAAGACGTAGCTTTTTAAAATGCAGAAGAAATATTCTAATAAAAACAGATGGATAGCTTGAAGTTTCTTCCTAAAGATCTGCACTGTTCTCTTATCTGCGGGATTACTGGGTGTGGGAAAACTGTCTTCGTACTTGATTTGTTACAAACAATATACAGTTTCATTACGAGCACATTGTTATATTCTGCACAACCATTAAGCACAACAAGTCTTACAAAGAAAGGAAGTTTATTTGGACATACGAGAATATATTTTTAGTTGATCCTAGCGACAAACTGAGCGACTGTTTAGAACATTACTATAGACCTATTTGAGGGAACTGAAACGCTGTTATTATTGATGACTGTTCGGCTGAACGAGACATTGTTAAAAAAAGAAAAGCTCTGTCAAAGCTGGCCTTTAGTGCCGTCACGCCTTAGTTTCTGTGTGGCTCTTAACCCAGAAATATAAATGCAGTCTTAAAAGACTTTCGATCGCAGTTAAAATCGGTTGTATTATTTTACACTAAGGACAAAGATAGTTTTGAAGAATGTTTAAGTGAAAATTATATAATAAGGGACAAAGATGAACTAAACAAAATAAAAGAGCAGTTAGAAACATCTAAGCACGCTAAGCTATGCTTACGGACTGACCCTCCAGTTCAATACGTTTGTTTATATGTAGATTGTTTATATTATTGATTGTTTATTATAATTTGTTTATATAATTTTAATATTAAAAAAGAATGTCTCGGGCCAGAACCAAAAGCGGAGCTAGCTCCTAAATGCACTGCAGTAGAGCTAAAAGACCTAGCAGACACAACCGAGTTTGATCTAATAGGAGTGCCAGGAAATGTTTATGGATTTGAATACACAGATGATGGGTTTACAAGCGAACAGCAATTGAAGACAAAAAACGGCAGCCATATCCTGCCCTAGAAGAGATAAGAAATTTAAGAGCAAACGATTTTGGCAAACGTGAATACAAACTTCATAAAAGAGAGAATACTTGGGCGTTGCTATCCTGAAATTGACTGGAATTTAAAGTTTGAACTACGAAGCCCCAATGTATACTATGATAAGAACAACAAGTTTAGAAAAGCCTTAAATGAAGGGCCCATTCTTGTAGCCTGGTTCCAGAACACACAGAAAAAGCAGATTGAAATAACTAAGCGAGGTTCTGAATATGTGCTACAGAGAAAGAAGTCCTTAGCTGAAGTAGGGGGCGACACCGTCGGCTTACAATTTACCCCCAACGCTAGAATCACTACCTAGGCAAATGACGATGATTTTTCGCTTATTTATTACTCCGAGGGAGGGCGATTCTAGTTTGCCAGAACATGCGTTTATTAGAGGGATACAAATAAAGGCCGAAAACTTGGATGCCCCTCTTAAGTTTGTTATTGTTATTACTAAAAACGAGGATGAAATAAACACCCATGTATCATCTGACAAGGTTACTGTGATGGTTGACAAAGACAAACTAACAGTACTCGACTTTATTTTCATTAAGTATGTTGATTTTATTGCGTTTTACTCTGTTGATGAAGTGCTGCCAGACGGATTAATAAGAAGATATGTATAAGATTAATTAATAAAATTAATTTATTAAAAAATGCATGTTCAACAGTTAGGTAAAGCAAATAACTGAACTTCAAAAGGAAATAGAAAATGACTTGGATAAGTATAGGGTTACTAGAAAGAAATATGGTAAAGCTTTAAATACTCTTTCTTATGTAATTACTGGCTCATCAGCTGTAGCTAGCGTAAGTGCTGGATCTAGTGTTGCTGTTTTAACCACTGGAGTTGGTGCGCCAGCCTCTTTAGCATTAGGGGGCCTTGGTTTAGGGTTAGGCGCCGTGTCTATGATTGTAAAGTGCCGTTTTAAAAAAATTAACTCCTAAATTACAAAAGCACACTGCCATTGTTGTCCTAGCACGCAAAACTTTGTTCATTAAGATTAAGAATAAGCAAATCATTACAGGATGAAAACATTACAGATGAGAAATTTCAGAAGCTTATGGCTGACGGTGAGGATTACAGACGACAAAAAATTGAACTTCAAAAGGAGTGGAGAAAGACGTTTACTTCGCGGCAGGTAGACACTGATGTAATTAAACAGAACATTGAAAAACAAACACACGATCAGTTAAACCCAAAATAGACAAAAAAAGATTAACAAAATGGTTTACAGACTAGTCGCCCTAAGACAATTTACACCGGCAGTACTGAATGACTGGCCTGCATTGCATCCCCCACCAGCGCTACTCGCCCGCAATCAATACGTGTAGACCGCGGGCCCAGAGGCGTTGTCTGCTTCAGCCCAGTCCAGAGTTTGTCGTCTGCTATTCGAGTCCGACCAGACATGCGCAGTGAGATTTTTTGTCACTGTATTTCCGGTTAAAACATTTTTTTCGCGAATGAGTTGACCTAATTCTGCTTCTGAAAATTTGTTCATCGAAATACGTGACAGAAAATCTCACTGCACATGCGCTAACCTCATTAACATAATGAAATCGAAACACATTTGTAAGTGCACATGTGCTGACCTTAGTGGATGCATTAACATTATGAAACCGAAACAACATTTGTGAGCGCGCATGTGTAATATAAATTAGGATAATAAAATCGAGTTTGCTAGACATGGACGGACTACGGGGGCTTACAAAAGAAGTAATAGCAACAGAGGTGCAGATAGATTGCGTTACTTAAGAAATATCTTGTTACAAAATTTAACAATGAGTTCCGATTCTCAATCACAGTCCCAGTGAAGGACATAGCGATGGTGTTTACGGAGCGAATATTCTGTGTAGAAGCTGCAAGTAGTTATTGATTTTTACCCTCTGTCGCTATAGCGCCTTGCAGTGCGTGCGTTGGAGAGTCTGCTGCAGTGGTGTTATTGATCGTGTGTGGGCAATGAATGTTTTGCAGATTTAATTTTATTTATTTATTTAAAATTTTAGGTTAAAAAATGACTGCCGAACTCAGTGAATCTGATTTAAAGAATTGTAATGAACTATTTAACGAAACAATGAAAATGTTAAACATTGATTTTAGTGAATTTGTTTTGAGAAATGAATATAGACAAATAATAAAAGATCATAGTGAACTATTAACAAAGCAATCAAAGTGATAAACATTGACTGTAGTGATTCAGAAAAAGCTAAAAAATTGGCGGCGTTATTGTAAGGTTAACGTGTCTTGAAGTGTTGCGAGGCTTGGGTGAAGAATAAAAAGCGTGGTTTTACTTACTTTTATTTACATTTATTTTTTTAATCTACGTAAATATTTTGAGTGAAAAAATGAGCCTCACAAGTAAATTCGAGGATGGAAAACTATATACGATGAAGAAATATTTGACAGCAGTGAACAATTAAGTAATAAGTTTTAGTGAATTAGACATGGACATCATTAACCCCACAAACGTTCATGAAAGTGTGGCACATGCTATTTCTAAAATCCCAGAGTCTCTATCAACGCGAACCGCCAGTAAAAGTGTTGTTGGCCGTTCTGATTGATTATATAACACCCGATGATAGTAATATGGAAGTCTGGGTTCAACTAAACAGAAAGAAGTAATCAGCTATCACGACTTAACTCTAACTGGGCTGATTACATGCTTACACAGTTTAACCATGCAAGGTGAAGAAGCAAGTTAAGGGTTCTGGCTGGTCTGAAGGACAGTCCTTGAAATCAAATTGAGACAAACAAAGTTCTATCCTATAGTTGGCAATTCTTACCTCCTCTCCCAAAAGAGTTAGTTTTAAACGAGCATCTTAAACATAAAAAATTCTGACAACATGTGTTTTTATGTGGTGTGTTTTAGCACATTTACATCCTGTTAAAAAGAACGCAGAAAGAGTATCTAATTATGAACAATACAAAAAATAGCCTGAACTTTGATAACAAAACCTTTCCAGTAAGTATAGAAAGTATATTTCAGTTTGAAGAGCAAAACAAGCCAATTACTGTAAACGTATACACATGGTCTGTAGAAGCTGATCTAGTGCCTCTAAGGGTTCTCTCCCACGCCCCCACTTTAGGCGAACCACTTGGCAAACATGTAGACTTGATCCTGTTTACAGACGGCCCTAAGAGCCATTATGTATTAATTAGAACAATAAGCAGACTATTAGCCTATACTACAAAGCACCCAGCTAAACAAGAGCTTTGTAGAAGATGTTTGGTTAGAATCCCAACTATAGAAGCAGCTGCCAGTCATAGAACTCATATGTAAAAGTTTCTAGACTGCGAAACCAAACTCCTCACACCTAAACCGGGCTCTAAAGTTAGTTTTAAGAATTTACACAAAATGCAGATGAGCCCATACGTGGTTTATGCTGACTTTGAATCAATATGCCGCAGTACTATGGCCAACCAACAGCAAGAACCAAAAACAACCTTATTAACCCACCATCAGATCTGTTTCTTAATGCGTTTATTGTTGTTAGGTCAGATGGGGTACACACACGTCCAGAGATTTACAGAGGCCCTAATGCAGCTAGTAGATTTCTAGAGCAGATGAAACAACTTCGCAATCAGTTATCCAACCAACTAAATCTTTCAGACAATTGTTATGACTCCTGAAGACCAAGAACGCTATGACTTATCTACACACTGTTGGATATGTAACAGAGAATAATATTAGGGCGACACAGTAAGAGACCACGATCACATTACTGGAAAGTTTAGAGGGCAGCGCACAACAATTGTAATCTTCAGCTTAAGGTTGACCCTAAGACATGGAAACTGCCTATCTTCTTTCATAACCTAAGAGGCTACGATTCTCATTTTATCATGCAAGCAGTGACTTCTGAATATAAGAGGGTTACTTGCATTGCACAGTCTTCAGAAAAGTACATGACTTTTACTCTTGACAGTTTATCCTTTTATGACTCTGCCCAACATCTGATGGCTAGTTTGGATAAGTTAGCAGATCTTACAACTTTCCAATCACAAACAATACTTTGATCCGTCTTTAGTGCGTAAAGGCGTCTATCCTTATGAATACATGAACTCGTGGGACAGGTTTGATGAAGACTCGCTCCTCCTAAAGGCGCTTTCTTTTCTAGTCTTAGAGGCAAAGACATAACTGATGCTGACTATGAATACGCACAGAAAGCCTGGACAGAATTACACTGTCAAACAATGGGCGATTATCACGATCAATATTTATTGGCAGACGTGTGTTTATTGGCAAACGTCTTTCAGAATTACAGAACTACATGCATGAAACATATACAGCTTAGACTCGTCACATTACATCTCTGCCCCAGTCTTTCTTGGGACGCCTTCTTAAAGTCTACAAACATCAAGATCGACTTAATTTCTGATCTGCCTACACTTCAGATGATTGAAGACGGTTATAAGGGGAGGTATTAGCATGGCCTCACATCCTTACTGCAAAGCTAACAACAAGTATTTAGATGATTATGACCCAACTAAACCATCCAACTATCTAATGTACTTAGACGCCAACAATCTGTATGGATGGGCCATGAGTCAACCACTTCCACTGAGAAACTTTACAATGATAAAAGGACCTCATGATGTTAACACTGTGGTTAGGTATGTTGTCACAGCTTTACGCCTGATAATCCAGCAGGACTAATCTTGGAAGTAGACTTAGAATATCCTAAAGAACTACACATCTCCACAACGATTACCCCCTAGCCGCAGAAGATTAAAGATGAGTCCTATCGAACCTCCTAAACTTGTGCCTAATCTTAGACATAAAACTAAATATTGTGCCATTACAGACTGTTACAGTTTTACCTAAGACACGGACTGAAACTGACAGCCGTTCATTGAATCATTGCTTTTGACCAAGAGCCCTTCATGAGACCATACATCAAGAAGAATACTGATCTTAGAACCCAAGCCACTGATGCTTCAGAAAAAGACTTCTTTAAACTGATGAACAACAGTTTTGTTTGGTAAAACCATGGAGAACGTACACAATCGTAAAGATGTTAAATTAGTTACAAAAGAAAACCAAGCAATTAAGTTTGCCTCTAAACCTAACTATCAAGACTTTAGAAGATTTAACGACAGCTTGGTTGGCATTATGATGAAGAAAAAGGATGTTAAGTTGGATAAGCCAGTGTTTATTGCTTTAACCGTATATAGAGTTGTCAAAGTTATTGATGTTAGAATTTCTGTACGACTACTTTAAACCGCAGTACCCAGAAGCAAGAGTACTTTACACAGATACTGACTCTTTTATTCTAGACGTTCCCACAGAAGACTTCTATAAGGATTTAGAAACAGAAGTAGCTAAAGGAGTGATGGATGGTACGACACATGCACTATCCAAAAGACAAACCCTTTACATTCACTGTGAACAAGAAAGTAATTGGAAAGAATGAAGGATGAACTCAATGGACAGTTATCAAAGAATAATGTTGGTTTGCGGTCGAAGATGTACAGCGTTGCCAGCCAGACTTCTGTAATGAAGAAGGCTAAAGGCATAAGTAAAGAAGTTGTCAAAAAAAATATATTTCACGACAACTACAAGCAAGCTCTCTTTGAAACTAAGTATTTCATCACACAAATGTTAATCTGCGCTCTACTCTTCATCAAGTAAACACAACTTCAGTTAATAAGAAATCACTAGTTTCTAACAATAACAAGAGAACTTACGTCAGTCCTGAGTTTTCATATGCTGTAGGACATTGGAGAACTTTAAAAGATTAACTTGCCATGGTTCTTAAGTTAAGAACTTGGCTTGTACTTAACTTAAGAACCTAACTAGTACTTATTTAAGAACCTAACTAGTACTTATTTAATAACCTAACTAGTACTTATTTAGGAACCTAACTAGAACTTAAAAAAGAACTTATAATTTACTTGAACTTTACTTGTAATTTACTTGCACTTAACTTTAAAAGTACTTTCTATAACTAACTTAACTTGTACTTATTTAGTTCTTAACTTGTACTTTATCTAGTTCTTAAAAACTATTTTCATAGAAAATGGGTCTACTGCAGGAGGTTGTACTTTTTTTGCAGAAGCTGGTTCTTCTTCTTTTGCTGGGGTTGTGGGGTTTGTAACTTTGCTGCTAAGTATGGCGTTAGACATTTGTATACTAAAACTCCCCCACCAACAACAACACAGCCAATACATAATAATACATCTTATCGTTTGTTTGTGATTGTGTTGTTAATTGGGTTGTTGTTGTAGGTGGCGATGTTGTATTACTATCTAATAATTTTTGTTTTAACTGATTGGTTTGCTTTTTGCAGTCTGTTCCATTCAGCTAGCTTGCGCCCAGCCTCAATACGTCCAGGATTTTTAGTTTTAGTAACATTACTCACTTGTGGTACATTCACTTGTGCACATTCTCCTGTGGCACATTCTGCTCTTTCGAGGGTCCTGCGGATTGTCCTGCAACGTCTTTTTCTCCTGATAGCTCATTTTTTTTTTATTGCGATTAAATTTAATTTGATCAAAATTAATATGATTAAAAGTAATTAATCCCATGATGAATGGACATAGCATAGTCCCAAATTTGTAATACATGTCACATGCAAGAGTTTCTAGGGACTTGTTTAAAACCGGATCTTGTGATAAGTCATATTTAAATCTTCTTCTGAATCAACTGGCGTCATCTTACTTACTAACTTAGCAATAGACTAATCATTGTCTGACCCACTGATCTAACCATTTTGATCCTAGCTGTGCTTCGTATCTAGCGTAGTACTTCTCAACGGCTGATGTAGACAGTTGCTGAATCTGTTCAATACTTAGTTCAGTGCCTAAATACTGTTTAGTTTTTCCACACGCAGCTAGAGAGTATAATCTTTCTTTTTGCAGAGGTCTACGGAGTAGTCCTGCTGCTCCTCACACTTTAATAGTTCGTCACAATCCATTTTAAAAAGCAATAAAAAATAATATAATACTTTTAAACCATGAGCTTAACGCTGGTTAATTATGCAGTGCCTATCGTTGGTGTTATAGTTTATTCAACCCTTGCAAAATGTTTGTTAGGAATAAAACCGCCCAACATGGGAAAGATAGAAGATTCGCCAAAACTAGTTGCAACTTTATTTTTAGCTTTAACAACAAAGATTATTTGATTAAAAAGCACATAGACAGTCTTTCGTATTATGATTATTTTAATTATTTTTTTAGTTAATAAAAAGATGAGTGAAAAAAAGATTATCAATACGATTTACCACTCTGCTGTAATTAGCGGCCTTAGTATAGGCTATAGCGTGATAGCAAAAAACATGTTTAAAATGAAGCCGTGGATCTAGGAAGGTAGACATTGAGGATGTTGTTAAGGTTATAGTTGTAATATACTGCAGGATTGCCTCAAAAGACTTTCTTGTTACACAGGGGATTATCCCAGAAAATATTAGTTCATAGAAAGATTAATTCATAAGAAAATATTGATTATAAAAAGATGGCGGGAGTAGTATGATGGTAGGAGGAGCTATTGTTAATGCCTTGGCCTCTCGGAAGCAATTATATGTTTAGTAAATTGCGGTCCGATGAAGAGAGAGAACGGCATAACAAGGCAATAGAAGATTTAGCTAAAGCAAGAGACGCTTACGAGAAAGGAGGATTGCTCACTTAGACTTTATTAATAAAAAGTTAAGAGAACAGGGACATGCAGAGCACACATTTACAGACGTTGATGAGGCAATGAACGAGTATTACTTAGTGACAGGAAAGAAGTTTCTAACAACACCGCCTCCAGAACTGTCTGACTTTTATGAACCGTCAGAAGAACAGAAAATAGCAGAAATTGGTTTTATTGTGGGCGCTATGGGAGCAATAATATATCTGGCACAAACAATTTAAAATACAATTAAAATACAGTCTTTCTTATGGACAATACGAAGTACAAAATAATTATTCACCTAAAGGTTATTGGAAAGGAAAGACTGCTATTGAAAAACTGAGTAAAGCTGCTAAAGTGTCTGAATCAGATCGAAATACTGGCTTCAAAACAGGCAATTTGGCAAATATATTTACCTGCCCCCAAAAGAATAATAAGACCTAGATTTGTTAACTCAGTTCCTAATGACACCCACCAGATGGACTTGCAGTATCTTCCACATGATAAAGTTAGAAGAAAAAAGTTTAAGTATGCTCTGACAGTTGTTAGACATGGCTTCAAGATACAAAGACGCTGAACCTTTAACGGATAAAAGCTCAACTGCTGTGGCTGGCTTTACAACAAAATATACATGCGAGGCCCATTAAAGTATCCTAGGCTGATCCAGGTTGATGATGGAAAAGAGTTTAAAGGATCTGTAAACCAACTGTTTTTAAAACATCATGTTACAGTTAAGAGAGGATCCCAGGCAACCATCGATCGCAGGCCCTAGTAGAAAACTTTAATAAGAATCTAGCTGAACGCCTGTTACCTATCAATATCACAGAGAAATTATGGACAGAGAACGCAACACAGAATGGGTTAGGAGACTGCCTGCAGTCTTACGTGCCATGAACAATGAAGAATTTAAAGCAACAGGGTTGAAACCAGTGAACGCAATCAAATTAAAAAAAAATTAGCATTACTGAAGATGTGCAAGGCAATCAAAACTCTTGCCGTTTGGCCTAAAAGTAAGATACTTGTATGCTCCTGGAGAGGCAGAAGGCGATGTTAGAATTAGAGCCACAGACCCCATATGGAGTGTAGATGTATATGAAGTTGAAAGAATCATGAAAACAACCCCTCCTGTGTGTTATTTAAGAGAGACTCTCCGCTTCTAAAAACCCCGCCCTAAAAGATCGTTTTGTTCGTGAAGAGCTGCAAGTTGTCCCACCAAATACAGTGAGTTAACAAAATAGTATTTATTTTTGTTAAACCCTTAGATTTTTATGTCCCGGGAGAGAATGTAAATATGTTAGTTTACGATCGCCCATGTTATTCTGCACAGAAACCCCCGTTTCAATGTACTGATTACGTCAATATTTGGCAGTTTTGGGGTGTTAATTTTTGTGAAACAGGTGTTTATTTTGGCCAAAACTAATATGCGATGGACGTGATTTGTATGTGAAAAAGGTTTTTTTGGGCAGAATCACATGGGTGAGCTTGAACAAACATATTTACATTCTCTGAAGTGTCACAAGACTGTCCCCGCATTCACTTGTTGGCTGCCAGTGTAGCATTCACAACTTCCAGAGTTGGTGAGATTTCCTTGACACGTGGTTTGTTAAATTCAGTTCAGTTAAAAATGCGTCTGTGCCATGTAAAAGCATTATTTTCTCAGCCTAATTGAAAGTTGTTTTGAAGATACAACGCTTCAGCGGACATGTCCTTGGTTTTGCGAAACTTTTTTTTTTTTTTTTTTTTTTTTTTTTTCCGTAAAGAAACTGAACTCCAAAGGAGATTTACGCAGTAAAACGACTCTTCGCTATTTTCACTGTTGGAAGCAATAGGGTGATGTGTTACCGACCAATCTGTCGCCCCTGCCCAGTTTGTCGCCTGACGACAGATTGGTCCTCAACACCAGGACCAATTTGTCGCCCAGGCGACAGATTGGTCCTCAACACCAGGACCAGTAGTTTTTGAGGGCGACAGCTTGGTCGCACTTCACTGTCCAATCTGTCGCCCTTAGCCAACTTGTCGCCAACTTACCTTGCTCTCAATAAGTTGATGTTGGGCCACAGTTTCTCTCACTCCCACACTTTCTCTCACTTTTGGAGAAAGTGTGGGGGCTCGCTTTCTCTCACTTAAGAAGAATGTGCGGATTGAGAGAAAGTGTGGTCCTTCCCCTTTCGCACTTTTTCCCATGTGGAGAAAGTATGAGGGCGCCCCCACACTTTCTCCGATTGTGTGAGATAGTGTGGGAAGTGCCCCATATCTTTATTTATTTATTTATTTTCAATTTCGTTATTAGTTTCTTGGCTTCCCTTAACATCAAACTAAAGAGCCAAATGATAATAAATAAAAATCTTAATAAAAAGTGATGGAATGAGGCAGGAGTTTATTGCTGTTTTTCTATTGAATGGTCACATTGAGAATCTTCAGAGTGCATAATCAATCAGAAAAATCCAACATGCAAGTGTCAAGTAGTTAAATCAACTAGTTATCAAATCCAAATAATATAATTCACGCTGGAAGTAGGCAAACACACAAAAAATGTTGCTTATGTTATTTTGGTAAGTTTGTATGGACATGGTAATAAACATTGGCCATAAACATTACCTGTCCAATACTCTCCCTATCGAATGGGGTGACCTCGAAGTAGTTCAGTTTATGTAAAATCCAAATGTTCACTACTTTGGCTGCATAATGCTCAAATGGTAATTTTATAATATTCACAACCTAGATAACTACTGGTCAGTGCCAAAACCAGTGGTCAGCTTTATGAAAATTTCACGTTTTCACTATTTCACTGCATATTGGTGTGTTATAAACGCTTCTGTACAGTTTTACAATAACGATGTCGCCCGCCTATAACGAATCATGTTGTTCGGCCACGTGAAGAGTTCAAGCCGGATATAGTGAAGTAGTTACCTTGTGTTCGGAACCATTCTCGGAAATGTGTGGTTAGTTTCGCTGTGATATATATATATATATATATATATATATATATATATATATAATATATATATATAGAGAGAGAGAGAGAGAGAGAGAGAGAAGAGAGAGAGATCAGTATGTTTAAAATGCCTAAAACAATTTTTAAGTGCTCAACCCCTTGGGGAGCAACATTAGTTAAAACAAGTTACAAGAGGAATCTTAAAACTATCTACAAATTTGTTTCAAGCGTGTTGCGCTGTCATCAGGATGGTTTTTGGTTTGCCCACCGCCGATGTTATAAGCGTGGGCTCCCGTTGCGGTTGTTTGCACGTGCGGGTTGCTGCACGTGTTTTTGGGGCTTTCAGGTTTTGTTTTTGGGTGTGTTCACTAACAACGATTTCCATTATGCCTGCAGTTGTTTAGTATTTCTGTTATTCACACCAAATTAGAAGAGAATTGGCCCCAGTACCCTGGAATTACAGGGGCCGCGATCTTTATTACCCGCCAAAGGAGTAGAAACACTCCAACTTCAAAAGTAGTTCGCTGTGACGCTGTGTTTTTCTATCCGCTCAATATTCCCTCTTCAATCATGATGTCTTCCCATCAAAATATGCAGCACCCGGGCCCAATCTGTCGCCGGCGACAGATTGGTCCTGGTGTTGAAAACCAATCTGTCGCCTGGGCGACAGATTGGTCCTGGTTTAAAGACCAATCTGTCGCCGGCGACAAATTGAGCAGGGGCGACAGATTAATCGTTAACAGTGATGTATGCCTGCGTGCTTTCTGTCTTCACCGGCACCTCGGCTCGGGACATGTCCGTGGGTGTGAAAATACCAAACACTCTGTCCCGTGCTGTGAAGGCGCTATGGTGATGTCCACGAAATGGGGTCAAGAGCGTCTGTCCCCGACTTGGGGACATGCAACAGTATTGTGTTGTTCACACTTTTCTCGGTAGCCTAACTACTTCTTCGCAGATAGTTCTTGACCGTCTCATGCCAGTGAATGCCTGTTCACTTACCACGTCGGTTGCTTGCATGACCAAAGCAAACTTCAAGAGAGACACAATTTGTGAGAACAGTGAGAGATTTGCCTTGGACAAGTTCTTGAAGTTCATATCGATATCAAACAGATGATCGGGAATATTGTGTTCGTCCAGAGATCACAAGCCCGTGTTTTGCAAGTATGTGCTGAAAATAGAGCGATTGAAATTAGACTTGTAAAGGATTGTACACCTCTTTTACTTCACCAGGAACGTCAACATCATTCGTGCTGTTCATATTTGCTCTACAGCTCAAAGTCGGTTTGATCAAACTGATCCGCACTACAGAATGAAGTGCATGCAGTTTTTCGAAATAGCTCTGTAGTGGCCCTGTGACGTGTTTTGCCTTCTTTCCTCCTTGTCTTTCTTTTTTTTCTTCTCCCTTTTCAAATTATTGCCCCCCCCCCCCCCCCCCCCCCCCCCCCATCCCTTGACTCTCCTGGTGCGATGTCCCTGTATGTGACTCTAAACCAAGCAAGTAAATCCTCGAGTATTTAGTACAGCACAAGCACAGAAAGAAACGCAAGCGAGCTAGCTGTTATGATCTTCCTGTGGACACGTGCTGTCGGAAAGTTGTCCTTTTTCCCTGCTGAAAACCCTGTTATACGTAGAGTAGGTTCGATTTCATATTTGTGAAAAAGCTGAAACGCAGTGAATTCTCGGAGGAAATCCACTGCTGACCCAGCGACCCTGCATTCATAGCAGATCGCAGTGAACTGGTGAACTTGCTTTAGTTATTAAAATTAGAAGTAACCAGCTGGTGAAATGGACCCAGACAACGAAATCTGAGATGGAGACCTATCACCCTACAAAGAATCTTCATGACGTTGGTGTGAGAATCAACCACAGAGAGAACGAGGCCTTTTGAGGTCATTTGTGTCCTTCGTAATCGTAGGTAAGATTTTAACCCCAAGCATTAAATTTGACTATGATCTCATTTTCAACAAATATTAGCTAATCATTTTATTGCATTTTTTGTTTGTCAAAGATTGAAATAGCCTAAATCTGACTGAATAGTAAATAGCACATTTAGTGAAAAGTATTTAAAAAAAGAAAATGAAACAAAATTTGTATGAAGCTATAAAAAGAAAAAGTGAAATGGTAGCGATAGTTCTCTGAATGCGAAATAACAGCGCTGATTTTCACGCTAGAGAATACAAAACAAATCACTTAAGTTAAACTGACAGATGTACAACAGCGTCACACGCGGCATGAGAAGGAGGTCAGGCTGGGAGGACAGGGAGGGGAGATGTCTCCCCCCACCCCAAGTGGAATTTTAAAATAATTCTTTTTCATTCCTTTAATGTTTTATCTTCAGGTTTCATTTAAATTCCTTTTTATATAACCTGCACTGAATATGACAATTATAATCGTTGAAAGTATATCCGGACACACCATATTTCTTTTGGTGTTGATTTTTCTGAATGCTTTTAATACCATTATAAGTCGATTATAAGTAGAACGGTTATATTTCGGTTTAAAATGAAAATGGGGGAGATTTCCACGACCGACACAGATCCTCCGCATGCCATGAAAGGAATACAAGACAAAGGATCGTCAATATACGCCAGTAGACATGTACCTCTTCTCGCAGTGACAAGAACCATGCTTTATACGGGAATACATCTCGTGATGGCTACGTGTCCAAGGTCATTCTACAAGGTACAGTGGAAACTTGACGCAGAGGCTTGTCCTGGATGGATAATGTAAAGGATTGAACTCACTGCCTCTACACAGTTGCTCATGACTGGGGAGGGAAGGCTGTGGTGATCCCACACTGCCCAAGTGTCCGTCACGGCACCGGTAAATAACCTGCTGCCACGGGACAATAAGAAAACAGTCTTTTGTAGCATGAGATACCGGACTGACCTCATGTTTTACCAGACATTGCCCGGGAAGCTGTTTGGTATCCTGACCTGGAAGGGACAAGACCCCAGCTTACCCTCCGTCCTGCTCTACTCGCACACTGATGTGGTCCCGGTCTTTCCTGTGAGTAGCAACGTGCAACGACTTCGGAGTGCTTTGCCCACGAGTGTGTGTGTGTGTGTGTGTGTGTGTGTGTGTGTGTGTGCGCGCGTGTGCGTGCGTGTGTGCGCGTGCGCGCGCCTCGCGACAAGCGTGCGAGTGTTTGCGCGCATGAAACGCACAATGTGATATTTTTGAGTTGGCTCAAGATCGAATTGTGTCTACGGAACAATACGATACCAGAAACATCTCACATGTCGTGTTCTGAGTTTTGTTTGTGTTTGTTTGTTTGTTTTGAGGGTTGTTTCTTTTGATTTTGTATTTTTTTTTTTTTTTTTGAGGGTTGTGTTTGTTTATTTTGATCATGTTCTGTTTCACTTTCACGCTAGTATTTTGTTTCCAAAGAACCAAGTAAGGTACTTTTACGCTGCTGGTATTTTGTATCCCAACAACTATGTAATTTACCGTAGCACCGAAATATAGTTTCCATAGAACTATAGACTTCACTTGAATGCTGGCAATGGGTTTCAAAACAACTGTGTAATTAATTGACTTGAACGCTGGAATTTCAATTTTCAAATGAACTGCATAATCAACTTCAACAAATGTATTTTGTACCCGGAAGAATGTGCAACTTACCTAAAGACAAATATTTGGTTTTGAAAGAATCGGGTAATTAACTTTAATGCCGGTAGTTTGTTGCCAAAAACCTATCTAATTTACTTAAGCGTTGCTGTTTTGTTTCTTACAAACTTTGTAATTTACTTTAAAGCTCATAGCTACTATTTGAATAATTTGAAAAAAAGAAGAAAAAACTCTAAAGATTTACTTTTACGCTGCTGGCATTTTGTTTCAAAAGAACAATAAAACACACCTTAACAGTGGTATTTAGTTTCCAGAAATTATGTATTTCAGTTTAACGCTGGTGTTTGTCTTCCAAAGAACAATAGAATTTACTTCAGCATTGGTGTTTTGTTTCCCAGGAAGTATGTAATTTACATTCAAGCTTGTATTTTGTTTCCAGAACCGTGAAATATACTCAGACACTGCTGTATTTTTTTTTCCACGGCAGAAAGAATATACCTTAACGCTAGCATTTGTTTCCAAAGAACCAGGAAGTTTGTCTTGTATTAGGAACACTGGAAGTATCCCCCCTTCAGTGCCCACAAAGACGAACAAGGAAACATCTATGCCAGAGGTGCACAGGTGAGATTATATATCTGTATGCACAGTTACGATTGTTTTGATCTTTTTGTTGTTGAACAATTAAGTAGTGGGGAAAACAAGTGAAGGCTAGCAATTCTCCAGTCATCATAGTAATGACTTGGCAAAGATTTGAACTTTTAGGAAAAAAAATTGAAGATGAAGAAAATGGGGGGAAGATATTATAAAATGGGGGGAAGATCTTTTTGTTGTTGAAACTCATTTAATATTTACGTAATGGGCTTCTCTCTCTCTCTGTGTGTGTGTGTGTGTGTGTGTGTGTGTGTGTGTGTGTGTGTTTGCGCGTGTTGGGGAGGGGGAAGGAAACAACTTCGTCGCAACAGATTTGTGTGTGAAATTCGCAATTCCCCGCCGTCGCCACTGTTTTCTTCCCTTCCTTTCTTTTTATCTTTTCTGTCGGTATTTCACCCGTCAAAATGGATTCTCTCGACATTTCACCAGGAACAATTCATTCGTTGTTGGGGATTCTCTACGTGCGCGTGGCGCATATTCCTCACGGGAGTCCCAGTTTATTGCTTATCATAGAGACTGTACGCTAGTGTTTCTTTTCCAGTTTCATCATTTATACTGATGGAGATTGGGGGGAAAAAGAGGGGGGGGGGGGGGGGGGGGGGGGGGGGGACCGTGTGAGAGAAGAATCATATTCGCATTCTCTCACTCGGCCACTTTCAACTGTGTGTGTTGTGTGTGTGTGTGTGTGTGTGTGTGTGTGTGTGTGTGTGTGCGGGCGTGTGTTTAACATATTTTATGTCTCTTTGTGCAGGATATGAAATGTGTTGGAATTCAGTAAGTATAACAAAAAACAATGGGGGGATGTGGGGCGGGGGGGTGGGGTGGGGGTTCCTTTCTCTCTTTCTTGCTCTCACGGGCATTCTGTCTCTCCTTGTGTGTGTGACTCTGTTCTCTCTGTGCTACTCGTCGTTTTGCCTCGTCTGTCTCTGTCACTAAAGCCTCTGGGCTACCAGCACTATTTTCTCTCCTCCCAGTCCGCTCGCCCCTAACATCCTGTTTGTCTGTCTCTGTCTCTAGTATGTGTGTGCGCGCGCGTGCAAGCGTTTTGCGTATGTGTGTGTGTGTGTGTGTGTGTGTGTGTGTGTGTGCGCGTGTGTGTGCATACGGATGCATGTATGCAACAGCATGTGTATATGCATGTCTTTATGTACATGTGTTGCATGGAGTAAATTTGCCACCATTAAAAAGTACTTATATTTTCTTTTATTATATTTTTTTGTGATAGTGAATGTTTAACTTCCCCCCCACATGAATCATGTTATATTTCAAAACAAAATCTCAAATTAATCAGGACTACAGAAGGCATAAGACAATATTAAAAACAACAAAACATAATCATCATGATCATCATCATAATGATCGAATCCTCATCGTGATTATCCATTAATGAGCATTATACGCGTTTGTTTGTCCAGTCAAAAACATATAAGCATAGTAATAACCACAAAGGACAAACACACAGAAAAAAATGTTAATAGAAATAAAATGACTGAAATAAGCAAATGAATTAAACAAAGAAAACAAAGCAACTGGCCGCTGTCATATCATTAGGAAGCCTTTCATTATTTATTACATTTGTATTTTTAGCGGGTCGTGGAAGTGATGGAGGATGTGGGTAGAGGAAGACTTGGTTATGATGTCATATTTTGTTCGTTACTGCTTCTAGAGTACAGTAGCGATGGTGGTGGGGTGGTGGTGGTAGTGCCATTCTGTGTTCAAGAAACAGTTTTCCCCCCAAGTTACAAATGAAAATGTACGGTAGTGGCTGCTGGATTAGTTTTGCATTGTTTTTGTTATAAACAATGTGTCATGGCTATCTACCCACAGCAGAGTTCTCTGTGTAGAACTCGAGCTGCCAAATACGGCACAATCGATTTTGTTTTTTGTTTTGGTGCGAACAAGCGCACATGAGTGCGTGTGTGTATGTGTCTGTGTGTGTGTGTGTGTGTGTGTGTGTGTGTGTGTGTGCGCGAGCGCGCGTGCGTGCGTGCGTGCGTGCGTGTGTGCGTGCGTGCGTGTGTGTGTGTGTGTGTGTGTGTGTGTGTGTGTGTGTGTGTGTGTGTGTGCGTGCGTGCAAGGGTGGTGGTGGTGGTGAGAGATGGAGGAGTATAACAGTGATGATCATACTTATTATTACTTGAACAGGTAAACAAATACGGAATGATCATTTGATTAACTTATACCTATAAAAGAAAGTCTCCGAGCATTGGAGTTCTGCTCGTATGCAACACCGATATTCATTAAATATTCAGATGACTCAGCACTTGAGGATCTTTCCAACTCTGACTCTGTTTACTTCAAGGAGGTTCAAAGATTTGTTGACTGGTGCGATCATAACTATTTTGATCTGAATGTAACAAAAACAAAAGAAATGTTGATTGATTTTTAGAAAGAATCAGAAAGTTGTACCACCGCTTTTTATCAAAGGTGCTGAAGTAGAACGTGTTGAATCGTACAAATATTTAGAAACTTTTATAGATAATAAGCTGAATATTAAATCCCATGTTTATTATGTCTACAAAAAATGTCAAACCAGATTGCATTGCCTTCGCAAGCTGCCATCATTTCATGTGAATACTGACATTCTTCTGACATTTTATTCATGCTTCTTGGAATCTGTTTTAACTTTCTCATTTATGTGTTGGTATGGTGGGCTGACTGTGAAGAGTAGAAATGTGCTTGAGAAAGTGGTGAACGTGGGAGGAAAAATTGTTGGTGAAAGACAAAAAGTCTGAGTGAGCTGTACAGGTGCCGTGTTGTTTGTAAAGCGAAGAAGATTGCGTGTGACCAGACCCACGTTCTTGCAAGTCAGTATGACCTTCTTCAGTCGGGACGAAGATATTGATCGGTGAAATGCAGAAGTGTCAGATTTAAACAAAGTTTTACTCCCCTGTCCATTGATTTTCTGAACAGAGGTGATGTTTTATTGCTTACATTTTGTTTTATAAAGATACATATAATTTAAACTCAGAGTGAACGTACTGTTGCATTCAGATAACAAATAGTTGTGTTATTTTAGTTTTAAATCTCATATTAGAATTTATTGTCAAATGCGTTGTAGGAATGTAATTTTATATAGTATTATTTTAATATTATGCAGTCACCTTGAAATCCAAATTCTTGTATAAGAATGTATGCCATATGTGACAAAATGGGTGATGTGACAAAATCATTATTTATGTGCTGTGGATGTGTGTGACCACAAACTAATTTCTCGAATTGAGATAATAAAGTTGACTTGACTTGACTTGTTCACCTTCTTTCCATGCCAGGTACCTTGAGGCCATTCGACGTCTGAAGAAAGACGGGGTGAAACTAAAGAGGACTGTGCATGTTGTGTTTGGACCAGGTGAGTGGTTCTTTCCCCTCTTGCGTTAAAAAAAAAAATCATGAGCCAGGTTGAAGGGGGGAGGTAGTTCTGAAATATTCATGCGCGTGCGCGCATGTCTATGTGTGTGTGTGTGTGTGTGTGTGTGTGTGTGTGTGTGGGTGTGTGAGAGGGAGAGTGTGTGTGTGTATGTGTAGTTGTGTGTGTGTGAGAGAGAGAGAGGTGTGTGTGTACGCGCGCACACGTGTGTGTGTACGTGTGTGTGTGTGTGTGTGTGTGTGTGAATTTGAAAATTTCGGATAATCTTACCAGAGCATGTAGCTAAAGGTATATTGAAATGTAGACTCTGAGTCAGAGGCGCGTGCCTTACAAAGAGGGAATGCACAAAGAACTGAATGCAAAGATTATGTGCCAAGTGGAAGTTAAATGATCTTGGTGTTGAAGCTGATTATGTCTGTAGTTGTCTGCGCTTGAATAATCGTAGGAAACAGTTATCGAAACTGCATTATGACGAATACAGAATCTTACTTACATTTTGTACATACTTTTCATTAAAGAATAGAAATTGGTGACAAAAATCCGTCAAGGTCATCCTGTAAAATCCATACAAGGGTACGAAGAACTCTCATGTAAGGCGAACCCCCCATTTTCTGCGAGAAAATGCTATACCTTGCATCTGTTTATTTAAACTGGCGCACAGCAGCACATAACCTTTTTTTTCAGATGACTTCTGCCATACACTCCTATGGGGCCAGAATAGCTCAGTGGTAGAGCGCTGGACTCGTGATCTTGGTGGTCCTGGGGTTGCGGGTGCGATTCTCCGCCGGGCCGTGTCGGTACAGGGGGATTTTCCCCTCGGAGTTAAAATTGGTTCTGACTCCATTGCCCATACAGTCCTTCAAATGAGAC
>CM031604.1:48858894-48906394 GCA_018398815.1 Conus ventricosus | reverse complement strand
TGTCTAAGAAGTGAGCTAGAGCTAATATCTTTAAGCGTTTGTGTGCACAGGCATATTATTAGTTTTCTCAGTCCGTGAAAATCTTCTTATATGTTTAGATCATTCTCCAGCGACTGTTTCCTGCTCTTTATTTGTATATTTACACGTTTTTGTTTCTTTTCAGATTGAAGTCTTCATCAACAAAAAGACTTGGAGATGTCACAACCTTGAACATAAATATACTAAAGGTGTGTGTGCACTGACATAAATGTTTACAACTGTGTGTGTTTCTCTGCAGAAAGTCATAAACATTAATGGGAATCGAACATAAACATGGACAAAAGACAAACGAATTAACAGCAGAATTAGATGTCATATTTTCTAAAATTCAGGGTTTGATGGAAATGAGATCTCCTCTACATCTTGTAAGAAAACAATAACAGAGTTTGCCGCGTTTGTGTGATTCGAAGCTGAAAGGACGAGCTTTTCCAACTCGAATCAGATAGCTGTGTGTGTGTGTGCGTGTGTGTGTGTGTGTGTGTGTGTGTGTGTGTGTGTGTAAAGGAGAGAGAGAGAGACAGACAGACAGACAGAGGCCGGTTTACAACCTTGCCCATAGTGGTTTATTTCAGTTACTGGATACTCTTACTCCATGATGTTAGCTGAAATGTAGATGATTGATCAATTCTGGACATGCCCTGTTTTAGACACCAAATGGTGTTTAAGAATGAAAGATGTTCTAGACTGTCTCTTGCTGATCAATGCACAGTGAACTGAAAAAAGGGTGAAACAACATTGTTACCCTTCAGTTCTTTTTTGCCATTCCACTTCAAGTATATTATAAGAAATGTTGTTGTTGTCGTCGTCGTCGTACCTGGCTAAAAGACTCCAGGGATCATCCGAACAGCCGAAGTACTTGAACACTATGGTACAAATGTGGATGGGAAATGTGGGGATGAGAACATTAACATTACGTGTGACCGTTTTTGATTACCCCGCCATGTGGGCAGCCACACTCCCACTTCGGGGGATTTTGGAGACTGATAATGTTATGAGCTTCACAACTGAAGACAATCCCTGCATAACTATGCAGAGCATACCAACATTTTGATGTAGCCTTGGTGTTCTAGCCTATGTCAATTAGCCCGATACAGCCTTAAGCCAAGGCGGTTATAAGAAATAAATATTGAATGCATGCCATTAAACTGTCCCGTTTTTTTCACTGTCCGCTTTCTTTTGCAGGGTGGCGTTCAGTCCAACGTTGTTCCCAGTGAAATGTCAGCCTGTAAGTGATGGGTGGGTCTTTACGTCATTTTGTGATATTGCCCGTACCGAGAAGGTGCTGTTCTAACTTGTTTCTGTAGCGTTGTGCGTGTGTTTGTGAGTCTGTCGGCAGGATAACGCAAAAACAATGGAACCGATTGTAATGAAACATGGCGGAAAGATGGAGTGTTAGCCATGGACGGACCTATGAAACACCAAAGGGCAGAACGATCAAAATCAAAGGACAGATCGATCAGAATCAAAGGGCAGACCGATCAGAATTAAAGAGCAGATCAATCAGGATCAAAGAGCAGATCGACCGGGATCAAGTGCCAGATCGATCAAAGACCAGATCAAGTAGAATCAAAGGGCAGACCGATCAGAATCAAAGGGCAGACCGATCAGAATCAAACTGTAGATCGATCAGGATCAAAGGGCAGACCGATCAGAATCAAACTGTAGATCGATCAGGATCAAAGGGCAGGCAGATCAGAATCAAAGGGCAGACCGATCAGAATTAAAGGGCAGACCGATCAGGCAGATCGATCAGCAAAGGGCAGACCGATCAGAATTAAAGAGCAGATCAATCAGGATCAGAGGGCAGATCGATCA
This sequence comes from Conus ventricosus, assembly GCA_018398815.1. NCBI lineage: Eukaryota > Metazoa > Mollusca > Gastropoda > Neogastropoda > Conidae > Conus > Conus ventricosus. The sequence continues at coordinate 48,904,540 of CM031604.1, read as the reverse complement.
GAATTAAAGAGCAGATCAATCAGGATCAAAGAGCAGATCGACCGGGATCAAGTGCCAGATCGATCAAAGACCAGATCAAGTAGAATCAAAGGGCAGACCGATCAGAATCAAAGGGCAGACCGATCAGAATCAAAGGGCAGACCGATCAGAATCAAACTGTAGATCGATCAGGATCAAAGGGCAGACCGATCAGAATCAAACTGTAGATCGATCAGGATCAAAGGGCAGATCGATCAGAATCAAAGGGCAGACCGACCAGAATCAAAGGGCAGACCGATCAGAATCAATGGGCAGACCGATCAGGATCAAAGGACAGATCGATCAGAATCAAAGGGCAGATCGATCAGGATCAAAGGACAGATCGATCAGAATCAAAGGCAGACCGATCAGAATCAAAGGGCAGACCGATCATAATCAAAGGACAGATCGATCAGAATCAAAGGGCAGGCCGATCAGAATCATAGGGCAGGCAGATCAGAATCATAGGGCAGGCAGATCAGAATCAAAGGGCAGACCGATCAGAATTAAAGGGCAGACCGATCAGAATTAAAGGGCAGACCGATCAGGCAGATCGATCAGAAATTAAGGGCAGACCGATCAGAATCAAAGTGCAGATCGATCAGTATCAAAGGGCAGATCGATCAGAATTAAAGGGCAGATCGATCAGGATCAAAGGGCAGATCGATCAGGATCAAAGGGCAGATCGATCAGAATCAAAGGGCAGATCGATCAGAATCAAAGTGCAGATCGATCAGAATCAAAGGGCAGATCGATCCGAATCAAAGTGCAGATCGATCAGGATCAAAGGCAGATCGATCAGAATCAAAGGCCAGGTCGACCAGGATCAAAGGTCAGACCGATCAAGATTAAAAAAAGTTGTTGAACCATAGGCAGATCGATCGATCAAGATCAAGAGGCAGATGAATGAGGATCAAAGGCCAGATCGATCAGGATCAAAGGCCAGATCGATCAGGATCATCAAAGGCCAGATCCAGGGATGGCTTTGGGGTGGTATTTATGTTTGGGTTTAATTGAAGATCAGAGGACTGCTCGACCTTTGCCGAGGTCCGCGCTTCTAGGTGTGACTGCGGTTAGTTTGTTTAAGTACTGCGGTTAGTTTGTTTAAGTTACTTATTGTCAGTCTTACTTCCCCTCTCTTTCCCTTCTCCGTCTGTCCCATCACTTATCTTATCTTTTTTCTTTTTTTGGGGGGGCTCGTTGTTGTAGATCTTACTCAGTTTGCCTGTCACCGATATGCGTACATTGCGAACCCTAGCCATCTGGTTCTCCCTCTCTGTCGTTATCTTCTGTGCTGGTGTGTTTCTCTCTGACATTTTATTATCACATTTCTGTGTCATAGTGGTCGTGGCGCACCTGGGAAAGTGAGAGAGAGAGAGAGAGAGAGAGAGAGAGAGAGCACGTGCGCGTGCGTGCGTGCATGCATACGTGCCTGTGTGCGTGTGCGTGTGAACGAGAGAGAGAGAGAGAATGTATGTGTGTGTGAAAGAGAGAGAGGGAGTGAGAGAGCGAGAGGGAATACGTGTGTGTGTGTGTGTGTGTGTGTGTGTGTGTGTGAGAGAGAGAGAGAGAGTGAGTGTGTGTGCGTGAGAGAGAGAGAGAGAGAGTGAGTGAGCGAGTGAGTGTATGTGTCCCGTGTGACTGTCTCGGTCTCATTTTCCCTGTTTCTTTTGCCAGTCGGTGGCTGTGGTGTATTTTTGCCGTTTTTTCTTTGCTCCTCCTCCCTCCTTCTCGTCACTGTCTCTGTCTCTTACACCCCCTTTATCTCTTTCATTTTTTACACAAAGTCCCCTCCCATCCCCACTCCCTCTCTCAACGCGTGTTTTGTCTGTTCGCTAACCATTTGCCACCCCGTCTTCCTCCTTCACGACTTCTGGTTATCAATATTTCATCTGCATATCTGTGTCAAAGTCGATCTCTGTCAGGCTCCCCTCAATTGGCCCACTCCACGCCCACTCCCCGCCTTCTCTGCGCTGCCTCATCCAGCTTTGTTTATTGTTCTTCCCCAGCCCCCTTCTGTCACGAGCCATCCGCTCTTCTCTAATCCACCGTCAGCTGCAGCACATTCAGTCATGCTGTGAACAAAATGTTCGTCCGCTGCTGGGAATTGAATGAGGAAACGTGAGGTTTTATGGACTAGCTGGTCCATCAAAGTTGGATGTCTCCGTTTCTCGGCATTCCAGACAAAATCATCAAGACCAGATTAAGAGAACGTTGTTTTGGAGAGCGTAATACACAGCAGTTTTTCACCAGCTGTCAGTTCCAAATCAGAATCTTCCCAGGGACTGAAAGAGAACACAAAACAGTCTGGGTTGGATCTTAACAACAACAAAAAAAAAAAAAAGAAAAAGGGAAGAAAAGCTTCAACAGGCTTGAGACAGATCCAAAGAGATCATCTAGGATGTCTGTCTGTCTGTCTCGGCGGTTGTTTGTTTTGTATTGTTTGTGTTTTGTTCGGTGGTGGGGGGAGGAAGGGAAGAGGAGGAGGAAGGACAGGCATTGAGTGTCTGTCCCAACTACCTGGTGTCCATAATTTAACCTGTAATGAGATGCGAACTTTGTCCAGCACACTTAGGGTGGTCTCCCAGTTGCTGACAGCAGTTTTTGTCTTCGCGCTGACCCGGGTATAGAGCAGCTTTCTGGCGTCAAAGCTAAAAATAGGATGATAGTGATCATCACTGATAGTGTTTGTTGCATGATTTACTCGTTTCCTTGTCTCTAAACCTGGCATGGTTGTCTGATGTGATCACTATGAAAACAATACCTATGACTCATGAAAGCTTATTACCATATGGCAGTCGAAGACAAGGAAAAATTCATATTGCAGTCAAGTGGAACGCAACGAAAGATTGGGGGGGGGGGGGGGGGGGGGGTACGTTACGTCATCTGTGACGCCGCAAGAAATGGGAAAAAACAAATATTGCGTCACATGTGACGTCATGGAAGAGAGGGAAAATTATGTTGCGTCACGTGTGCCGCCACGGAAGATTGGAAAAGATCATGTTACGTCACCTGCGACGCTGCACGAGAAAGGGAAAAGGTTATGTTACGTCAGCGCAGACTGCAGTCACGTGTAAGCAGATTCAAACAGTATTATTTTGGTGACGTTCGTGGCGAATGAGCGGTCTTTGGAGAGAGCTAAAGATGTACCTCCTACACGTGGAGAAATGGAAGTTAAAGAAACGATGGGTTAAACAGGAGAGGTGGAACATGAAGAGAGTCCCACGACTCCTCCACAACTGTTTCATTTGTTTGCTTGTTCTTGCTTTTTTTTTTTTTCTTCTTTTTTTTTAATATTTGGCCGGTCAATTTCAAAGTTTCCAGTCATAATTTTCACTCTTCTTACCCCATCCATGTAGAGAAATTGCTCGGCAAATGGATTTCTAATGTGATGGAAGGAGACGGATGGAAAGGAACATGATATTCCCATGATCTCCTCCATCGTTCCTGTGCACGCTTACTTGCTTGTTCAAGCTGACACTTGATTGCGTAGAAAGGAAGCAAGTAAAAATGATTATAACATTTACGTGCATAAAGGAGAATGATTTTATCAGAAACACATGTATATTAGCATTTTGTTGTGTCGTCATACTTATGTTTCATGTGACGCAGTTACTTTAACTCTGTGTTTAACCATGTCGGAGCCTCTGCAGCCATCTTTTTTCCCTTCTTTCCATCATCATTTCATTAGCATTTATGTCATTTTTTTTTTGTTTTTTTTTGCGAAGTAATTAGAATACCAGTCCGAACTGTTTACGATGTCTTGCGTGCAGCTTTCGATGTTCGCATTGCCCCGGACGTGGACCTGGTGAAATTTGAGGAGATGCTGCACCAGTGGTGCAAGGAGGCGTGTCCTAAAGGAGACTACACGGTGGAGTTTACCCAGGTGGGGGAGACTAAAGGAAAGACACTGTCCGATTTATGGCAGGCTGAGGCTGCCTTACGTGCCCGTGTAGCAGTAGTAGTTGTGCGCATGCGTGTGGATTTGGAATGTGTTGCATGTGCACTTGCAGAACCCGTACTACGCTTTGTAAGTGTAGGTATTCAGTCTCGAGAAAAGGACACTTTCAGGTTGTTTCGTGAGTCTCCTTTTCGAAAACTTGAAGTCAACAAGCATGTGTATGTGACCCTGCATATATTTGTCCTTTGTGGGTGCATGTGTGTGTGTCCTTCATTTAACGTCTATCCACTATTTGTGATATTAGACACACAAAAAAAAAAGAAAAAAAAAGTGAATGTGTACAGAAGTAATTGCGGGCGTGCACATAATGTGTATATGTATGGGTGCGCGTGCACGCGAATGCGTGTGTGTGTGTGTGTGTGTGTGTGTGTGTGTGCATGTATTTTTGTGTGTGTGTAGTCGCACATGTCCGATGTGTGCATCAGTGAGTGTTTGTTTATGTATGAGTGTGTGTGTGTGTGTGTGTGTGTGTGTGTGTGTGGTGAGCTCACATCCTAATATATTTAGTCGGCTGAAAAGTTCAGTCGTTTTTTTTGTTTTCTTTTTGATGGTTTATCGTCTGTTCTCACAGAAATTCAACGCTAAAAACAAATGTCCAGTGGACAGCAGCTCCCCCTGGTGGGTTGCCTTTGAATCCGCCGTGCAAAAACTGTAAGCTTTACTTGTGTTATCTATAGATTTATTTTATCAATTAAATCATTCATTTTGTTGGTTAGACTAGTTTATCGTTAATACATTCATGTGTGTGCGTATGTGTGTGTGCCAGTGTGTGTGTGTGTGTGCGTTTATGTGTGTGTATGTGTTTGTGTGTGCGCACTTTGTGTGTGCACAGGTTTTTTTTTTTTATGTCATATGTAGTGTATGTGGAAACGTGTGTGTGTGTGTGTGTGTGTGTGTGTGTGTGAGTGTGTGCACGTGCGTGCGTGTGTGTATGTGTGTGCGCGTGCGCACTGATATTTGTACAAGATTTGAAACAAATGTTCCGACATTTCATCGATTCGGTTGTAATCTATTAAACAACCTTTGTTATTGTTTTGTGTGCGCGCGCGCACTGATATTTGTACAAGATTTGAAACAAATGTTCCGACATTTCATCGATTCGGTTGTAATCTATTAAACAACCTTTGTTATTGTTTTCTTTCGCCCATGCCCACAGAGGAATCAAGGTGACGAAGGAAATCTTCCCTGCCGGCACAGATGGTCGCTATATCCGTGAGGTATGTTGTTGTATGGATCTCTACAAGTACGTGGCATTTAAAAAAAAAATCTGTAATGTTGGTGCGTATTCGCGCATAAAGGCATACACATCGACGCTCATATTCATGTTCATCCACCATATCTTCACCCTGTAACCCAACCCAATTCATGTGCGTACGTTTGAGTGTGCTCCTTCGAATGTGTAAATGCTATCAATAAAATCCACCCTCTCCAACAACAACAGCAAAAGACAAAACAAAACAAAGCAAAAACGAGAAAAATCGCAAATCGTTTCGTTGGCACAATTCCAACGCCACCTATCCTTTAACGAGTAATTGCCCCTTGCTTTAATCTGCCTTCTTCTCATCCCACCTTTCCCCCATTTAATTACTACCAACGCGAATACACACACACACACACACACATGTCGTTCAGATTTCCAAATGCATTTCTGGAATCATGTAATAGTTTATAACACACACACACACACACACACACACACAGAGTTTTCCAAATGCACTCTTTTGAATCATGTTATAGTTTATCACACACACACACACACACACTCGCACACGCGAGCGCACACTTTTTTGTTCCTGTTGCCGTATTTTTTTCGTCTATTTTTTTTGTTCATGGCTCCTAACATATTCTTTTCAGTCGAAAAAATTAGTAATCTAGCCCTTGCATATTCTTCATTTTAGAAAGAGAAACACTTAATTTCGATTGACAAAAAAATTCTTACACATATACAGACACATACACACACACACACACACACACACACACACACACACTCTCTCGGTGTCAAACTTCATCATGTTTCCTCCTTGTTCTGCCAGCTGGGGATCCCCGTGTACGGTTTCTCGCCCATGAACAACACCCCTATCCTGCTGCACGACCACAACGAATTCCTCAACGAGCAGGTCTTCCTGCGAGGCATCCACATTTACCAGCACATCATCCCTGCCATCGCCAACGTCACTGCCGCCTAGAGTGACGTCACAGCCTCCACCATGCGTGGGATGGATGATGCCATTTTCACTGACATAGATCGCACAGAAATGTTGGAAAATGGGTTTGGAAACAGATTTAAGATTACGTGCTGACACACCGCATAGCGCAACTCTTTGCCTGGCTTTTCTGTTAGTTTTTAGTAAGGGATTCAGAGACAGTGGTATTTTGTGTGTGTGTGTGTGTGTGTGTTTGACATGAAGTTTCACACTGCGACTCAAACTGACCTCTTCACCTGTATTAATGATAAATTTGCTCTTTCTTATGCGGAAGAATTTGCTGTAAGTTTCATAATGCGCAAGTGGCTTTTGCAGAGCAGTGCAGTGTTGTCATTTTTCATTTTCTTCTTTTTCTTTTGTTCTCTTTTGATTTGTTTTATGGAAGACTGCTTGTAGAACTTGTGATGCTTTGTGGTGCTCTCTCTCTCTCTCTCTCTCTCTCTCTCAAACGCACACACACACATCACGAAAGATTCCAAGGCATTATTTGTTAACATATAACATTTTACGAACACCGGGCAAGCACACAGGAAAAATCACTACTGATTAGGTTTTTCAGCTAAGGATGTACATTATGCACGTGAAGAGCATTGATAGCATTTTTTTTTTCAAGTTCCGTACTTTTTTCACAATTTTTTTTACACAGTTTTTCATAGTCTTTTCAATCCCATGTAAGTGTGTTTAATACTTGCCAATTGTTTATGATTGAGTGTCAGTATTCTATATGTATAACCAGAGAACAGATGTCGAGAACAGATATCGAGTTATGTTCGGATTTTCAATATTTCAGATGCATAATCAGAGAGCAGTTGTCAAGAATAGCTAGTCTTCGCTGCTTTTAATACTTTGCTTTCTTACACACAACCAAAGTGTGACCAGGATGAAACTGATCCTATCGATGCTTCTATGCCAGTCTTTGCCCTCGCCCCTCCCTCCCCCAGCCACTCCCAAGAACATGTGTTTTGACTGACATGAAAATATTTACCCCAATGATTGGCTTGAATAGATTTACGCAAAACAATCAGAAGTAAAGTTTTGTGTTCGCAGCATACTCGTATTGTTTAAAGGGAATGACGACTATTTTGCAAGAATTCAAAAGTAGGTGATTTAAATTGTGAAATTAACGTCACGTCCACCTCTAGCTGAAGTTGATCACAGACAGAAATCTGTGATAGGAATGTATACAGAGAATGCAATTCTTTTCTTTGTATGTTGCAATGTTTTGCGTGATTTATGAGAGAGATTGAAGAAAATTAGCAACAGGCTTTGTGAAAATACATTATGGTAAAATGATGATCTTTAGGTGTTGAAGCACATAGATTTGCTTTGTAGAGATAAATCAAGTCAGTTTATCCAAGAGACCAAGTGCAGATACAAATATTTTGTTACGCTGAATGATGTCATTCGGCTTTTTAATGTTCAAATTATGTAAATGATTTATGAAGGTCGAAAAGTGTTTTATTTCCAGTATATTAGCTTCTTTCAAAGTTAAATGCTGATATGGCTTAAAGCTGTTTGTGAAAGGCTATAGCCAAACATACAAAACTTAGTCTGCATGGTCTTTCTTTTTGTATCACTTTTACTTTGGAAAATTGTTTCAAATACATAAATGGAGTTCGTTATGATTTTTGTATGCCTGGTGCTGAATGTTTCATTGCACATATACATGTGTTTGAGTGTGTGTGAGCACAGGACCGTTGAATTACCCATATAGTATGCACATGTGCATATACATTTTCAAAACCTGGCGCAGTGCACAATCAAATTTCCCGACACACGCAGACGAAGCACACTACTGATTATTTCTGTTTATGGTATTCAATATGTATGTGTATGTGTGTGTGTGTGTGTGTGTGTGTGTCTGCGTGTGTGCGTGTGTGTGTGTGTGCGTGTGTGAAGAGAGGGAGAGAGCATACATGGATCTACGGGTACGTGCGTTTGCCTGCCAGGAATCAAGTCAACGAGAGCAAGACAATGTGTATGACAGAATCTGAACAGGCGCAGGAAGTTAAAGAAAGAGAAAGAGTGAAGGGAATAAATTATGAAAATTGTTATTTTAAGGACTCGGAACCACTCAAAAAGAAAATAGGGTCCTGGTGTTGACATATATGATCAGTACATATGGGTTGTGCATGCTGCAATGTGACAATGAGCTTTTTTTTCCTCACCAAGCTTAACATGGGCAATTATCTGTAAGCTGATGGAAGTAAGCCAACGGTCAAAAAGGGTCATTTTGTGGCAATGAACACAGCAGGAATCTAATCACATGACGCCTTTAACAGAAAGCAAACCTGAACACACACACACACACACACACAACACACACACACGCACATACATTCATACACATGCTAATACTCGACAGTTGTGTGATTCGGTCTCAAACCATGCCAACAAAATAAAAGTAACTGACATATACTTCATGAAGTCTTATGCGATCCCCATCCCCCTCCACACACACACACACACACACACACACACACACACACACACACACGCACTGATCTGCATTTTTCTTTGAATTTAAAAGAACAAATACAGAATCACTCCTATGTGGTACAATGGATAGTGTTGATGCAGCTGGGAGAATTGAGGCTCTAACTCAACTAGAGGAATCGTGAAGGGATATTTCAATCCCTTTTACCTCTTATCCATAATCGTTGAGTATGCTAAGAGCTTCGAGTCTGTATTTCTCTGAGAAATATCCTGACCGACACTCCCATATTCATATCTCTTGGGCCTGGCTAATATCCGGATATAAGTGGCACTGAGAACTGCACCGTCGCGTTAATCCTCGGTCCGAATTAGAACTCCAATGCGTCATCATCATCGTCCCCATCCTCAACGATTGTTATAAGACACAAAAACAGAACCTCAAAACATCATCGTTATTTCCATCCATATTCATCATGATGAATTTTTCTTTCTTTTTTTTTTCTTTTGTGCCCTGCTGTTTTTGGCAACCTCTGTTTTAGTTTCCTTCCCCTCCACATCTAGACCAATGGTGAGATCAAAACGAATTTTTCAATGTCGGTACATTCACAGGGACTGTCTTTGGTGGGACAGGCAATATAATTCCATAGCTGAGGAGGATACTCTCTGGCAGCTGTTGCCAGTCATGGGTGCTGTGGCAGAATAAGCACTACTGATCACCACGTACGTGGCTTGACGGCAATGCAGCGTCTTCTCTGAGGGGTGATTCTATGTATGCAGGTTCTTGTGGACTACGGGCACTGAGACCGGAAACAAGTTTGGCGAATATTTGACGGAGAGAATCGGAATAAGCAGCGCTGCAGAAACGGAACCGTAGATGGGGCGGCAGAGACAATGAAAGATCACCAAGAATCAAAAGCACTGAGGCAGTGAGACAGGGAGGGAGACAAAGAACAACGAACCGGAAGATCAGGTTGCTATGGCTTAAGGCCTGTCTCAATGATGTCAAAGTTGCACAAGTCGAATTCAAGATGCTTTAAATGGCGACTTCATCAAATAACTCGATGGACGTCAGGATCTACATCGGGAAGATCATGTGTAATCAGATCACAACTTACTGAATAATCAGAAGAGAACTGATAAATACCAATCCTGGCTCAGCTGCTCCTCAACCAGTTTTGGAGCAGCTGACCCCAGGATTGGTATTTATCAGTTCTCTCATACTCGGTAGACTTGATTCTACTGGGCATGCGCATTAACGAGGTAAAACCAACCTGCATTACACAGTTCAACCAGTTTTGACCGGTTGACTCTAGACCCCGTGTTTATTAGTTCTCTGACAAGTAAGACTTCAATAACCAAAAAAATAACAATTTACAAACAAACATACTGTGTAGGGTTATCCGTTTTCAATACTAATTTACTAAACTTTTCAGATTTCAGTTTTTGCTTAATCCTGTGTTTTTCCTGATCATTCCAGCATGTCTTCCACTGAAAGCCAGTTTTGACCTGCATTATATTTTTATAAGTTTACAAAACTTCGCATAACAGACAGACAGACAAACACGAGGCTATGTGTGTCTCTAGCACGGGTAATATGAGAAAGGTAAATGACGGGGGCAACACCCCTAATTGCTGGTGCTGACAGTAAGGGTCTTACGACTTGGCACAGACAAGGCCCTCGTTCACACAGAACACAGCACACAGTCAATTAGTTGTCAATGCTAACAATCAAACAATGCCACATACCTTCTTCACCTCCAGTCGACTGCCACACTGGCGTGGGTTTTTAGAGCAGCATGTATCTTTGGTGTCAACGCGATGGCTTGTGTAATAGAAATTGTGAGATTTGCGAGTTCTGGATATTTTTCAAAGAGTTCTGACGTCTTTCTCAGTTTATTAATCCAACGAAGGGAGTAATTCAAATGACTTGTAACAAATTTCTTGAAATTTCCTCTCTTTATTGTAAACAACCTTCGCAGCCATTTTCCATAATCTAGATACTGTTGAAGGCTGCGGTTATTTATTAAGCCAAGTGCAGTTTGGCCTTCAGTTAGAATTCTTTCAATTTCTTCAGCGTTTTTGTTTTCATCAAAGACTGGGATAACGCTTTCAACACTTCTTAAACGTTTTTCTGTTTTGTGATATTTTAGACTGTTTAATAAATCTTCACCAGACAAATAATGTAGACTTTTAGATTTGTTATATGTTTGTCTTTTTTTTTTGAACTGAAACTGACCTGGGTGTTTTGGTAATTTTTTCTTTTCTTCTTTTTCAAATTCTTTTGCTGCTCTCTCACCAGATGTGTTATAAATACGTTGAAATTTTTTCCAGTACTGAGCACAAGCAGAATAGTAGTCTATCTGGTTTTGAATTAATTGATTATTTCTTTCAGTAGCACTGTTTGTGACTTCTTCTGCATCAATCTCTATGTCCTCCTCATCACTAATAGTTATGCACCCCAGTTTTTTGCGATAGTCCAGTACTTTGAGCCATTACAAGTAGGCCGCATATTTAATTTACACACACAACAGCGCGCACACAACAACAATGTTTGAAGAGTTGAGACAGTTATGGAAGGCCGACCAACTATTCACCAAATGATAGGTCTGTTCACACAGCGGGCGTGTACTAACGCGTTGAAGGCTAGCCAGGCAACGAATCACTACTCAGCGCATGGGACACAACCTGTTCAGTCACAAAGCAAGTGGTCCTCCAGTTCCACTTTTCTTGGCAGCTCCTTCCACTTTGAGACACTTGACACCTTCACCCCAAGCTACCCAAGTCCTTAATTAAGTCACCCCAAGTCCCTTATTAAGTCACCCCAAGTCCTTAATTAAGTCACCCCAAGTCCTTAATTAAGTTCTTGATCAAGGTACCCAAGTTCTTAATTAAGTTCTTAATTAAGTCACCTCAAGTTCTTAATAAGTTCTTGATCAAGTCACCTCAAGTTCTTACTTAAGTCACCTCAAGATTGTAATTAAGTTATCCTCTAAGTACAACCAAGTTCTTATTCAAGTTATCTTATAATTATCAGAAAAAAACAATACAATCTATGTTTTTGTCTTAAACAGCAGATGTCTAATATAGTACACACACGCCTCAAAAAACGCGTCATCGTCGAGGATGTCTTGCTCAGCGTCCTTGGCGCGAGATCGGCCAGCATAGATCTTAATGAAGTTCTTACAACGTAAGCAACCGCATTGATTACAATTCTGGTCTATGGAAATGTCTTTTATAGACTCCATGTCTATATTTATTGACTCCATCATTTTAAACAAATAATAATCCATCATAATCTATTTTTATCAAAGAAACAAATTTATTTATAAAAAATAAAAAAAACCAATCCAGTATGTTAGGATTGCAGTATTGATATTTATTAAGTTCTTAAAAGTGTTATTGCATCTGAAATGGATCAAAATGATCTTTTGTTGCTGGCGATTCTGGCATACTTTTGTGTTCAGCTTTTGTATTTAGTGGTTGAGATTGTTTGGACTGCTTTGGTTTTTGTTGTCTTTGTTTATATATTTTATAACCGTAATAACCACCCCCAACAGCAATGCCCCAAAAATGACAATTGCTTTAAGAAAATATGAAGACTTTGGCGGTGTAGGCAACCCTGTTGTTGTAGGCCTTGAATCAACTTGTTCTGGCGTTTTTATAGCTGGCATTGAAACAGCTGGCTGCGGCTCTGGCACTTTTTTCATTCTGTGCTTGCACCTTTAATTTTGTTTGTTTGTTCCACTCTGCTAATCTTTTTCCTGCTGCAACACGCCCAGGATGAGGAGGCTTTTTAACTGGTTGCTTTCTCCACCGGATTCAGTGTTTTCTGATTCAATGTTTCCTGATTCAATGTTTTCTGATTCAATGTTTCCTGATTCTGCTGATTTCTGGCTCGGTAATTTTGAAGAGAAATAAAATCTATATGATTAAAGTAATTAATCCCATGATTAGTGGCGACAGTAATGTTCCAAATCTGTAATATAGATCACAGCTTAGAGACTCTAATGACTTTGTTAAAACTGGATCCTGCGTTAAATCATACATAAAGTCTTGTTCAGAATCAATGGAGCAAATCTACTGACTAGTTTAGTGTACAAACTAAGAACCGTTTGCCAACACTTTTTACCATTCTTGATCCTATTGCGCTTCATACCTGTTATGATACTTTACAATGTCTGTGGCGACATCTGTTGAATTTGTTCTATGCTGAATTCATTTCCGAGAACTGTTTTGTTTTTCCACATGCTGCTAAAGAATACAGCCTTTCCTTTTTGGGCATAATAGCTTGGTCATTAACTTGATCATTTGGAATCATAAGTTTCAGGAAGGTTTAGGAGATCATCGTGTTCATGTTTTTTATTAATTATAATTATTTTATTTTTTAAAAATGAGCGCCGAAAAAACTGTTACCAACCTTGTATACCATTCTGCTGTTATTGGGGGCTAAGTGTAGGATACACAATGCTTGGTAAAAGCTTGTTAAAAATAAAACCGGCAGATCTTGGCAAACTAGTTTTTGAAGACTCGGCAAAGCTAATCGCTGTTATTACAGCTTCATTTGCTACGAAAGATTTTCTAGTTAAGCAAGGAATAATTCCAGACAGTATTAATATGTAAAAAAAAATACATTTATAAAAATGGCTTCACTCGTAATGATGATAGGTGGCGCAGTGGTGAATGCGCTTGCTTTTAGCGGAAGTAATTACGCATTTAGTAAAACTACGGGATGACGGCGAAAGAAAAAGACATAATAAAGCTGTGGAGCAACTAGCCGCAGCACAAGATCACTATGAAAAGCAGAGAATTGAGCAGTCAGATTTTATTAACGACAAACTGAAAAAACAGGACATGCAGCTTACACATTTAAAGATGTTGATCAAGCGATAAAAGAATATTATCTTGTAACGGGCAAACCAATCGAGACATTGCCCCCACCAAAATTCAGCGACTTTTATCATCCATCAGAAAAACAAAAGATGCAAGAAATCGTGTTTATCGTCTTTGGTATGACCGTTGTGTATTTTGTTGCGCATAATATTGGCTGAATAAAAAATGAACAAAATCTATTATTCGCCAAAAGGATATTGGAAGGGAATAACGGTAATTAAAAAGCTAAGCCAAGCAGCGGAGTCAGTGAACAAACAGCAAAAGAATGGTTATCTAAACAAGCGATTTGGCAAATTTATTTACCAGCGCCTAAACGAATACAGAGACCGCACTTTGTGAATACAACGCCAAACGAAAACCCATCAAATGGATCTTCTATATTTACCCCATGATACGATTAGACGAAAAAGATTTAAGTACGCACTTACAGTCATTGACATGGCTTCAAGATACAAAGATGCAGAACCATTAACACAAAAGAGTGCTTTTGCTGTTGCTGTTGCCATACAACTGATATACCAACGAGGCCCGTTAACTTATCCTCGCATGATTCAAGTCGATGATGGAAAAATTTAAAGGCCAAGTGAATCAATTATTGTTAAAACATAGAGTTACCATTAAAAGAGGCATTCCGGGAGTTCACAGATCACAGGCTTTGGTTGAAAACTTTAACAAACAGTTAGCTGAAAGACTTTTCTCCTACCAGTATCACAGAGAGCTTATTGGCAATTCTCGCAACACAGAATGGGTTAGAAGACTGCCCTCAGTTCTACGTGCAATGAATAATTTAAGAATTTAAATTAACGGGGCTAAACCAGTACAAGCAATCAAAAAACAAACAATAAATGTTGCTGAAGACTCCAGTACAACCAGCAAACTATTACCGGTTTGGTTGAGAAATAAGGTACCTTTATTTACCGGGGGAACAGAAGGGGGGGAGGGACACTCGCATCAGGCAACCGATCCCCAGTTTGGAGTGTTTTGATCCATATGAAATAAAAAGGAATTGTAAAAATTAATCCGCCCGTGTATGATTTACGAGAAACCTGACACAACAAAACAAACCGCTCCCTTCAAAGATCTTTGTGAAGAAAACGGCAAGAAATCCCACCAGACACATTCCCCTTAATTAATTTACGTAATATATTTGAGGTTAAATGGAAGCTCAGAGGAAGCGCAGGATGATACAAGAATGATAAATGAAAAACCTTGGAATTGATCTGGAGATCATATGAATATGAATTTTGCTATTAAGGCATACGTTGCGAATTCCCTCGCAACATGGCAATGCATCCTAGACACCTACAACTCCCAAAATCCAAATTTTGATTTCATATAAAGATATCGTGAAAGATAATAAAAAGAAAATTCGAGCACATCAACAAACATGAGAAAATTTTGATGAATTGGATTTTGATTCTTGAGCTTCTAGATAAAGTTGAGGAAAACTATGATATGATTGAGGAAAAATATGGAAGAAATATATAATTTATGCCTGTCTCCAATAGCCCCAATTGCATATGAAAACTCCATAACAATAACTCGTTTTGTGTTTTTCTATTCTAATGACTTCTTTGTTACCAACAGTGTGTTGCGATCTCAAACTTGTAGATTAGATCGCAGTTTTTACGTTGTCATGATGAAAAGTCTTATTGTCAAAACAATGCTTCTTTGTAGTTGTCTTGTGATAATGTTTACTGCACAACTACAGCAGATATTCCTTTTGCTTTCTAAATGGTTTTCTCCTGGCTCCAAATAGCTGTACATTTTCGACCTTAAACCAACAAAATAACTCCTTAATCACCTTATCCAGAGAATTCATCCTCATCTTTCTAAAACCTTCTTATTAGTAATTGAATGTAAAGGATGAATCTTTAGGGTCATTCGATGTTCATACCCTCCTGCTTGCCTTTAGCTACGTTCTATTTTCCATGTCTTTATAGATGTCTTCAGTAGGATATCTATAACAAAACTAGACTGTATCTTAAAGTACTTTGGACTCTGATTAACAGGATTTAAAGTAGTCATAAAGAAATTCTAACATCAAAAAAAGCTTTGATTAAAACTAAAACAGTAAACCCGATAATATCAGTTTGTCCCAATTTTGACTTTCTTTTTTTTCAGAAAAGAAGTTTTAGAACTTAGCCGCCAATGAACATGGACAAACAAAGCACAAACAAGACACATCATTTCAACCAACTTGGTCTTCATCAGGCGAAAAAATAATCACATTTAACAAGTGGACAGTACAAACACGAAAAACAAAAAAAGAAAGACAAATGAATTATCCGTTATTCTCCCATGAAGACGGAAATGACTGAGGCCCGGGATTATGGAGAGGAAAACAGAGGGGGGGGGGGGGGGGGGGGGGGGGGGGGGGGGGGGGGGGGGGGGGGGGGGGGGGGGGGGGGGGGGGGGGGGGGGGGTGGTTGCGTCTGGGGAGTGTGTGTGGTGTGAATGAGAGGTTGAAGTGTCCTAGTTTCTTAGGAAGGTATCTCTTTTGATGTTGTGGTAATGGTGGATAGAGAATAATGAGGGAAAAAAAAAAAAAAAAAAAAAAGGTGTGTGTGTGTGATTTAGGGGAAAGATCTAAACAAAACACTATTTAAATTAGATAAGATGGAGGGTGCTGTAACTACTAGTATGAATGCGTAAGGTATGTGGTGGTGGTGTATGTAAGTGTTTGTATGTGTGTGTGTATGTGAGGTGTGTTGGTAGGGATATTGCCAACTGATGTAGGAATAGGGTGGGTATTGTTGTTTGTTAATGTTGGATATTGATGCCTTGTGGAGGGTATGTGGCCCAGTTTTGGAAATGAATTGGGATTCATGAGTAGTGCGTTCAAGCTGTCATCTCTTGACTGCCAATGCCATAACTTTGACATGGTCGATGTGTGTTGGGTGTGGTTGAAGTGTAGCGACGGTGTTTGGGTCGGTGGAGCGATATCAGCCAGTGTTCGCGATGCCGTGTTCAAGTGTGCAGACGTTTCCCTATGTAGATCTTGGCCACACAGCTGCATTGCTGGCATTATATAATGTTACGGCTACTGACATGATAATTCGGTACTGAACTGTGAAGGAGTTTTGGTAGCCTGAAGATGTTCTGGTTTGGTGAGGGGCAGATTTTGTCAGTTGGGTTTGAGCAGGGTCGTACCTGGTGTTACTTGGTTCTGTTCAAACTGATCCACGAGGAGGTCTTTAGAGTTTTTTTGTCCCACGTTTGAATTGATCATGGGTTTGGTATGGCAGCGGATTGGTGGTTATGTACAATGTGCCAATTGGATTTGAGGAATCCTACAATGGGTACGGGTGTGCGGGTGTAGAGAGGTACGTGTGGGTCTGTCTGTCTTGTTGGATGCTGGGTGTCCAGAGCAATTTCTGGATACAGCTACGTCACGTCACTCTTCGACCTCCCTACAATTGTAACTTGTGAACGCTGACTACCAACTTCTCACTCCCACTGCCCTCCATATTGATTCTATTTTTTTGTTTTGAGTCCGACTGTCCAACCTTCCATTTCTCCGTCCCCTCCACTTCAACACACACTTCAATCGTCATTCTGCATTCCTTTGATTCCCACTCGTCTCTGTTCACTACCTTCCAACAACAACTAGACACACAACACAATGCCAACTGCCCAAATTCTTTCTCCCGTAAACCCAATCCAGCTTCTGCAGGTCCCATTCTTTTCTACCACCCACCATCCAACCATTTCTCACTAAGGCTATGCCAAAAACACAGTTCAGAAAACCAAATCAGCATCCCTTTTCAAACTTTCATAACAATGTCTTAAAAACTACACAACACAAACCTCGTGGCATCTCCACTTTCCCACACCCCTTCCAACCTCCACAACACCACTCACTCCTCATCACTACCACCGAAAAGATTCTCTCGTGCCAGTCGTAAACTCCATGTTGGCACATATTAAAATACACTCAGTTTCACCATGAAATCTCTCTCCAACCTATCTCCAACATTTCAATTCAAACAACAAACACAATCATCATGCCCACTAACCCTTCCTCCGAACGCAGACAACTCCATCCATATCACTCAACCAACTCATATTACACCACTGCAAAAACCAGACCAAACGAAAACAAACTAATCACAATTACAAAACAGACAAACAACTGACTCGCGCCGACCATGCTGCTTCCACAACACCCACAACCAGACCTTCACACCACATCTGATCACCACCACCCTCTTTGTCTACGCATCCCTGGACAACTCTCCCCCTCTCTGACGATGAAAGATCAGTCCTTAACAAAAGGACTGAAATTCATCCCTACTCACCCACCACCACATTCCCAGAACCACATTGACTGGAAAGGTTTTCATTAGGAAAACTTCGTTATTGGCAGCACTTGAAAACATACCCAGGCCCCCACGCACCCCAAAAACTCTGACTCTTCACTCAACTATTCAAACCCCAATGGCTCCGCCAACCACCTCAATACTAATCCAGTTGAAGTTGCAACTCTACATAAAAACATGCAAAAATAGACATCCACCGGATCAAATCCAACCTGTCCCGACACTGCAACCATTTCACAAAACCTACGAAAAGCCCTCAATCCACGAAACACAGGACATTGTCATCAAACCACAGACAGGTGTTGCAGTGTAGTTTGGACAAACAACTATACATAGCAAACACAAAAACAACTGTCCAACACAAAATTTCTACATCCCCACTCACAACATCACCCACCCCTACCCTCAACACCAGAAAACTCATTGCTATATCTTCATCAAAGAAAAATCATCTCAACAATCTACCCACTACAGACAAAACTCCTCATGATGACAGACAACCAAACAGCCCACCTCTACCTACACCACAAAATAACACAAAATGAACACACCTGGCAGACCATTGTTTCACCTCAGCTACTGCCCCACTGAACACATTTCGCAATACCTAAGACTTTTCTCCTTCAACACATAGTACAAAGGCCCTCCCCACATACCGCAAAGACAAACAACCCACTCACTCAACATGATAACTCGCACAACACAGACAACCGCTTTTCACCCACCTCCTCTTCACACGTGACGTGGTGTCACTCTACACTTCCATCCCCCACCTGATGGACTAAGGGCCCTCACAATTTTTCCTTGACAAACGGCCCCCCACCAATCACACCCCTCCCCACCACCACTCTGGTCATGACTCGCTGAATTAGTCCTCAGCCCTGAACACATTATATCAATTCAACAAGCACTCATTCTCACCAAATTAGTGGTGTTGCCATGGTACCAAAAATGGTCACCAGCCTATGCTTGCCTCTTCATGGACACTTGAACACCGCCTACTCAACACATACACATGCCCCACACCTGAACAGTACCAAATATATCGATGATGGACAGGGAGCACATCTATGCCAAAACAGACCTCCTCAACTTCCTCAACTTTGCCCATACCTTCCATCCATCTATCCGACGTAAGTAGACCATTTCGAAGTTCGGTCAACCTTCCTAGACATCACCATTCTCCTCGAAAAAGGACCTAACTCAAAACCTCCATTTTCTACAAACCCACCGACCACATGCATCCTCGACTACTCATCCTCCCACAACCCACACACTAAAGAACAGCATCCCATTCTCACAATTTCTCCTCTCCGCAACATCTGCTCCAGCAGAAAGACTTCACTACACTCGCGAGCCAAAATGTCACAATTCTTCACCAAAGTCCGCGATACCCCAGTTCCATCAACAATGCAGCACTCCCAGCCCACCAAGCTGTATCCAGAACATCTGCTCTGACACCCTCATCCAACCAAACAGACAGACCCACAGCCTAACCTCCTCTACCACCCCACGACACCTCCCCAGACTGTAGATCCTCAAAATAATCCAATTGCACATTGTACATAACCACAAACCCGCCTTCCCATACCCAACCCATGATCACATTCAAACGTGAAAAAAACCTCAAGACTCTCCTCTTGCGTCCAGTTTGAACAGAACCACATGCTACACCACCAGTACTCACCCCCGCTCCAAACCCAACTAGCAAAATCTCCCCCTCACCAAACAGACACCATCTTACAGGGCCCCAAAAACTCCTTCACCTCAACGCACATTCCTCATTCAGAGAGCCGCAACCTTATATATTGCCAGCCTCTGCCAGCTGTGTGGCAAGACTACTTAGGCCACGTCACGCACACTTGAAACACGCATCCTGAACACTCTTGCTGTATCCGCACCACCGACCCAAACCCTCGCCCCAACACTTCTGACCACACCCAACACAACAACGAGCCATGTCAAGTTAGTGCACTCTGCAGTCACAAGTACAGCTTTGGAAACGCACAACTCAAAAAATCCCATCTCATTTTCCAACTGGCACACTACACCCCCAAGGCATCAATATCCAACAATAAACCAAACACACATACCCAACCATCTTCCACATCATTGGCAATATCCCCTACCGAACACACTCTACATCACACACACTTACAACACACACTTACATACACCACCACCACATCCTCTACACTCACTTCATACTATAGTTACAGCAACCCTCCATCTATCTATTCTTAATTTTTGTTTTGATCCTTCCCCTAAATCCCCACACCCACACACTCCTTTTTTTTTTTTTTTGTTTTTTTTTTTTTTTCCCATAATTATATATCCACCATTACCACAACCTCACAAAGATAAACCATCCTAATAAACTAAACACACAACCCTATCAGATCACACCACAGACACCTCCCCTGACCCACCCCCCCCCCCCCCCCCCCCCCACAGTTTTCCTCTCCGCATAATCCCCTGGCCTCATGTCATTTCCGCCTCATGAGAATAACATAAGTCATTTTCCTTCTTTTTTTGTTTTTCGTAGTTTGAACTGTCCCACATGTTAAATGTGATTTTATTTTTCGCCTATGAAGACCCAAGTGTAGAAATGCCATCGTGTCTTCGGTCTGTGTTGTTGTCAATGTCATGGCGGTAAGTTCTTAAACGCCTATTCCTGAGCTTGCTTTCGTTCCCGCCTTCATCACTCCATTTGAAATTACTGAGCTTCAAAATGACCTGAAAGACCCTATGTCGTGTTGTACTCCACGTCCCTCTCCACAAGTCTTAATTTACGTCACGTCCCCTGTCTACTAGATATCTTTTTGCACGCCGATCACCCTTGATGTTTTGCTTCAGTCCTGTTTTCAATCAGACCCTCTTTTTTGTGTGAGTGTACCTGTCCTACCCCGATAACCCTTTGTGTGTTGTATTTACGGCACGTCTTTCGACCCCCTAACCATGTACATGTTGAACGCTGAAAACTACCACTTTTCTCACTCCCCCTGCCTCCATTTGATTCTATTTTTTGTTTTGATTCCCGACGTCCCACCTTCCATTCTCCGTCACCTCCACGATCCAACTACACACATTCAACGTCATTCTGCATTCTTGATTCCCCCACTCGTCTCTGTTCCACTACCTGCCCAACAACAACTAACACGCACAACACAATGCCAAACTCCCCAAATTTCTCCCCGAACCCATGCCAGCTTCTGCAGGTCCATTCAGTTTTTCCCTACCAACCTACCCCCTCCAAACATTCGCACTAGGCTATATGCCAAAACACAGTTTTTCAGAAAACCAAATCAGCATCCCATTTCAACTTTCTTAAACATGTCTTAAACTACACACATCACCTACGTGGCTTCTCACTTCCCCACAACCCCTTCCAACCTCCACAACACCATACTCAACACTACCACCGAAAAGATTCTCTTCCGGGCCTATTCGGGATACGCAGGGTGGGCACAATATAAAAACACTCAGTTTCACCATGACATCTCTCTCACAACTCTCCAACTGTTCAAACAACAAACAACATTCATCATGCCCTCAGCCCCCTGCCTCCAAACTCAGACAACTCGAGTTCCATACACAACAACCAAATCCATTTACAACCACTGCAAACCAGACCAAACAAAACAAACTATCACATTACAAAACAGACAAACCACTACTCGTCCCGGACCAGTCTGCTTCCACAACCACAACCCTGACCTCACACCACATCTGATCACCACCACCCTCTTGTCTACTGAGCATCCTGACAACCTCCCCAACTCTACGATGAAAGATTCATCTTAACAAAAGACACGCACTTGTCCCGAAATTCCATCCCTACTCAAACCCACACACCAACAATCACCAGAAACACATTGACGTGGAAAGGTTATTTAGGAAACTTCGTGGATGGAAGCACTTGAAACATACCAGCCCCCACCACCCCCAAAACTCTGACACCTTCACTCAACAATTTCAAAACCCCAGATGGCTCGCCGCCAACCACCCTTCAAACAAACATGAAGTTGAACTCTACAATAAAACATGCAAAATAACCATCACGGATCAATTCCAAACCTGTCGACACTGCAACCAATCACGAAAACCACAAAAATCCCCAAATCACTACAGAACTACCAGGACATTAGTCATCAAACCAGCAACAAAGGGTGTGCAGTGTAGTTTGGGACAAAACAACTAAATACATAGAGAAGCACAAAAACAACTGTCCAACACAAATTTCACACCCCACTCCACAACATCACCCCTTCCCTCGAACACCAGAAACTCATTGCTAACTCAATCATAGAAGAAATCAACTCAACAATCTACCCACTACACAACCTCCTCATTATTTACAGACACCAAAAACCCACCTTCAGACCTACTCCCCAACATACACAAAATGAACACACCTGCAG
Source organism: Conus ventricosus (assembly GCA_018398815.1). Taxonomy (NCBI): domain Eukaryota; kingdom Metazoa; phylum Mollusca; class Gastropoda; order Neogastropoda; family Conidae; genus Conus; species Conus ventricosus. Next base: position 48,882,285 of record CM031604.1, on the reverse strand, counting down.
ACCCATGTTTCATGCCTGCAGCTGCCCCCACTAACACATATCGCAATACCAAGCATCCATCCTTCAACCCAAAGTACAAAGCCTCCCCACATACCGCAAAACACAACCCACACACACTCAACATATTAACTCGCACCAACACAGACCCTCCGCTTTCACCTCACCTCCTCTTCACACTTGACGTGTGTCACCTACCTTCCATCCCCCACACTGATGTACTAAGCCCTCAACATTTTTTCCCTTGACAAACGGCCCCCCAACCACAACACCCTCCCACCACCCACTCAGGTCAGACTCAGCTGAATTAGTCCCACCCTTAAACATTCCAATTCAACGAAGCACACATTCTCACACAAATTATGGTGTTTGCCAATGGTACCAAATGGGAACCTATCCTATGCTTTGCCTCTTATGGACACTTGGAAACACCGCCTACTCCAACACATAACACAGCCCCACACCTGAACTGTACAAAAGGTATAACGATGATGGACTGGGAGCCACATCTATGCCAAAACAAGACTCCTCAACTTCCTCAACTTTGCCCAGACCCTTCCATCCATCTATCAGACTTACCTACACCATTTCGCAGTCGGTCAACTTCCAAGACATCACCATCTCCCTAAAGAAGCCTCCTCAAAACCTCCATTTCTACAAACCCACCGACGCACATCATACCTATCTACTCATCCTCCCACAACCCACACAAACTAAAGACAGCAAATCCCATACTCACAATTTCTTCCGTCTCCCACCTGCTCCACAGAAACTTCACTACAACAACAGCCAAAATGGCACAATTCCTTCACCAACCGCGGATACCCAGTTCCATCATCAATGCAGCACTCCGCCCACCATAGCTGTAATCCAAACATCTGCGCTGGAGACACCACGACATCCAACCAAGACAACAGAATGACCCACAGGCCAACCTCCTCTACCACCCGCAACACCCTCCCCATCTGTAGGATCCTCAAATCCATTTGGCACACTGTACATAACCACAACCCGCCTTCCATACCAAACCCATAATCACATTCAAACGTGACAAAAACCTCAAAGACCCCTCGTGCATCCAGTTTGAAACAGAACCACAGCTACACCACCATACTCCACCCATGCTTCCAAACCCAACTGAAAAAATCTGCCCCCTCACCATACCAACACCATCTTCAGGCCCCCAAACTCCTTCACATCAAACGCACAATCATCATGTCAAGCCCGCAACAGTATATATGCAATCCCACTGCCACTGTGGTGGCAAGATCTTAACATAGGGAAACGTCACGCACACTTGAAAAAACAAACGCATCGACGGAACACACTTGCTGATATCCGCCACCACCACCCGTAGAACCCTCGCCCTAGAATGACACTTCATTCTCAACACCCAACAAACATCGACCATGTCCAAAGTTATGGCACTCTGCAGTCACTGAGTACAGCTTTGGAACGGCACAACTCACTAATACCATCTCATGTCCAACTTGGGCACACTACACCCCAAGGCAGCAATATCCAAACAATAACCAAAACACACATACCCACCTCTTCCACATCAGTTGGCAAGTATCCCTCGACCCACACACACCACTACACACACAGCATACAGCACCACTTACATACGTCCACCGACCACATCCTCTTCACTCCACTTCAGACTAGCAGTTACAGCAACCCTCCATCTATCTACTAATCTTAATTTTGTTTTGATCCTTCCCCTTTAAATCCCTCACACACACACACCTTTTATTTTTTTTTTTTTTTTTTTCCTCCTCCATTATTATCTATCCACCATTACCACAAAACATCAACAAAGATATACCATCCTAATATACAGACAATCAACCCTATCATATCACACACACCAACAACCTCCCCTGACAGCAACCCCCCCCCCCCCCCCCCCCCCCCCCCCCTCTGTTTTCCTCTCCCAAATTCCCCCTGGCCACATGTCATTTCCGCATCATAGAATAACGGATAAGTCATTTTTCTTTCTTTCTTTTTTTTCCGTAGCGTTTGTACTGTCCCACATGTTTAAAGGTGAATTTATTTTTTTTTGCGCCTATGAGACCAATGGTTGAAATGCTGAGAGGGCCTGGGAGTGTGCGGTCAATGTCATTGCCGAAGGTGTCATACAACGCGATTCCCTATCTTGCTAATCGTTCGCCGCCTTCATCACTCCATTTTGAAATTTTCTTTTTTGTTTCATCATTATGGCCCAAAAAGCTGATTCGAGGAAATCATTCTAAAGTCCTATAATTAAGGTTTTTGAATCAACTAATTGCCTTGTTTCTCTTTGGGACCAATCTGACATCTGTGCCTGAGCGATTCTCCATATCTTTCCGAAACTCAGCTGTGTTCATCACTTGAAAAGTCTTTTTCTGAAGCAATCTGTGGATTATTCTGAGATCATGTTCTTTCATCTGAGTTATGGTTTTCATGAACTTTTCTTGATCAAGCAATTAACCGATGAACAGCTGTCAAAACTTCAAACCATGTCTATAAATAAAGATTGTAGAATTCTGTATAGACATACATAATGAATTTTTGCCCCGGTAATTAGGCACAAGTGTTAGGCGGTTCTGTTTTGCATCTTTAAACATTTCTGCGGCTAACGGATAGTCATTATGTCAGGACATGAGTTCGAGAGGTATTCTAAGTCAACTTTCTAGAAATGATCCACAGCTGTTGACTTCCGTGCGTCAAACTGCTCCATCTGCCACTAATTCGTTGAATATTAATTTTGTACGCCGCCACCTTGTACATTTTAAAGTTTGCGTATTGAAGCGATTGCGCCATGGCCCATCCGTAACAGATTGTTTGCATCTAAATACTGAGATAGTTAGACCTTTTAACATGGATCATAGTCCGTCCAAGTTATTGGTTTTTTTGGGCCTTACAATAATGGTGTCGTGAGCGACCATAGCTAATTCCTCCACGCATCCGTTTTCAATCATCTGAATCATTGGTAGGTCAACCATAAATCAATCTGTATTCCTGTAAACTTATAAGTAAGCGCCCCACGTCATCCCGGCGCAGAAGATATAATGCGCTAGGATCCCGGCTATAAATGTTACATGATGCAGTCTTTCTGAAATTTTCCAAAGACGTCCGCCAAACAACATTACATCTGCCATCAAAGTATGAATTCATGATAGTCTCCATTTTTACGACTCTAACTTCCGCCAGCAATCTGACATGCTGGTAATGCCGGAGTCACTGATTTCCTATCCTCTATAGACTAGAAAAGAACGCGCCTTTAGAGGAAGCGATCTTCATCAAACCTATTTCCCAACTTTCATGTACCATAAGGTAAACCCCTTTTTAACAAGGAGTTGGGTCAAAATTTTTCATCTGCTTATTGAGGGCCAGGAACTTAAGACATAGCACAACATCTACTGAACCCACATGGTCTGCATAATCATGAAAAATACATGTTATTTAAAGTGAAACACATGTATTTTTCGCGATGATTTGCAAATCATGTTACCCTAAAGAAAGGCGACGTTTACTGCTTGCATTATAAGATTGATCCGTAACCACGCATTATGAAAGAAATGGGTCAATTGTCCATTCTTGTTCAAATCTTTAGTTGAAGATTTGCAGTGTTGTTGCTGCTCCTCTAAACATTTCCGCTATTATCATGGTCCCCTCTTACTGTGCGATTGGCTTCCTCACGTTAGACATTAGTTCAAACCACAGAATTCCAACAATGTGTGCTGTATTAGACTGTTGTTATGGGCTTCGGGCGTCCATTATGATTTCAGATAAGTTTTTAGATATTAGAACAGTCATTACGCCACTTCCTTGCATGCGTTCTAAGAAGGTCTTCTGCAGCATCTTGTCCTCTATAACAATTCTGGTTCTAGAAAATGACCGCCAATCCGACTGACAATGATAAAGCAAATGAACAAATTCCTGATGATTACTCATTAAGACTGTTTTTCGAAGTTTTTGGTGCGCTGCCCTTCATATGGAACAATAACCGACTCAAAGTCTTGCGTACACAACACATAGGGAGAATTTTGCATCCGTTTCCATTCTTAAAACGAACTTTAGATCAGTGGGGCGTAATAGTTCTTATTAGCAGCAACGGACCAATACAGTGTTTTCTTATTTCACATCGCTGCTTTAACAGATGAAATCTTGTAAACATTTTCTACAGAATTTTGATTGGCCCATCTTTGAAGTATCTGCATTAGTTTACCATTGTTCGTAACAAGTGTAATGCGGTAGCCCTGCTGGTAAAACATCATAGAAGTCAAACATGATTTGGTTCTGTCGCCATTTGTTGGTGATCTTAGACACTTTAGAATGGGCCTGAGATTTGTTCCTCATCCTGCATGTGTAGAAATTAACAGTTAGTGGTTTTTTTGGTTCTGTCAACTGTTCAATTTGGATTCTACGCTAACAGAAAGGATATTCCCACTAAAGTTAAGATCATTGAGTAAGTCTTGATAGTTAGATACTCTCACTGCGTTTTTGCCGGACGTGATGCACACTTGCGAGAACACACCCACATGAAACATTGTTGTCTAGTATTCTTTATGTTAGAACTGCTTTTTTTGCAACTAATGCCTGGGGGCAGGCGGAATGTAAGCCTGTGCCTACAATCGTGCATACTTAGCTGTTTTAATCTGATCTCTAGACTTCGCCCTCTGACCAAGCCCAGAGCCTCTCATTTCAGCTTCTTCACGCCAACAATCAAGACGTGTAAGCAGTTCGTCGGCCCAACCAGGGTTTAATCATTATGAAAAAAGAAATAGTCTGGTTGTTTATGAGACCCAGACGTCTAGATTTTCTCATTTATTGTTATATCGTCGATAAAAACAGCTAACATTACTTTAAACTGGCGGGGTCTATTGTTAGTTTACTTGAACTTGAGAAATTTATGAACAACACTTGCCCTATGTTTGCGTGATCAATGACTTCTAAATCAAACATTCTGCTCTTATAATCTCTTCCGTACGCATTGCTTCAAACATTCGTCTGGACCTTCAATAATCTTATCCATGCTGAGTGTTTCTTGCTAACTCAAAATATTTATTAAATAAAAAAATACAACGACATCGACTCAGGTCGTCTCCGCAAAGACGTCTTAATCAGAATCAATATCAAACGGTCTTTTGTGCATGGGCCTCATAAACTAAAGTGTATAAACACAACCCTTTTGGCGTTTGTTAAAAGTGAGACTGTTTAAACAAGTTTTAAATGTTTCGTTTTACTTTTTTTAAACATTCCTTTTTTATCTGCTCGGTGTCTGGCTGTTGAGAAAGTGTCCCCTTCCTTTTCGTGACGATCAAACTTTTGTTCTTTTTGTATCATCAAAATCGTCCTGTAAACTATTAAATTCTTCATCCGGGATTGTTTGTGTCAACTAGTGTCTTTATTTATTGTCAGTTTGAAACGCACTAATGTTTAGGCGTTATTAGTTGAACCATAGCTGTGGCTTTGGATTTAGTTTGTTATTTTTTTGCACAGCCAACTACAGCTAATGAACACAGGCCAAGAGCTAAAACAAACCACCTAATATACTCGTCACTGCACCTACCCTGTTGCCTCTAAGATGCCTACACTCGTTCGCTGATAGAGCGCTTATAGTCTTGCTCCGAGTATTAAAATATGTAACAGCATTAAAGGCAGCAGAATACCTCTTTGGTTTTGCTGTATTTTGAAAAGTCTTGCTCTAGACTGCTGCATTTGCGTAAATGTTTGTTAATCTAAAGGTTTATGTCAGGGGCTTTCTATAGCGGCAGAAACGCCTGCTATCTCTTCTTTTTTATAAATTGAGACTGAACATGCTTTTTAAAATAAACAAAAAATTGTAGTATACTATATCTTTTACTCTGTTATTTTGATATTCAGCTGCCATCCTATATTAAAAACAAATGTGCATTAAAGGGGTTTAATTCGCAATCTTTTCTTTATCAATTGAATTTTTATTACTCTTTAACCGTTCTCTTCTCCCCACTTCCCGGCCAACTGAGTACCTCGGTCGACCTTATCAATCCATAAGCCTATTGTTTGATTAAATAATCATCGGAGTCTAACTTTTAAGGTTAGAACTTGACACATGGTCCTACTGTTTGGACTTCTACTCCTCGCCGCCCCCAAACAATTTTCTCATTTCGTCAAAATGTTGATAAAGGTTTAAGCCCCTAGCGTTGATTTGTTAGACTAAACCCTCAATCGAACATGTACTTTCGTTATTGAGGTAATAATAAACTTTCACTTCCTCTTCGAATGGTTCTTCATCTCACTACAGCAATGAAAAACCTTTAAGCATCTTGCGCGAACTAAACGAAAATACCATATACGTCGCGCATGCTTCTGATATGTTGTATGATGAATCACTATCTTTCTAATATTTTGCTAATTTTAACAGATATTGTTGCACGATCAGCCTCGCTAATTAGGAGTTTTGCTAACAATGTCAAACTCCTAACAAATGTCAGAAATGCTGTACTTTGCTTCGTGTCTGTTGATCTGATAACACAGTATTCGATTAAATTAGTTCTATGACAAGTCTGTCGTTTAATGCTCCCTTAGAAGTATGGCGCATGCGCTTTAAAACAACTCAAAATCTAAGGGAATGGAAAAGCGATTTCCAATACCCGAACACCTTATACACACCGCCCAACTCTCCCTACCATACCAACACTACCATCTTAATCTTAATTTTGTTTTGATCCTTCCCCAAATAACCTCCCACACACACCCACTAACACCACCCTCCTTTCACTCACTTCATACTACAGTTACCACCCTCTTTATCTAATCTTAATTTTTTTTGATCCTTCCCCTTAACCCCACCCACACACCTTTTTTTTTTTTTCCCCATTATTATCTATCCACCTACCACAACCATCACAAAGATATACCATCCTAATAAACTAACACACAACCCTATCATACACACACACACACCTCCCCTGACGCAACCCCCCCCCCCCCCCCCCCCCCCCCCCCCCCCCCCCCCCCCTCTGTTTCCTCTCCCATAATCCCCCTGGCCTCATGTCATTTCCGCCTTCATGGAGAATAACGATAAGTCATTTTTCTTTCTTTTTTTGTTTTTCGTAGTTTGTACTGTCCACATGTTAAATGTGATTTATTTTTTCGCCTGATGAGACCCAAGTGGTTGAAATGCATCGTGTCTTGTCTTGTGCTTTGTTTGTCAATGTCATTGGCGGTAAGTTCTAAAACTCTATTCCTGATCTTGCTTCGTTCGCCGCCTTCAGTCACTCCATTTTGAAATTTTCTTTTTTTTCATCATTATGCCAAAAAGCTGATCATGAAATCTTCTAAAGTCCTGATAATTAGGTTTTGAAGTCAGCTTAATTGCTTCGTTCTCTTTGGTGACCAATCTGACATCTTTGCGCTTGTGCGGATTCTCCATAGTCTTTCCGAAACAGCTGTTGTTCATCAGCTTGAAAAAGTCTTTTTCTGAAGCATCTGTGGATTTAGTTCTGAGATCAGTGTTTTTTCATGATGTATGGTTTCATGAACTGTTCTTGATCAAAAGCAATTATACGATGAACAGCTGTCAACTTCAAACCATGTCTTAAATAAAATTGTAGAAGTCTGTAATGACATACATAATTTTTTTTGCCCCGAAGATTAGGCACAAGTTTAGGCGGTTCTGTTTTTGCCATCTTTAGACTTTCTGCTGCTAACGGATAGTCATTATGCAGGTCATGGAGTTCGTGAGGATATTCTAAGTCAACTTCTAGAATGTATCCACGCTGTTGACCCGGCGTCAAACTGCTCAACCACTTTAATGCTTTTGAATATTATTTGTACCGCCACCTGTGTACATTTTAAAGTTGCGTAATGGAAGCGATTGCGCCATTGCCCATCCGTACAGATTGTTTGCATCTAAATACATGAGATAGTTAGACCTTTTACTTGGATCATAGTCGTCCAAGTATTTGTTGTTTGCTTTACAATAATGGTGCGACGCCATACTAATTCCTCCACGCAATCCGTTTTCAATCATCTGAATCATTGGTAGGTCAGACAATAAATCAATCTGTATTCCTGTAAACTTTAAGAAAGCGTCCCAGCTCATCCCGGGCGCAGAAATATAATGCGCAGGATCCAGGCTATAATGTTTCATGCAGGTCTTTCTGTAATTTTCAAAGACGTCCGCCAACAAACATACATCTGCCATCAAGTATGAATCATGATAGTCTCCCATTGTTTTACACTCTAACTTCTGCCACGCATCTTGAGCATGCTGGTAATCGGAGTCACTGATTTCCTTTCCTCTAAGACTAGAAAAGAACGCGCCTTTAGGTGGAAGCGTATCTTCATCAAACCTTTCCCAACTGTTCATGTACTCATAAGGTAAACGCCCTTTTTAACAAGAGTTGGGTCAAAAATATTCTTCTGTTATTGGGCAGGACTTTAAGGACATAGCCAGCAACTCTAATGAACCCATCATGTGCTGCATAGAGTCATAAAAAGACATGTTATTTAAAGTGAAACACATGTACTTTTCCGATGATTGTGCAATGCATGTTACCCTAAAGGCGTCGGTTTACTGCTTGCATTATAAGATGAGAGTCGTAACCTCGCAAGTTATGAAAAGAAGAGGGGTTTAATTTCCATGTCTTTGGTTCAAACTTTAGTTGAAGATTGCAGTTGTTGTGTGCTGCTCCTCTAAACTTTCCGCTAATGTGATCATGGTCTCTTACTGTCGGATTGGCTTCCTCACTTTTTAGACATTAGTTCTAAACCACAAATCCAACAATGTGTGGCTGATTTATACTGTTGTTGGTCTTCGGGGCGTCTTTAAATGATTTCAGATAAGTTTAGATTATTAGAACAGTCATTACGCACTTTTTGCATGCGTTCTAAGAAGTATTCTGCAGCATCTGGTCCTCTATACAATTCTGGTTCTGAATGGACGCCATCCGACCTGACAATGATAAAGGCAAATGAACAAATCTGATGATTACTCATTAAGACTGTTTTTCGAAGTTTTTGTGGGGCTGGCCCTTCATAAGGAACAATAACCGACTCAAAGTCTGCGTAAACAAATATGGAGAATTTTGCATCCGTTTCCAGTTCTTAAAACTAACTTTAGATCCAGGTGGGGGCGTAATTAGTTCTGTATTACAGTCAACTGGACCAATACAGTGTTTCTTATGTTCACTCGCTGCTTTAACAGATGGAATTCTTGTTAAACATTTTCTACAGAATTCTTGTTTTGTGCCATCTTTTGAAGTATGCTGCATTAGTTTTACTCATTGTTCGTATCAATGTGTAATGCGGTAGCCCTGCTGGTGAAAACATCAGTAGTAAGTCAACATGATTTTTGTCTGTTCGCCAATTGTTGGGCTGTTCTTAGACACTTTAATGGGCTGTAGATTTGTTTCCTCATCCCATTGTGATATTAACAGTTATTGGTTTTGTTTTGTTCTTCAAACTGTTCAATTTGATCTACGCTAACAGGGAAAAGGATATTCCACTAAAGTTAAGATCATTGATGTAAGGCTGATAGTTAGATACTCTCTCTGCGTTTTTTGCGGACGTGATGCAGCCTTGCGAGAACACACCACATGAAACATTTGTTGTCTGTATTCTTTATGTTTAGAACTGCTTTTTTTGCAATAATGCGGGGGCAGCGGAATGTAAGCCTTGCCAACAATCGGTGCATACTTAGCCTGTTTTAATCTGATCTCTAAAGGGCTTCGCCCTCTGACCAACCAGAGCCTCTCATTTCAGCTTCTTCAGCGGCCACATCAAACTGTTGTAAGCAGTTCGTCTGCCCAACCAGGGGTTAAGTCATTATGAGAAAGAATAGTCTGTTGTTTAGTTGAGACCCAGACTTCTAGATTTTCTTCATTTATTGTTATATAGTCGATTAAAACAGCTAACATTACTTTAACTGGCGGGTCTATTGTTAGTTTACTGGAACTTGAGAAATTGCATGAACAACACTTGCCCGTATGTTTGCTGGATCAATGACTTCTAAATCATATCATTCAGTGCTCTTGATAAATCTTCTTCCTTACGCATTGCTTCAAACAATTCGTCTGGACCTTCATATATCTTATCCATGCTGAGTTTCTTTCTAACTCAAAATATTTATTTAAATTAAAAAAAATACAACGACATCGACTCCAGGGTCGTCTCCCAAAGTCGTCTTAATCAGAATCAATATCAACGGTCTTTTTGTGCTTGGCCTCATAAACTAAAGTATAAACACCCTTTGGCGTTGTTAATGTGAGCTGTTTAGAACAGAGTTTAATGTTTCGTTTACTTTTTTTAAACATTCCTTTTTTATCTGCTCGGTGTCTGGCTGTTGAGAAAAAGTTGTCCTTGCCTTTCTTTGAAGATCAAACTTTTGTCTTTTGTAGTCATCAAAATCGGCCTGTAAACGATTAAATTCTTCATCCGTGATGTTTGAGTCAACTAGTGCTTTATTTATTGTCAGTTTGAACGAACTAAGTTTAGCTGTTATTAGTTGAACCATAGCTGTGTGCTTTTGGAGTTTAGTTTTTATTTTTTGCTAGCAGCACCTACAGCTAATGAACACAGGCCAAGAGCTAAAGACAAACCACCTAGAGGTAAAGCTGCGGGTGCACCTACGCCTGTTGCTAAGAGGCCTACACTCGTTCCTGCTGATAGAGCGCTTATAGTCGATGCTCCAGTATTAACATATGTAACAGCATTAAAGGCAGCAGAATACTTCGTTTGGTTTTGCTGTATTTTGAAAGGTCTTGCTCTAGTACTTGCTGCATTTGCGTAATGTTTGTTAATCTAAAGGTTTTTATGTCAGGGCTTTCTATAGCGGCAGAAACGCCTGCTATCTCTTCTTTTTTATAAATGTGAACAGACATGCTTTTTTAAAAATAAAAAAATAATTTAGTATACTATATCTTTTAATCTGTTATTTTGAATATTCAGCTGCGCATCATATATTAAAACAAATGTGCATTAAGGGGTTTATCGCCATCTTTTTCTTTATCAATTTGAATGTTTATACGTCTTTAACCGTTCTCTCCCACTTCCATGCAACTGATTATCCTCTGTCGACCTTAGGTCATCCATAAGCCGTATTTTGTTGTTAAATAATCATCGAGTCTAACATTGTGAAGGTGTAGATCTTTAGACACAAGGTCTACTGTTGGACTTCTACACCTCCCGCCCCCAAACAATTTTCTCATTTCGTCAAAATGTTGATAAGGTTTAAGCCCGCTAGCGTAGATTTGGTTAGGACTACCCTCAATCGAACATTGTACTTTCGTTATTTTAGGATTAATAAACTTTTCACTTCCTCTTTCGAATGGTTCTTCATCTTCACACAGCAATAAAATACCTTTAAGCGATCTTGCTGCGACACTAAAACTAAAATTCCATATAGCGTCGGCCTTGCTTCTGGATATGTTGTATGATGAATCACTCTTTCGTAATATATTGCTATTTTAACTGATATTGTTGCTCGATCAGCCTCGCTAAGTTAGGGTTGCTAACAATGTCAAACTCTAACGAAATGTCAGAAATGCTGTACTTTGCTTCGGTGTCTGTTGATCTGATAACACAGTATTCGTTAAAGTTAGTTCATATGACAGTCTGTCTTTTAATGCTCCTTGAAAGTATGGCGCATGCGCTTTTAACAACTCAAAATCTAAGGGAATGGAAAAGCGATTTCCATACGCAAAATTTACAGCCACATACTTTTTGCCGGCTTTATTAGCATCTGCGGCGCCTATTCTATGTTTTAGTGCTTCTTCATTTTCGATTCCTTGAAACGCAAGATCAGCCCTTTCATTCCCGGTTAGCCATAGATCAGAATAGGTTAAAATATGTCTGCATTGTGTAAAGAAAATATTTCTTGCCCCTCAAGTTTTATAGAAATTTTCTTAACGATTGCCCGCCCCAGATTCTGCACAACTGTCCTGTTTGGGTCTGTTTCTGATGCGAGTTCATTTTGAAAGTAAGTTGCGAAAGAGCCTGGCACAATCACTTCATCTGCTCCTAGGTCTGGAAATTTGACAGTAAGAATTTGATCTGCATCAATAGTAGATGGATTATTTGGAACAGTAATATTCCGTTTATTTCCCTTCACGCCAAGGGCTCTTTCAGTCTTCTATGCGGGTCAAGAATCGAACCATATGCTTGTGACATTTTTTTTATAAAACAAAATAAAAAAGTTAATTATTTAAAAACATGCGGGGCATTGAAGATGAAGATTATGGTGTTCCTGATCCTGGAGACGACATGAGTGATTCCCTTTGGGAGCAGCATCGCTCGGGGCCCTCATTGCAGGATGAATTAGCAGAAATCGGGAGTACATTACCAACAAGTCGGTATAAATTAACAGAAAGTAAGGTCAGATCATTATACCAAAGTTTAGGACAAGAACCTCCCGATTTTATAGACCCTAATGATTTTGAACTAGAAAATAACCATTTGTTTGTGAGAAACGACCAAGGACAACTTGTTCAGCTTACAACTAAACGAGACCCATCAAAGTTTGTAGGCATGAATACAATTAGACAAAGGCTCAGTGTGAGCGATCGAAGTCGCCTTGGTATTACTAAACCAAAATTAGATAGGGAGGCAGTTGCTAAACTTCAAACACACTACAAGAACTCCCAACAGATAGCCAAATGCAAAACATGGAACTCAAGATTTAAGTCAAACAGCAGACAAAATAATACATGCAACAGAAGCAAACCAGTTTATCCGAAGAAACAGAATTAAAAACTATACGCAAATCACGGCTACCTGAGAGAGAATTAGAAGCCCTTGATCATGCTTTAAGAACCATCAGAGGGGAATTATTAAACAATTTAGCAAAACTGACTGAACTAAATGAGCATATAGAAAAAGAAAAAGAAAAACTCGCTGAGGCTGACGACGCCAACTTAGGGCGTGATGTTAAAGAAAGAATAGAACAAAGACTACATGAGCTTGAAGAACAAAGATTAGCAAGAGTAGAAGTGTTGTCTATTAACCGAAAAGAATTACAAACTCAAGTGAGCGAAGTAAGAGAAACTATCCAAAGAAATTTATATGAAAACACAACGCTAGCAGAACGAATACGAACACTGTTTAGAGAGCAAGGTGTCACATTAGCAAGCGTTATAACAGCCTTAGGTTTTGCAATAAGTACACTGGTGTTGGCTATTACGGGTGGCGGTGGTCAAAGTTCATTACCTCCACCGCCATCGCCTCCATCGCCACCTGATAAACCATGGTAAAAAAACATTTTGATCATCTTGCGGGTTTATTAAAAAAATTAGCCGGTAAAGCTATAGACTCTTTACCTGGTAATTAGGGGTGTCGTTAGCTGGCTTTTGTCTACTGCAAGCAAAGTAGTTGGCTTTATGGCTGAGCACTTATGGACATTAGTTCTCTAATAGTTGGATTACTCTTTAGTAAAATAAAGAAGGAGTAATCCTAGGCCAGTTAATCCAAAAACAAGTGCTGTCTTTTCAGATTCATGGTCATTATTTTTTTTGACTTCTTCAACGGCCTTCGGGCTTTGGACCGCGGGGATTGGATGACTTATTCTTTGGGGGTCGACTTGTTTGTTTACTGCTTGCAATATTACTGGCTCAGAATTTATTTCGTTTTTTCCAACTTTCTGTTCATTGCCTGCCACAAGGATTTCATTATTATAGTTTATTATTGTTCCTATCTGGAGCCTGAGGTCAGAAGGCAGCATGTATAAACCAGTGCCAACAGCAAAGTCTACTTTCGATCTTGCGTATTGTAAAACATTTTGGTACCTTTTAATACTCGAAGGCAAATCAACTGTAGAATTAATGGCGTCCTCTAAATTTGCCAAGTACTGTTTTTGTGCATCAAAGCCAGTAGAAGGATCAGTTATGCTCGATCTTGCCTGTGCTTGTGAACCTAGCAAACACCAAACGTAAGTACGAATAGAGTCGTTTATTCGTTCTATTCCTGCTTTAGTTAGGCCCTTAGAAGTGTCTAAGATAAATGTTGTCCACGCTGTTTTATGCTCTTGCTCTATAGACCCGAGGTGAACGCCTGTGCCTGAAGAGAAAGATGTGTAAGGAGGATTCCAGTCATAGTTATACTTTCTGTGCACGCCCCAAAAATAAGGGTGCCTAAGCCATGATTAAGGTCCAACTTTTGTCTAAAGTCTTCCTTAACATTAATATTAAATTCGTTACAGATCCTTTCAAAAGCCTTCATGTCTATTCTGTTGCTAAATGGATTAAACAGTTTGTCATTAGGTAATGGTGCTTGCAGTTCAGTCAAAATACGCCTGAAGGTGTAATAGAAATGAAATCTATACACTGACCTCACCAAAGGATCAGGATGATTTAAGTGATCAGCATACGACACTCCACATCCAGTTGATGCACAAAACACAGCAAAGTTTAACTGGTTCTGATAAAACTGCATCGGATGACTGAACCACACTTTTGGGGTGTAGTCTTTTTTAATAGGAGGGTTAAGATATCTGTTTAATGGCGTACTCACCTTTACTTGAAAGGTGTCAGTCTGGGTCGCAGAAATGACAAGAGTATCAGTTGTTATATTTTTAAGATTGTAGTGCGGCCCAACAGAATATTTTGCATTAGTATATTTAAATGCACTCATTTTTATTTCGTTTAAAAAATGTTTGTAACAATAACAACTTAAGACCGTCCTTCGTTTTTAGAACATGCTATTGATAACAATTGCGGAAGCAGAATGGTTGCGCTTCATGAAATATTTTACAAAGTTGTATGGTTTAATATAACTAAATCCAAGAACAATAATAAGATTATAAAAGTTGATAAAACAGGGACCAAAGTTAGCCAGTTAACAATACCTGATGGTTATTACGGGTTTTGCTCACTAAAAGAAGCAATGAGTAACTTTGACATTACTCTCAAACTTAACAATGCGAATCTGAAAACAATGTTATCATTCAAACCTGAAGAAGAAGTAGGTTACTATTTTGATAAAGAGCTAGCTAAAATGTTAGGCTTTGCAGCTGACAATCATAGATTTAGAGTTACACCAAACAAAACTACTTATGAGGGAGAAAATCCGCTCGATCTTGCATTACATTCATAACTCTATGTCCATTTGGACGAGCTAAGCACTGATGAAAACTTATATGATGGAAGGCCCTCAACTGTTTTAAGAGCTCTTCCATCAGGGAAAGCTGCATATTGCGATTATGAAATTATACAATTCCCTAATTTACAGTTTAAAAGATTAGTTTGTGGAAGGGTCGGATCATTTAATATAAAAATCGCAGACAAAACAGGGAAAGTCGTAAAATGTGATAACCTGCACATTGTTTTGGAAGTAAAATAATTAGCTGTTCTAAAACATGTCGCGGGGGCCAGAAGAACCAGTAGTTACATTGGCGCCTGTATAACCTTAGAATTAAAAGACCTTGCAGACGTAGCGGACTTTGAACAGAACGGTGAGATAGGCGCTTTGTATGGTTTTGAGTACACTAAAGATGGTGATTATAAACGCAAAGAGGTTGGCGACAACAAAAAGTTTCCTAAACTAGAGCAACTGCGCAATGTAGAAGCAAATAATGCTGGCCAGTATGAATATAAAATAGTTCGAAAACCTGACAGCAAATGGCACTTAGAACCATATTTAGAATGGGAAATAAAATTTGAATTCATAAGCCCATTTACATTTTTTAGCCGTCAAAAAAGTTTCAGAAAAGCATTCAACTCTGGCCCTTTACATGTAAGTCTTATGCCAGACGACAATAGTCGGAAAGAGATTGAAATAACGCCGTATGGGAAAAAACAGTACATCCTCCACAGAAGAGAAACGGTTTTAAAGAAAGCTTCTACAAAATTACAGTTCTTTCCAAGCAGAAAATTAGGAGACACGTTCACAATGATATTTGAAATTTCTGTCTTTAAAGATGTGGAGAGGGATGGGGTTGTGGCGTTAGTGACGTCCTTATAAAAGGAATTAATATTAGCTGGCAAAACTTAGACGTTAAACGCCTTAAAGTTACCATCGTCGTTCTTCACAATGGTGAGGATATTAAGACCATAACAACAAGCAACAAAATCAATGTTGACTTAAATAGAAACAATCTTACAGAACTGAATTGGATTAATCTTACACATTTAGGCCTCATAGGGTTTTATTATACTGAACAAGTTTTGACGGAGAGTATGATAAAAATAATAACTGGATTAGATTAAATTCTGTTATAAAACTATGGAGCAGTTAAACTTTATGACAAAAACCCCTCATTGTGTCATTAATTTGTGGACAAACTGGTTGTGGGAAAACAATATTTGTCCTCGACCTATTACAAACAGTTTATCGCTATAATTTTGATTATATTGTAATTTTCTGTCCAACGCTTGAATGGAACAAAACATATCATGATAGAAGGTTTATATGGACGGATGACGACGTATATTTAGTTGATCCTAGCAATAAACTAAGTGAGTGTTTAGAACTCTTTTATAGACTGTTTAAAGGAACGCAGACACTATTTATTATAGATGACTGTTCAGCAGAAAAAGACATAGTTAAAAAAAGAAACACTTTGTCAAAACTGGCTTTCAGTGGAAGACATGCCGGGATAAGTGTGTGGATTTTATGTCAAAAATATAACTCGGTTTTAAAAGACTTTAGAGAACAGTTAAAGACTGTAGTTTTATTTCACATGAAAGACAAAGACGCATTTGATGCATGTATGCGCGAAAATGATGTTATTGAAAATGATCAGGAAAAACAAAGGATTAAGCAAAAACTAAAGTCTGAAAAGTTTAGTAAATTAGTATTGAAAACGGATAACCCTACACAGTATGTTTGTTTGTAAATTGTTATTTTTTTGGTTATTGAAGTCTTACTTGTCAGAGAACTAATAAACACGGGGTCTAGAGTCAACCGGTCAAAACTGGTTGAACTGTGTAATGCAGGTTGGTTTTACCTCGTTAATGCGCATGCCCAGTAGAATCAAGTCTACCGAGTATGAGAGAACTGATAAATACCAATCCTGGGGTCAGCTGCTCCAAAACTGGTTGAAGAGCAGCTGAGCCAGGATTGGTATTTATCAGTTCTCTTCAGTTTACATTTTCTGTTGTTTTGATTTTTTTTATTTGTTCGATAAAAGTCCTACAGAAACGTCTATCGCAAAAACGTAAGTGTGATAATTTGGACGGTCTGCTTGAGAGAGAAATCTTATTCATTTCAAGTCAAAAATGAAAGTAATTATATAAGCGCTGACAGCAGTGCAGTGATACAATTCGAATCCCATTTAGAAAATTTAAATGGAGTAAAGAGGGGATACTACTAGTTCGGCGAATTAGAGTTGCAAATTTAATATGCACAGACTAAAGGTAATGCACGCTGGCAGCGAAACTTCCGGTTATAAATGCTGATAATGGAATTATGAGACCAGGTTGGAGGGCTTATACATAAAGATTACACCTATGGCTGACGAAAATTTTGCATTTCAGCATCACAACGCCTCTAAAAAAAAGGTTGTGTGCGTGCGTGCGCGCGCGCGCGCACACAAGACCAAAGAACAAATGCAACTACAAAACCATTTTTCAACGGTCTTATTGCTCATACCGTCTGTAAACCACGATTGCAACACAACAGGCCCTACCTAGTAGTTCCAGTACCTCGCGCTTGTGTAGCCGATGTCGCAATTCGCATGCATTATGACAAGCCTACCGTTTGAGTTGCAATACGCTGCGCTACATTTCCATGCACTGCAATTTCATTACATTACATTCACTAAACGCCCCCCTCGTTTCTCACAGCCAAGTTTACACTCTATTTGCCCTTTTCCAAAGGACCAGGTGGACAGGTGCTAAGAAACACTTTTGTCAACGGCCTAGTCGACCAGCTACCGAGTCCGTTGAAGCAGACGACACCAGAAAGTTGGCGGTGTGCAGAATTAAACATGTTCTTCCGCCCCACAAGTGTTCATTCTGATAATGCCTTAGTCACCTGCAGGGGCCAGCGCGTTGGGCTTACTATAACTGCTTCAACGGTCATCACTGTCACCTGTGCAGGCATTACCCGCTTTTTTTTTCTCCTTCAGTCATCTGTCTTTTTGTCTCCCCCCCCCCCCCCCCCTCCACACACAAACACTTCTTCCCCCACCCCCACCCCTCCATCCCCCGACCCCTCAACCCCCCTCCCTTTCTCCCCCCCCCCCCCCCCCCCCCCCCGCCCACCCCCTTTCCTTTCCCTCTCTCTCCCTCTGGTGGTAAAGAGCCCGACCCTTCGTAGTGTTTTGTCGTCTGCTTGGGAGAGCGGTTTCAAAGCAGCCCCTGAGCATGACGTCACTGGGGTGTGGCGGAGCGTAGCGATGCGATTAGCTGGAGAAGCATGGCAAACACGCTGCTCCTGTCGGTCCAGTAATTTTCTCGTCGCCTCTCTCTCTCTCTCTTTTGTCCTCTAACCCCCTGCCCTGTTTCACCACAACAAACTTCCCAAAGGTCGTGAGTGTCTTCAGCCCGCAGTGTTTGTGATGAGAGAAGATCTTACGACAGAACTCTTAAGCGCTTCTTTTCTTGCATAGTTATGAAGGTAAACATGCTTCAGGTTAAGGTTACAGGAGGAATCTATCTGCTATTAAAACATTCACGAATCAGCGGATCTTGAGATTTGTTCATTAAAGAGTTCTAGGTAAAATGTTAAAGAACATCACCTTGGAAGATATTTTGTTCACCTACAAAGTCGATCCATGACATAAAGCGGGTGAGGGAAAAAAAATCGTCTGTTTTCTCCACACTGGGGAGTCTGCGAGAAAAACTTATTTGCCCACGTTCTGGAAATTCAGTTCTATAGATTTCGCTTATTTGTTTACGCTCTTTGATTCGCCTTTTTCATTTTCTTTTCCTGTCGTCCACTTTTCTCTCTTTCTGATGAATTCACCTGACTCAGTGAACTGTCTATACTCTCGAGTATAGTGTGAGTATCTCAACAGGGTAAAACGAGTTCACACGCTACCAGATATTGGAACGCTGAAGAAGAAGTAGTTCTTAACATCGTGTGTGTATTTTTCTCATGTTATAATTCTTATTTCATATAGATATATACATGAGCCAGAAAATGCGTGTAGGCCAGAGCAGAAATGGTGGACCCCGACCTGTGATAGTTAAATTCAGCAGGTGGAAGGACAAAATGTCAGTTATGACAAATAAGGACTTCCGTGCCAGACTGAAGGACAAGGGTGTGACCGTGGCCAATGACCTTACCCACCAGCAAGCCAGTTTAGTTGCTGAGGCCAAGAAGGAGGGTAAGGTGGCATTCTTTAGAAAGGGTCGGTTAGTTGTGGAGCCAAGACGACCTGACCCAAGAACTTATGCTGAGGTGGTGGATCCTGACGCAACACGGACAACACCAGTTGCGGCTACGCCTCTGCGTGACACTGTAAACAATCAGGTCAGAGGTGACAGTGTACCGTACGGTACAGCCAACGCAGGGGATTCCCCTTCTCGTCCGTCTTCATCTCGGCAGGCCAAGGTCATCACGTGCAAGTCGTGATGGCAGCGGGTCACGGCAGTCGGCAAGTCGTGATGGCAGCGGGTCACGGCAGTCGGGCGTGCGGGAGTTCTTTCATCGCACGCAACCAAGGCCAGGAAACACCTCGGACAGCACGCCTGTGAACAAGACCCCAGGCAGGTACCCACTAATGGCACTTCCCCGTCGGTCAGACAGAAACGTTAAAAAACAATAGGACAGGCTTGGCCATCCATGTGATTTGAGATTCTTGACTTACAATGTAGAAAACTTGTACACGAAACTGAACGACATCTCTTTCATTAAGTACATTGAACTATTTGATTTTGTTTGCTTGACAGAAACTTTTGTGGATAACACTTTTGACTATTCGGGAATTTTTACTAACTTTGTGAAATACTGGTGGGAAGAAATTCTGGTGGGTTGCTGTGTCCGCAAATGCTACCGACGCTACATAACACATATGAAGATTGATTGTGATAATTCTGTGGTTGTAAAATTAGATAAGTGTGTTTTTCAGGTTGATAAGGATGTGCTGATTATTGCAACAT
Organism: Conus ventricosus; assembly: GCA_018398815.1. Lineage (NCBI taxonomy): Eukaryota > Metazoa > Mollusca > Gastropoda > Neogastropoda > Conidae > Conus > Conus ventricosus. The sequence goes on along the minus strand of CM031604.1, from coordinate 48,862,279 downwards.
ACGTTGCTCCGGAGAACAGTCCTCTGTATAGCAATAAAATGCAGAAAGATGGAATTGTTTTACTTGAAGAATCTATTCTCAATATTGTAAATGATGGGGAATTTCATCTTGTGATCTGTGGGGATCTGAATGCAAGGACAGGATGGAAGCAACCTAACTGGAACGAAGCACTTATTTATTCCCCTGTTGATGATGTTGATGTTGATGATGTTGATAACTTTAACCGGCAGTCAAAAGATCTGTTTATCAATAGCTTTGGCGAGTCATTGTTGAATTTGTGTTTTATGTTGGACTGTATAATTGTGAACGGTGCATGTGCTGGCGATTTTGATGGTCAGTTTACTTATATTTCACCACATGGTAATAGTGTGATTGATTATTTATAATCACTAAAGGGCTGTTTTCGAGTAACTGTCAGTTACATATTGGTGACCGTGTTGATTCTTGGCATTTGCCAGTCGAGTTCAGTTGGAAATCTGGTTTTGATTGTATAGACAAGTTTAGAATCGTAGAGAATGAAGAGAAGTGTATTGTGTGGTCTGAAGATTATTTGCAAAAGTACAGACATGAATTGAATTCGCATGTGTTTAATTGCCATATTCAAGAAGCTGCTCAAGCCCTTTCAATTGACATCAACACTTCCCTAGATATATTTGTTAAAGTTTTGTGTGGCGCTGCTGCCTCCATGACTCGAACTGTGGGCAATAAGAAGAAAAGCTTAAATGAATGGTATGATAAACAATGCGCCCAAAACAAACGAATCGTCATACGTTACCTAACACTATTCCAAAGATAAAAAAACAGTGATGTACAGCATAGAGATAGGTATGTGGATGAAAGGAGACAATACAAAGAACTCCTATTTACAAAGAAAAAAGAATTTGACGATGGAAGGATAATTAAACTAAAACAGTCAACTAGTGACCCTAAGGCATTCTGGAAAATTATTAGAACTGTGAACAGAAAAAATGTAATGCACAGTGATATCTCCATGGACAAGTGGTATGAACACTTCCACAGGATATTTAACATGACACCTGGGCTGGCTCAAGAGGAAATCTTAGCCGACGAACCGACGGACGAATCAGATGAGCCTCTTTTTAACGATCCTATTTCTGAAGAGGAAGTTGTATCTAGTATTAATAAACTTAAAGCCGGTAAAAGTTCTGGTACTGATATGATACTTGGTGAAATGCTTAGATATGCCAACGAAACAGTAATTGAATTTCTCGTAGAGCTTTTCAACAAGATATTTGAACAGGGCATTTTCCCAAAAGAATGGTGTAAATCCATTATTATTCCAATTTACAAAAAAGGGGATGCTAATCTACCCGATAATTACCGTGGTGTAGCATTAATAAGTGTCGTGAGCAAAGTGTACACATCTATTCTGAATAAGCGACTCTCACAATGGGCAGAAAATGAAGGAAAATTAGCAGAGGAGCAAGGAGGGTTTAAAGCAGGATATAGTACAATTGATCACATTTTCACTTTATACTCCGTTGTTGAAAAATATTTGGCAAGAAATTCTAAGCTGTATGTAGCTTTCGTCGACTTCAGAAAAGCATTTGATTCTGTTGACAGAAATGTCTTATGGCATGTGTTAAGGAGAAGTGGGATTGATGGAAAATTGTATAAAGCACTTCGAGGAGTCTATGACTCAGTCATTGCATGTGTCAGAGATAAACATTCTTATTCTGATTTTTTTCATTGTCCGAGAGGAGTAAAACAAGGATGTGTACTTAGCCCAATTATGTTTTCCTTTTTTGTCAATGAATTAGCCGTAAATTTGATCAGGGAAGGGAAGCATGGAGTCCAGATGGTAGCAGGATCTGCAGAGGTATTTCTTTTGCTCTTTGCAGATGATGTGATTTTGCTATCAGATACGGTCGTAGGTTTACAGAATCAGTTGAACAATCTAAAAAAGGAAGCAGACAGGTTATGCCTAGAAGTAAATCTAGATAAGACTAATGTTATGGTTTTCCGTAAAGGTGGCTATCTTGGAATAAGAGAAAGATGGAAATGTGGAAATGAAGAAATTAAATCAACAAACACCTACAATACTTAGGCTTAATATTTACAACAAAATTAAGTTTGAGTGCTGCCCTTTCAGACATGAGCAGAAAAGGTAAGATGGGTGTTATTGAAATTCAAAAGTCACTAAGGAAACTACATACAATTGATCCTTTTCTATTCTGGAAGCTTTTTGATACCCAGATCGAGCCTATATTGACTTACGCAGCAGAAATTTGGGGGTTGGAAGATACAGGGTTAATAGAAAAAGTACATACTTTTGCCATTAAACGATTCCTGGGTGTACCTTTACACTCTTCAAACAAAATGATTTACGGAGAAACAGGAAGATATCCATTGTACGTTCGAACAGCAGTAAAATGTGTTAAGTACTGGTTGCGAGTGGTAAGATTACAAATTAATAGAATATGTAGGCAAGCCTATGATATGATGTTAATACAATTAGCGGCAGGCAAACACAACTGGGCATCAAAAGTTAGGAACACTCTGACAGCAAATGGCTTTGGGATAGTATGGTTGTGTCAGGGTGTTGGCTTCGAGAAGGGGTTTATATCAGAATTTAAGGAAAGGCTTGTTTCATGCTACAAACAAAACTGGCATTCCGAAATTGAAAATAATGGAAAATATGAATGGTATCGTTCCTTTAAAATAACGTTTGATGCGGAGAGATATCTGTCCTTAATAACGAATATAAAGATGAGAGAAGATCTGGTAAAGTTTAGATTAAGAGTGCATGGTCTAGGCGTTGCAAAACACTGGTTTATGACCAGTGAACGAAGTGCTGACTGCCCGATGTGCGGTCACAATAATGAAGATGAAGTGCACTTTCTTTTCCAATGTTGCTTCTTCTCAGATATTCGCCGAAAATTTTCATTTTTCAAACTGACTCATATTGAGCCTACAGTAGGCGGCATAGTAAATCTTTTGTCAACAGGTAATGATACAACCATTATTGCCCTTGCTAAATATTTGACTGAAGCTACCACTGCGAGAAGAAAGAAATTAGAACTTGACGACAATAGTATTGTATTCTAATTTTATTTGTTCTGTATTAGTATGTACTTTTGTAGTAGGTGGATGGCCATGTAGTTTCAGTGTGTGTGTGTGCGCGCGCGCGCGCGCACTTGTGTGTGTGTGTGTGTGTGTGTGTGTGTGTGTGTGTGTGCGTGTGTGTGTGTGCGTGTGTGTGTGTGTGTGCGCGCGCGCGCGCGCGTGCGTGCGTGCGTGCATGCACTTGTGCGTAAGTGTTTATGGGACAACGTGAAGGGGAGCGGGGAAGGGAGGGTGGAGGGAGAAGGGCGGTCGGGGAACTGTCAGATTAGATGGTGAGGTTGAGAGAAACGGAGAATAG
>CM031604.1:48818894-48848894 GCA_018398815.1 Conus ventricosus | reverse complement strand
AGAGAGAGACAAACAGCCAGAGAGAGAGAGAGAGAGAGAGAGAGAGAGAGAGAGAGAGAGAGAATGATCGGAGAGTGGGATAGGGAGGGTGGTCGGCAGAGATGAAGGACATGTATGGAATGGACAATCCTCACATAGTCACAAGTACTGTGGTCATGCTGACTAAAGCAACTGGCGGTCAAAAGTCTAACTCACTCTTCACTGTATCATGCGTCATACAAACAACCAAGTGTTCGATTTTTTAAAAAAAAATGTCTATCCCTAAGTGTTGCAATACATGGGTAGGTAAATGACAAATGTGTGCGAACAGGTGAAGCATCACATGCATTGCGTCATTAACAGGTGAATCGTACTGTAACATTGATGGATCCCTCATATGCAATCAATGATTTAGATCACGTAAAAAACGGAGTATAGCACCCTTTGTAACTAAGAATCATGTAGGGAAAAAAATAATGAAAACGGTAAGAATACACATAACACTATTCAGAAAGGTTTAATAATGAAATGTTAACTGGCGTAGTCATATCTGGCCTTGGAAGTATACAGTCCTCCTTCAGACTTGCAGAACTTTCTTTTCCCTTTTTTTTCAGTCAGAAAGCACTGAGCTGTCTGTCAATGAATCATTAACGGCCACACTTACTCACTCGATGAAAGCAGTTCTGCCTCGGTTCCTTTGCACCACATGGCTGTGACCAGTTCCATTGAAGTATGCTCCTTTTGAAAACCACCAACTTGATGCAAAGTAACACCCGGCTGACAGTAAGTGCAAATGATGACGAAGCGGGCAAAACTTTCCGCATTCAAAAAAGGAACACTGATTTCACTTTAATATGCACCTCTGAAAATTCTTACCGGGGGTACTACGATCATCCAGCACCCTACCCCACTCTCATTTTCCGGAAAAAGGGTTGAATTTTCTCTGGTTCAGGAAATTTGTATCCATTGCTTGAGACTGTTGAAGTAACATTGTAGGTCCGCCATAAAGGACTGACGGGGACTTTCCATTAAGAGGTCCATCATGCGTGGTGGACGGGCTCTGTATTATCAACAGATCTGTTAGTCAAGGTTTCTAGGCTCTATACTGTCCTTACAAAGAGACGCGTCTGACACGATTTACGAAGACTGTAGTAATAGCAGAATGACCACATTATCACAATAACGTGATTACCATGAATAATATCAACATTAAACATTAAACGTGATTAACATGGACTGTGAAATGAGCACGTCTACCACCTTGATCGACGTGAAGTCATGTATGAAAAAACAAGAAGTAGTACCAGATTCATTTGATATTGACTGTGCAAGCCTACGAACATGTTTATGTATGCAATTTTGGGACTAAAAAGATACAGGAGATGCTTGATATTTTGCTCACCAATAATTCATCGACCGCGATTGTCTTGGACTGCAATACAGACGACCAGCCCATCGAACGTGATCCACAAGGAAATGGAAAGTCTCCTGTGCAATCACGACAATACAGATCGTAGAAGAACCAGGCTCATGCTACAGTCATAAAGCGGACCTTGTCACCGAGAGATCCTGATTTGTCACAGATCTGACACGGACGCTGAGGGAGGGAGCATAAGTGTTTTCGCCTTTCGATAGTTAAGAGCTCCACTGCACACACTGAAGGCATTCACTACTTCCTGTTGATCTGATTGGCTGTCTGTCTAGCTGTTCTGCACGGGTTGGTTGTCCTTCGTCCCTCTTCGCCGCTGTGCGCGTCAAACGGTCAAGTGTGAAACATTCCCACATTGGCTGACATGCGGTAGAGATCAGTGCAGGTAGTTGGCCGATCTCGCTGCACAACAAAGAACAATACGCGGGCATAGGGCAGCCTAGCCGACTGAACGTGGCGCGCAGTGATCATGGTGCCCCAAAGTGGCTACAGACTTTCGCGAGAGAGGCGAGGCGAGATACTTAACTTTGACAATATATCTGACTGAATCTTAACACAAGTAAGTCCATTATACGCGAGTAGCGTGGACTATATAGTACTAAAAAGCCAAACATCAGAAGCTAACACGAATCTGGTTCAATGTGATCACTATTATAGTGACTGGTGAGAAATTAGGTACCATGAGGAGGTTATTCATATGCTACTTAACATACGTGGACTATATCATTGTGAATTGTAATACCAATAATAGGTCCATTAGACATAGAAGGGTTTTTTTAATGAGATCCAACAGGATTTATGGCCATGCCATCATTATATACAATAATGAAAAGAAAGTACTATTAATACGTAAATGATAATCCAATAAAGCCGTAAATCGTGAGAACAAAATGTCTTCTTTTGACCTCTGTTTGCTAATATGGATCATTCTTTTGAAAGAATAGGATCATTACTACTTAATACAATAGTTTTTCGTACTAGCGTTGTGGAATATACAGTTGCATGATGAATTTTGAACCAGTTAAAGATGGACACAAACCCGTTCTTTGTTCTACCAGGTAGGTAGCCCGCTGAACCCTGCCTGAGCGATCTGAAGCGATCAAAGCTAAGTGAATTTTCGTTGTTTTATTCGTTTATTTATCACCAGACGAAGACCTAAGAGGTCGAAACGCGTTGTGTTTTGTCTTGTAACTCGTTTGTCCACGTTCTCTGGGCGGTTCGCTAACATTTATTTAAGATTTGTTTAGATTTCCGCCTGCAGTCGTCTCGCTTTGCAACTAGATCTATGCTAAGCATTATTACTCTCATAGTGTTTTCTGAAGCGGGCTGAAATAGTTCACGCACAGAGAGAGAGAGAGAGAGAGAGAGAGAGAGAGAGAGAGAGAGAGAGAGAGAGAGAGAGAGAGAGAGAGAGAGAAAACAATGCCGGAAAAAAATAATTCCTTTAGACAGCGATGGTCAGTTCATGTTGTTTACAACCCAGCCGAAGCCACATCAATGCCGTAAGTATAAGCAAGTAAAAATCCAAAGCCAGGTCAATTCCCCAAACTGAAAAACCGATAAGAAAAATATTACAAAACGTCCTGGTCAGGTTAAATGAAGACTAATGACTTAAAACAAGAACAACAACAACAAAGAAACAGCAACTCCAGAGAAGCTATTTTTCGTGTAAACTTATCACACGAATGCTGACGAGGAAGTGGGGCTTCATTATTGTTATTAGAGTAGTGCATATTCATACACCCCATATCGTCGGTTACAGACCAAACTTTAAGCCATTTAAATCTTCGCTTTCATTTATATAGCGGGCTACCTACCTGGTAGAGCCAACTGACGTGGTGCCTGCTAGTACAACCTTCAGTCGTTTCCCGTTTCATTCAGTTTAATACCAGTCACTATTTTTGTTTTGTTTTTCTGTCTGTTAGAATATCAATATTTGTTTGCTTGTGTTCTTTCTCCAGGTCAGCTTCGCGTATCTACTTCTAACTTCCGTCGTGGAACTCCACCGATCTGTCTCCGCTGATTCAAGACTTCTGTGTTATTCCAATCCAAGTAAAAGATGCGATGTAGACAAGGTACATTCTATTTTGTCTGACTTCGGAAAACTCTGGCGACTGACTTGACTTCTAACAGAGCTATACTGGGAGCTCGCTGTTCCATGTCTCAGCGAAAGGACTATCAAAAGACAGAGCAACAACACACATGAAATAGCTGAATATGAAGGTCTTAAACATTGGATTTGTTAGTGAACGAATCGAGCTAACACGGACCTCAAGGTCAAGTTAAAATCGGCCAAACCGTGAAAACCAACGTACAAAACAGGAGGAGAGAGGGGAAAACTCCCATTGAACCGAATTGTCGTCTGCTGCTTCTGCGCTGCTTTTCAATCGCATATGAGAACACCCGTTGAACTGCCAGTTCAACATCTTCAACAGTGCACTGGCCGACACTGGCTTGACAACCTGGTCATCCAAAAGGCAGAAATCGGTAAACATGTACTTTAGGGTACGAAATTCATGGGGCTGTTTGTACGCACTTTTTCGGGTGTTTTCGGTTCTTCTCGATGCAAAGAGACGTAAGACACCCTCACCTGCCCACTTTGACCTGTCCTGCCCCACTTGTGGGTGCAAATAATTTATTTCACTTCACAAGTAGGGATATGCATGCACATCCAATGCGCCATGTTGGTTGCTGATCACATGGGCACAACGTCATCAACCAACATGGCGCATTGGATGTGCATGCATATCCCTACTTGTGAAGTGAAATAAATTATTTGCACCCACAAGTGGGGCAGGACAGGTCAAAGTGGGCAGGTGAGGGTGTCTTACGTCTCTTTGCATCGAGAAGAACCGAAAACACCCGAAAAAGTGCGTACAAACAGCCCCATGAATTTCGTACCCTAAAGTACATGTTTACCCAGAAATCTTTAGTTCTAGTTTTACTTTTCTTTTCTTTGGAAGAATTGTCAAACTAATGTTGACAAGTCCCACATGCAATCAAAAAGTGAACTCGTGGACTTGCAAGACTGCGAAGTCTCCATTGCGCATGCTCTGAAATAGGCTCTATGCTATATATAAATCCGCATGAGTGGTGAAAGGAATGTTTGTTCCGAAGGTTCAACCAATCACAGGGTCCGTTATTGTTAGCTACTTTGTTTCATTCCTCCCTGACTGCGACTTAAGAGCAGCAGACGAATTTTGTCTGTCAATCACTTAAATCAAACACAGTGCGTACATCCATTCGCCCGTTGAACTGCGAGTTTAAAATTTCGATGGGTAACAGGCAAAAATGAATCAGCACGGTTTCTGCAGCGTAACACGCGTCCCAAGATCCATCCCTAACCACTGCCTTTGCTACCACGTCTGCTGCAAAGTAGATTTTTAGTATGTGTGGTGTCGCCCACAAAGGGTTCTTGATCAAGTATCATTTCGTTTGATAAAAATTGCCTCTCTCTCTCTCTCTCTCTCTCCACACACACACACACACACACACACACACACACACACACACACACACACACATATATATATACCTCTGTGTGTGTATGTGTGCGTGCGTGCGTGCGTGCGTGCGTGCGTGCGTGCGTGCGTGCGTGCGTGCGTGTGTGTGTGTGTGTGTGTGTGTGTGTGTGTGTGTGTGTGTGTGTGTAGGCGGACCAGTTCAAAATCAACATTATTCTGCAGATTTCTTTCGTAGTTTTTCTGCACTATAAGACAAGAACATGCTTGAATACTAATAGCGCAGTTATGTAGGAGCCTACTAAATTCCAGGCTGAAATCAATTTCATTCTTTCCTTATTCATATTTCATTACTGTAACGGGAGAGAGAGAGAGAGAGAGAGAGAGAGAGAGAGAGAGAGAGAGAGAGAGAGAGAGAGAGAGAGAGAGAGAGAGACGGAGGCGAAGGAGGCATCGCTTCTACATTTTCAAGGCACTGACCTATTACAAAAGAGGAAAGTGGCGGAAAAACAACCACGTCTGTGTTTCTACAACCCGCCATTTCCACTCCAAAGTTAACGTTGTTCAAGGTACCATCCATTTGAACTGTTAGCCCAGTAAAAGAAACTGATGTGCAGCAGACGACACTGGACAATGCCTGCAAATCAGAAGATGTGCATGGGCAGGGAAATGTTGGATGCATTTGATTAAAAATACTTCTTTTCTGGCTGAGTCCAATGAAGACAACATAACTTTTATCGAAGATTAGACGGCTTACAAACAGAAAGAAGTTGATTTAGACACGAGGTTGTTTAAAATTTCGGCTTTCAGTTATCATTAAAGCATATGTGCTAGACTATGCGACTGGTCGAATGTTGTCAACCTCCTAACGATTGGTATTAAAGGGTAGGGTTGTTCAACGATCGTAGACATTAGTATTTTAGCCAGATCAGTGACGACATGCGAGTCGCACAACATCCATGTTTTGTAGGCGAAAGTCATGGTAACATGCGCATGGGTGGGAGTGAAAATTTTTGGTTTTACTGAAAAAAAATATGGGGCAGGGGTCCAGAGACCGCCCAGGCCCTGGTGGGGTCCAGGGGCAAAGCCCCGGTGGGGGGTCTGGGGGGCTTCGCCGCTGACGAAAATCCACAATTTCAAGGTGTGTTTGTGGCATTTCCTGGGAGATGTTTACAGTTATCTGAGTTCTTTGCAGTGGTGTGTGTGAACACATAAGAATGCATACTTCTCGTATAGTTGAAAAAAAAGAGAAAAAAAGAAAGATAAAACAACTAAAATACAAAAAAATAGATTAATCATAAAGTACCATACTCACCATTCTTATGGAGAGTACAGGTATGGCAACACTTGAACAGCGTTCAGCAAAAACAGTATCCAATGGAGTAAGGCAGTCCTAAGGCCCCAGCAGTACACTTAGAAAGTTCAGGTTGAGCAAAAAAAACAGTAGCGTGAGCATACAAGGGAGTTTGGTGATAACAGACAGTCTATACTATAGGCCCCAGCAATGCACTTTGGAGAACTCGGGTGAAGCAAAAGCAGCAGAGTGAGTATCCTAAGGAGTTTGAAAACAGTCCACCCAAGAAAGCAAGCTTGAAGACGTTACCTATCAAAATGAATTATATTAAAAGCCAGTCCATTTTTGTCCACACCTATCCACTTCCCATAGGGCTTAGCTAAAATCTGATATAAAATATACATTGACAATCCATATTTACATACATACAGCATTTACTGAACTCTCTTCAGTGTCTTGGTTTTTTGCCAAAGAACTCGTGGATTTGTGACTGGCCACACTTTCTTTTGAGCTGCTGGTTTCTGTCTGTTTGACTTTTAGGAAGGCAAACCACAAAATGATTTGGTTCCCACACCTCTTTGGGCACATCCTTCCCTGAGACTCTACTCCACATAATGCATGGGGGATTGCTCGTCCTGCTGTCACTGCCAGATGAAGGGAGTCGAGGGCCGATCAATCGTTGCATGTGATGCCGGAATTCATGATCACCATACTCTGGGTAAAGTGTCTGGATGGTAGTGTGGAGAATGCTGGCAACTGCATGCAACTGCCAAGGACCCATGTAGCTTCCAGATGGAGTGGTATTCATCACTTCTTTGCAAAATATCTGTCGTATGCCCTCAGCATTGAGCTCCTCTTGTCCAAACTGATCGGATTGTGAAGCATACAGCTCTGACCAGCATTTAGGTGGAGCAACCTTGCCAGAGTACTGCTCCTGTAGTTTGCTGCTATCAAGGTAGTGCTGGTCGTTTGCTGCTAGCTCCACAATGATGCGTGCCCTCATTTCCACATGGTGATCCTCAGTTCCTGTAGCCAACAAAGCAGCACATCTTGGTAGGCAGTTTCCATCTCCTTCAATACAAACAGGAGTAAGTGCTGGACCATCTATGGGGGAGAGGTCAGCTGCTCTGTCATCTCTGATGTAATGAGTTGCCATAAGTCCTTCCACACAAGCTACCGGCCATCTGTCGAAATCTTTCTCTACCCTCTCTGCTACCTCTTGTAGGTGTTGAAATGACTGTTTTGAGGCCCTTTCAAGCTGTACAGCTATAGATTTGAAGTAGAGTTTTCTGTCAGTGTCAATGTCTGTGGCTGTTGGCATCGATGGTGCAGGTTCACGGACTTTGGGGATGACATAACGCTTCGGTTTGTTCTGGCTGGCGTTCTTTGGTGCAGCTCTGTTCTGGTTCAGCACTGGATCTGTTCTTGGTGCCGGTGCTGCTTTTGCTTTCTTCTTATTCTGACTAATGTTCTTTGGAATATTTTCCAGTTTTTGCAGTGCTTCTTCCACTCTCTTCTGCTTCAAAGCGTCTTTCTGATGTCGGCTGGTTTGTTGATAGTCTTTGTAGGTGTTGTAAGCACTAGTGCAGGCTGTGCGCATTTGGTGTGATGTCCATTGCTGTGCTCGTCTTCTTCTCTGCATGTAGGCCTGATTTGATGACAGCCATAGCTTCGTAGTTTTCGGAGGTGAGTGAGGTCCTGTCGTTCTCAACAATGTCATCCATGATGTTGAATGTGCCTTCCACTAGGGGACCTGAGAAAATGCTCAGCAGAGCAGAAACCAGCCGATTCAACAAGGGATAACGCTTCTTGCCATCTCTTTCAAGTTGACTGACGAGATGCCACCAGTGTTGATCAATGAGCTTGCCTTGTTCCTGGTACGATGGTAGGTATGAATGAATCTCTTCACTGCTGTTGTAGTGCCTCACCTCTTCATACAGGACTCCAGCTTCTTCAGCAGCAATGACGTTGGGCAACTTTTCTGCAAGTGCACAGAATCCATCGACGACTGTACTCTCCGAACCATGCATCTCTGGGTGAAGAGCTGACAGATTTGAGAGAGTCGTGTTGTCCAAAGGCAGCTTGGTCTGCAGGTGCACACAAGCGTTCTGGTACCCTTTCTATATATAAGAGTATTTATACAGTGCCTATAGGTTATATTTAGTCTGTTGAACGTTTATTCTCAACTGGGTCGGGGTGGGGGTGGGGGAGAAAAGAAAGATGGGATGAAAACGATGAGGTCTAAGTGTAAATACTAACTCTTTCGCTGAACAGAATGTTGTAGTTGTTATCATTAACATTATTGAGAGTGCTTAGATGACAACTGTAGATTGTTTTCGATCTGTCGAACTTTTATCCTCCACTTGAGGGTGAGGGGGGATGGGGTGGAGGTGGGGGAGTGTGGAGGGGGAGGAAAGAAAGATGGAATGAAAAGGAGGGCGCTAATGTGTAAACACTAAATTCTTCCCCGACGGCAACGAGAATCGTTGAATTCTTTATACTGAACAGAAGTATTTATTCAGCCTGGAATCATACTTGAAAGTTTGCTCTAACAGAATTTTTTTTTCTGCCTGGAGTCATACTTTGAATTTATATCTAACAGGAGGTGATGGCAGCACATATGTCCTTATCCAGCGCCTGGTGAAGTCATGGAGAAGTTATTATCCACTTTGTCTGCCAACACCACTGCCTGACACAGTTCCACGTGTGTAGCGACCGTAAGACACGATCCGACTGATCATCGCATACTCATGGTCTTTCCCAGCAGCATGACCCAAACGCCTCGAGTTACAACGCATTGATTCAATATTTATGTTCAAGGATCGATGAAGAGCTCATATCACCAGGATGATATCGTGGAGGCCTTTGTTCAGCCTATTTATGTGACCGTGCATCGCTTTTGTAAGACTAAATAATTCTCCACAGAGTTGAAATAATCCACACAGTTCCTGCAGCCGGGAACCACCGCCACAGACTGGCTCACCACTTCGTTGTTTCAGAACAGAACTCTGCATGACTCCTCACAAATGTTCTGCAGCCTCAGGGAATCCTTGGCACAGACTGTTTCGTCTGACTCTGACTTCTTTGGAACACGCCATGAAGGATGGATGGATAAAACCATTTGAACCATCGGACCGTTACACGCGGCTGAAATAAGAGAGGCAGAATATTGTTGAACCAACCGGCGGAAGCATCTTTGCAGGTGTCAGTGCTGCCTTGCAGATCTTACAACTACCAATACCCATACCTGCTGTTCATTTTACCTTAAAAAGCGTATCATGTATGTGACCTCTGAAAGGGCAGGGTCATTTTGAGCATGTCTTTTGCTTTCTTTGTTTTTTCGAATTCGAATCAATGTGAACTGATCGCACCTCCATCCCCATCACCTCGCACTTAAAATAACAGTAAAATGACTTACCAAAATAGACAAATATTTAAACAGTGTTCTGGAGTAACTCGGAAAAAAATCATGAAATCATAGCTATTTATTCTTGGTTATGAAATTTGGTCTCAATAGTCATTTGCTGGGACTCGTGTGGAGAAACAGACCAGGCACCGGGACAAATAGACGGACAGAGCCAAACACGCATGTGACACTGTTCCTGATTGCAACCTTTATCCACTTCAAAAAGTTCTACAGAAAAAAACCAAAAAAAAACTCGGCAACAGGCATACGCTACACAAATTACCCTGCACTGTCCACCGATCATTTCCATTACGCTCATCACAAATGCGTCTGACCAATCCAGACCAAGTGCGGAGGAGGTGAACCAGACTTCAGCATCGCCATCACGGATTCAGTATGGGGACCACCACAGACTGAGCTGCCCGCAATGGCGACGCCATCTGGCGGCGTCTCTTTGATGGATCAATGCGTGCAGGCATTTTATGGGAGTGAGGGATGTTCCATCGTGTATGGCGGATGGTAGTGGTTGGTGGTGGTGGTTATGGCGGCGGTGGTGTGTGTGTGTGTGTGTGTGTGTGTGTGTGTGTGTGTGTGTGTGTGTGTGTGTGTGTGCGCGCGCGCACGCGCGCGCACATGCGTGCGTGCGTGCGTGTGTGTGTGAGCGCGCGTGCGTGTGCCTGTGTGCGTATGTGTGTCTCTGCGTGTGTGTAGGCTAACTATGTGTGCTTATGCGCACATATAAATAGGCACGAACGGGCACTAAAAGAAGTCGGATGCTGCATATGCATTTGAAATTTAACACTGTCTGTCGAGCAGCTGCAGAAAGGTTAACGTAGAAATTCGAAGCGTTGCCATGACATTATAACACTGAGACTGGGTAAAGATCAAAATGTTAAGATTTTTTTGCATGTTTTTGTATCGCTCTGTCTAAGCCAATGTAAAATCAACCTGAAACTGAAATGTTGCCGTCACGTTAATTTTTTTACCAACGAATTGATCATTATTTATGCTGCCTGCTGTTTGAGGAGTATACAAAATTATTTTGCAGTATTTTGTACTCCCATAAACAGAGAAGTGGTGAATTTTCAGCGACTGTTGAAGCTTTGTTTCAACTGGTCAAACTGCATTCAAATTTAAAATTTGCTGTAATTGTTAAAACTTTGCTTCTCTTAGTATGAGCAGGGTTATGTAATTTGACCTTGTGGTCTGTAACACATTTCTATGGATACAGTGAGAGAGAGAGAGAGAGAGAGAGAGAGAGAGAGAGAGAGAGAGAGAGAGAGAGAGAGAGAGAGAGAGAGAGAGAGAGAGAGAGACTGACAGACACACAGTGGCACAAACGCACAGACAGAGAGAGACAGAGAGAGACTCTAACATTACATCACCACTGAAAAACATAAACAAACGAATCACAAGACAAAACACGACGCGTTTCGACCTTTAAGATCTTCTTCAGGCAAGGTACACAACACTCAGGACAACGAAAATGACCTAGTAATCACTTATCTTCATCCAATTCGGCGCAAGAGATGGGCGTTGAATGAAAACAACAACAACAACAACAACAACAAAACGAAAAAAAAAACCAAAACGCCCATCTTGTCACAGTTATGCTAAGGAGTTTCTGCTTGGATGTTTTTCGTCAACGCCTAATCGATTACCCCAGAGAGAGAGAGAGAGAGAGGAGAGAGAGAGAGAGAGAGGAGAGAGAGAGAGAGAGAGAGCGAGAGAGAGCGAGAGAGAGAGAGAGAGAGAGAGAGAGAGAGAGAGAGAGATTTAAACGATTGTTCCTACTGGCCAAGTCATGAGATAAACCATACACACATATTCAATAATTTTTTATTAGGTAAGGATTCCGCATTTTCAATATTCAAATTTTTGATACACTTAAACGACCAAGTGCTTTCATTTCTAAACTGTTCCCAATAAACCCCGCCCACAGAATTCATATTATATGTCATAATATGTTTTCCTAGTGGCGTCATTTCAGTTGCTATTAACATGTCTCTGTCAATCAATTTTTGCATTTAAAATTGGTGTCGATCTACTTGCCGGATCAGATGATGCTTTATGAGTGCCAGACGACAGTTGTGAAGTTTCAACGTTTTGGACACAGATGCTTCAGGTAAGACTTCTTATTTGCTTCTTGTAGCAAACCGAAGACAAATGTTGCGGTACAAAGTGTCGCAACTGCACAAAGTAGAACCAATCAAATTACGCGACACATCAGTAATTGAATTACAATATGTAGTGAATCCAATTTATACTCACGAATTTTCATTTGTCTTTGTGCAGGGACTGCCTTATGCCTGTTTGATAATGGAAGACACTCGATCGCATTCCAGAACTCCCTTGAAATTCAGCCTATTCGTTCCGTGGACATTCAGCCTTCGTTCCGTGGACATGCAACATTAAAGGAGCTTCGCTTCGCTTAGGCACTTTCAATGTTCCTGTAAAGGATAGAACTCTGAGCCAAAAAAGTGCTATTAGACAGTACCAGCGACGCAGACATGATTTGTCTGTGACTGATGGCAAACCTTGTTTTAAGGGTAAGGAAGTGATGATCAGTGATCGAATATCCGGTGCTGTTAAGAACCAGTCAAACGAAATCTTGGCTGTGGGGCCAGGCCCATCTGGAAACAACTGAAGAGAAAGTACGCTGGTGTGTCTCATGTGAAAACAATAGTCATCTTGAGCACCTCAGCAACATATCAGACAACTCTACCTTCCTTTACTAACCGAGTGCCTCTCAAGACAATTAAGTCTTCGTCTGTTAATGACCGCTGGCAGATCAACCTGATTGATATGAAGGAGGATGCCGTCGTCTTCCAAGAAATACGTACAGATACATTCTAACCATACTGGATACGAACCGCCCAGAGAACGTGGACAAACGAGTCACAAGACTAAACACAACGCGTTTCGACCTCTTAGGCCTTCGTCAGGTGATACATAAACGAATAAAACAACGAAAATTCACTTAGCTTTGATCGCTTCAGATCGCTTAGGGTTCAGCGCAAGGAAGAAGGCGTTGAATGAGAACGAGGCTGTTGGAAGGGAAATAGGGAGTGAGTCAAAGTCGTAATGATGATAATAATATTACTGATAGCAATACTAATAATGGTCAAAATATTGGGGGAAAAAAAAGGACAAGATCAATCTTGTGTGTCAATAAGTATGGGTATGGGAGAAAAGAGAGTGGGTTAGAGGATTCTTAAATTAAGCAGCAGGTTGCCGTGGCAACAGTCCCAGAGGCGAAGGCGATGGTGATGTCAATGCTAGTGGTAGTATCAATACTAGCAATAGTATTACTGAATGATACTGCAAACAACGATAGTGAAGGTTAAGGTAAACGAAAGCATGATACAGAAATATATTTAGAAAATACATTTTTATAATAATCAAATAAATAAATAAAAGAAACATTTAGAATAATAATAATAATAATAATAATAATGAATTAAAAAAAAATAAAATAAAATAAAATAAATAAAAAATAAAAATAAAATAATAATGATAATACATGCATAAATAAGATAGCTATAAGTTATGTGTGAGGTGAATAGTGGGAGATAAGGTAGTATGTGTGTGTGTTGTGGGAGGATATTGTGGGCTGAGATTGAAGTGGTGGGTTGGTACATGTTATTTAAGGTGTTGTGCTATGAGGGTGGAGGGAAGAAGGGAAGAGTTTACGTACTAATCTGGGGAGGGGAGGCGCATCATATTCACACCTATACACAATATCTCTCTCTCTCTCTGTCTCTCCCCACCCTCCCTTCACGACAACGATAAAGGAGCTAGCATTCTATTCATGATGTGTGTGTGTGTGTGTGTGAGTGTGTGTGTGTGTGTGTGTGTGTGTGTGTGTGTGTTGTGTGTGTGTGTGTGGTGTGTGTGTGTGTGTGTGTGTGTGCGTGTGTTCCATTTGTAATATCAGCCTTATTCATTTGTTACCCCCACCTCCACCCCCAACAACCGCCATACCCACCAACATCCCTACACACATCATTACTAGGGCAGGGGGGGGGGGGGGGGGGGGTAAGTCGATTGATGTAGCAAATGGAGAGACTCAGAGAGTGTAGGAAAAGGGAAGAGGATGATAGCTGCAACCTATGTCTGAGGTAAACAGAGGTAGGGTGTGCGTAGGTGGAGGATATTTCAGGCTGGAGCTGCAGAGATGGAATGGCACATACTACTTTTGGACGTTGATGCCATGAAGGTGGACGGTGCCCAGTTTGACAATGAGATGAGATTCCTGCATAAGGCGTTCCAAGTGTCACTCTTAGATTGCCAAAGTGCCAAGACTTTGACATGGTTGATGTTGTGTTGGGCATGGTTGAAGTGTAGAGCGACTGGTTTGGGCCGATGGTGGCGGATGTCGGCCAGGTGTTCAGAGGTGCGCGTCTCAAGTGTGCTAGATGTCTCACCTACATAGATCTTACCGCACAGCTGACAGTGGATGGCATACACAATGTTGTGGCTCTGGCAGGAGAAAGTGCGTTTAATAGTGAAAGAGCCTGTGGGGCCATGTATGATGGTGTCTGGTTTGGTGAGAGAGCAGATTTTGCAGTTGGGTTTTGAGCAGGTGAAAGTACCTGGTGGCTTAGGTGTGAAGATTTTGTTCAGCTTAGAGCGCACCAGTAGGTCGTTGAGGTTTTTGTCACGTTTGAAAGTGATCACTGGTTTCGTCTCAAAGGCAGGTTTATGATTTTCTACCATGTGCCAGTTAGACTTCAGGATCCTGCAGATGGGCAGATTTTGAGGATGGAAGAGAAGGCAGGCAGTGGGTCTGTCTGTCTCTTTGGGAGGTTTAGTTTCCAGAGTAGATGTTCTGGATTAGCTGCAGTGCGGCTGAGAGCATCATTGATGACGGCACTAGGGTATCCACGGTTGGTGAAAAAATCAGACATTTTGGCTGCTTGTATAGTGAAATCTTCTTCGCTAGAGCAGAGTCTGCGTAGGCGAAGGAATTCAGAATATGAAATGCTATTTTTAGTGGACTGGTGGTGGGAAGAGTGTAGTCCAGGTATGAGTGTGCATCAGTAGGTTTGTAGAAGACTGAGGTTGAAGCAGTCCATCTTTAAGGGAGATAGTGATGTCCAGGAAATTGACTGACTGTGAAATGGTGTAGGTCAGCTGGATGGATGGATGGAAGGTCTGTGCAAAGTTGAGGAAATTCTGGAGGTCATGTTCTGGCATGGATGTGGCTCCCAATCCATCATCTATGTATCTTTTGTAGAGCTCTGGTGTAGGGCCTGTGTAAGAGGTTAGTAAGCGGTGTTTCTAGGTGTCCCGTGAAGAGGCAGGCATAGGATGGTCCCATCTTGGTTCCCATAGCAACACCACTGATTTGTGAGAATGTGTGGTTGTTAAATTCAAAAGTATTGAGGGTGAGGACTAATTCTGCAAGTCTGACCAGTGTAGCTGTGGGAGGGTGTTGTTGGTTAAGGGGTCGTTTGTTAAGAAAGAATGCGAGGGCCTTCAGTCCATCAGCATGAGGGATGGAAGTGTAGAGAGAGACGACGTCAAGTGTAAAGAGGAGGCTGGGTTGGAAAGTGGGATCTGTGTTGTATGAATTAATCATGTTGAGTGTGTGTGTAGTGTCTTTGAGGTATGTGGGGAGGCCTTGTACTATGGGTTGGAGGAGGAGTCTCTAAGTACTGTGAAATGTGTTCTGTAGGGCAGCTGCATGCAGATACAATGGGTCTGCCGGGTGTATTGGTTTTGTGTATTTTTAGGGAGCAGGTAGAAGGTGGGTTGTTTGGTGTCTGTCATTATGAGGAGTTTGGCTGTCTTCGGTAAGTTGTGTTATGCTTGATTGCTTGTTTAACTGTGGTTGAGATGAGTTTCTGGTGTTGGGGGAGGTTGATGCTGTGAGTGGTGTATAGAAATTTGTGTCTGACAGTTGTCTGTGTGCTTCTTTTATGTACAGCTGTTTGTCCCAGACCACCACTGCACCACCCTTGTCTGCTGGTTTGATGACAATGTCTTGTCTTTGTCTCAGTGATTCAAGGGCTTTTTGTTCATCCCGTGAGAGGTTGGAATTGCGGACACCAACCGTGGATACCCTAGTGCCGTCATCAATGATGCTCTCAGCCGCACTGCAGCTAAATCCAGAACATCTACTCTGGAAACTAAACCTCCCAAAGAGACAGACAGACCCACTGCCTGCCTTCTCTCCATCCTCAAAATCTGCCCATCTGCAGGATCCTGAAGTCTAACTGGCACATGGTAGAAAATCATAAACCTGCCTTTGAGACGAAACCAGTGATCACTTTCAAACGTGACAAAAACCTCAACGACCTACTGGTGCGCTCTAAGCTGAACAAAATCTTCACACCTAAGCCACCAGGTACTTTCCCCTGCTCAAAACCCAACTGCAAAATCTGCTCTCTCACCAAACCAGACACCATCATACTGGCCCCACAGGCTCTTTCACTATTAAACGCACTTTCTCCTGCCAGAGCCACAACATTGTGTATGCCATCCACTGTCAGCTGTGCGGTAAGATCTATGTAGGTGAGACATTTCGCACACTTGAGACGCGCACCTCTGAACACCTGGCCGACATCCGCCACCATCGGCCCAAACCAGTCGCTCTACACTTCAAACCATGCCCAACACAACATCAACCATGTCAAAGTCTTGGCACTTTGGCAATCTAAGAGTGACAACTTGGAACGCCTTATGCAGGAATCTCATCTCATTGCCAAACTGGGCACCGTCCACCCTCATGGCATCAACGTCCAAAAGTAGTATGTGCCATTCCATCTCTGCAGGTCCAGCCTGAAATATCCTCCACCTACGCACACCCTACCTCTGTTTACCTCAGACATAGGTTGCAGCTATCATCCTCTTCCCTTTTCCTACACTCTCTGAGTCTCTCCATTTGCTACATCAATCGACTTACCCCCCCCCCCCCCCCCCCCTGCCCTAGTAATGATGTGTGTAGGGATGTTGGTGGGTATGGCGGTTGTTGGGGGTGGAGGTGGGGGTAACCAATGAATAAGGCTGATATTACAAATGGAACACACACACACACACACACACACACACTCACACTCACACACACACACATACACACACCACATAATGAATAGAATGCTAGCTCCTTTATCGTTGGTCGTGAAGGTGGGGGGGGGGGGGGGGGGGGGGGGGGGGGGGGGGGGGGGGGGGGGGGGGGGGGGGGGGGGGGGGGGGGGGGGGTGGGGGGGGGAGGGGGGGGGGGGGGGGGGGGGGGGGGGGGGGGGGGGGGGGAGAGACAGAGAGAGATATTGTGTATAGGTGTGAATATGTTGCCCTCCCCCTCCCCCTCCCCAGTTAGTACGTAAACCCATCCCCTTCTTCCCTCCACCCTCATAGCATCAACACCTTAAAGTAACACGTACCAACCACCACTTCAATCTCAGCCCACAATATCCTCCCACAACACACACACATACTACCTTATCTCCCACTATTCACCTCACACATAACTTATAGCTACCTTATTTATGCATGTATTATCAATTTATTATTTTTATTTTATTTTTTATTTTATTATATTTTTTTATTTTTAATTTATTATTATTATTATTCTCTTTTTTTTTTCTTTCTGCTTACGCAGGCTGATACTCCTGCGGACACTCCCTGTATAGCCAGGCAGTGGAGTTTTTGTGTGTATGACCCTTTTTTATCCCGCCATTAAGGCAGCCATACTCCATCTTCGGGGAAGGTGCATGCTATGTGTCACGTGTCATCCATACCAACGGCCAAACTGGCCTTCTCTTCCGAAAGTTGGTGATGGGATTTTACGTGTGTGCAAGATTTTATGCGTGCGTTCACACACGGAAAACCTCGGTTTATAGTCTCATTCGAAGGACTATATGGGGAATGGAGTCAGAACCAATGTTAACTCCGAGGGAAAAATCCCCCTATACCGAAATTCGAACCCGCAACCCCAGGATCACGAGTCCGGCGCTCTACCAACTGAGCTATCCGGCCCATATTATTTATTATTATTATTATTATTATTATTATATATTATTATTATTTAAATGTTTCTTTTATTTATTTATTTGATTATTATAAAAATGTATTTTCTAAATATATTTCTGTATCATGCTTTCGTTACCTTAACCTTCACTATCGTTGTTAGCAGTATCATTCAGTAATACTATTGCTAGTATTGATACTTCCACTAACATTGACATCACCATCGCCTTCGCCTCTGGGACTGTTGCCACGGCAACCCTGCTGCTTAAGAATCCTCTAACCCACTCTCTTTTCTCCCATACCCATACTTATTGATACCAAGATTGATCTTGTCCTTCCCCCCCCCCCCCCCCCCCCCCCCCCCCAATATTTTGACCATTATTAGTATTGCTATCAGTTAATATTATTATCATCATTACGACTTTGACTCACTTCATATTTCCCTTCCAACAGCCTCGTTCTCATTCAACGCCTTCTTCCTTGCGCTGAACCCTAAGCGATCTGAAGCGATCAAAGCTAAGTGAATTTTCGTTGTTTTATTCGTTTATGTATCACCTGACGAAGACCTAAGAGGTCGAAACGCGTTGTGTTTGTCTTGTGACTCGTTTGTCCACGTTCTCTGGGCGGTTCGCTAACATTTATTTAAGATTTGTTTAGATTTCCGCCTGCAGTCGTCTCGCTTTGCAACTAGATACATACTGGATACGTTTTCAAGATTTGTTTTCTTAAGACACAAAACACGTTCAGCAGTCTCTAGACGATTGAAAGAGGTTTCTTCTGAACATGGAACACCCAAAATCATACAACACGACAGAGGAACAGATTTCGGGGCCAAGTCGAAGACTTCTTAAGAGGCTTGGGGTTAAACAAATCAGAAGCAGTGGCTATCACCCCCAGTCGCAGGGCAAATGCGAAAGGTCGCACAGTGAAGTTCGAAGAAAAAGCAGATTCATGACCATGCAGCAACAGGGATTCAACTGGACAAAAGACCTACTGAAAATTCAAACGCTCTGAACAAAACCCCAAAAGATGTTCTAGGAAACCATTTGCCAGCTAAGGTATTCACATGCAGAAGCAACGCTCACCTGTTGAAAAGCGCTAAAAGGGCGACAAAGCGAGCAGTTGAGAAAATGGTCAGGAAACATCACAGCGGAGTTTCCGTTTACAACATTGGTGAAACAGTCCTGGTGAGACATCCACCAAAAAGTGTAAAGAAACGAGTACCATATCGCAGAAATATTTGCAAGGGGGCTGTACAAGACAGACCATCTTGCCACCCACAAGTACAAGATCTTGCTCACAACACCACAGGGACATAAGATCACTGTTTGGCTATATGTGGCAGATATAACAAGTACAACGGTCTACAAAGAAAAGAAAATGTCCAAGGCAACCGAAGTTTTCAAAAGAGTAAGTCACAGATCAAAATACTACATCCCTCTGACTCACAAAGATCAAGTTAATAGTCTGGAAGAAAAACAAGTGGAGGTACTATTAGATCCAGAACAGGCTGGAAACTGCCAGTTTGTCGCAGTGGCACACCAGCTTTCTGTATTCGGAATTTATCGTTCACCTTCTGCTCTTCGGCAAGACGCTGTTGCTCATATAACACAGTTTTCTGAGCTGTACAGTTTCTTTCTGACGGAAGACATTAATGAATATGCTAATATAATGCTAAAAGACACTACATACGGAGATCACATCACACGTCTTGCTCTTGCAAGGTTATGTGCAGTTTCTGGTTGTCTGGGCACGTGAGCCTTGCTACTCTACACTGATATCCCCAAAGAGACAGTACAATAAAAATTCATTTTTTCTGACTTTGGGATATTTCCCTGAAGACAATGCGGGAGCATTATGTTAGCATTAGGGTCCCAGTTTGTGTTCAGGATGAATCCCTGAATTCCTTTGTCTCCAGACAAAACAGTCCTGACGTCTCCAGACAAAACAGTCCTGACGTCTCCAGACAAAACAGTCCTGACGTCTCCAGACAAAACAGTCCTGACGTCTCCAGACAAAACAGTCCTAACGTCTCCAGACAAAACAGTCCTAACGTCTCCAGACAAAACATTCCTGACGTCTCCAGACAAAACATTCCTGACGTCTCCAGACAAAACAGTCCTGACGTCTCCAGACAAAACAGTCCTGACGTCTCCAGGCAAAACATTCCTGACGTCTCCAGACAAAACAGTCCTAACAAAACAGTCCTGACGTCTCCAGACAAAACAGTCCTGACGTCTCCAGACAAAACAGTCCTAACGTCTCCAGACAAAACAGGCATGGATCCTATGAACGCTACCGGCCTGATTCTGTGAATTGCGTCAGACGTCATCCGCTGGACTCAAATGCTGAATTCTTACCACGGGAGATTCAAGAGATTATCATCCATCATAGCTTGTGGTTAAATCCAAGTAGTAGGTACAGACTCCAATGTATGAACACATTTTTCCTGTCCGTGGTTGATCGAGTTCCACTTCCAAGATTACACATTTCATTTCTTTTTCTGTTCTGCCCTCGGTTCCCAATCCCGTAAGCGTGCGACGTTTGATTCGGGCAGCAGTGGTCTTGCTTTAGAAGTGATGAGAATTGTCAATTCGCCCGGGTGGTACAATACGTGGCTCTGGTTGCGTGAAGACATGCACAGAACATATGAAATAACTTTCGTTTGGTCTAGACGCGGATTTTAACAAAATCACTGCTCCTTTCAAACAGAATAATGGTGTCATGATAGTTGTTTTAAGGTTTCACGTTGAACGATTTGTTTTTCACGGTTAGGCGATGAGTCTAAACACCAAGTTCACACTATAGATATTTCGAGACTTTTAATGGTTTTTACTGTTAACAATATAACATTGTCAACAGATCACTGCTATGGGGAGGCCTAACAACTTCTCAAGAAGAAGGCGCAATGCGCAATTCATGTACATAAAATATTGCTGTTGGTTTGCTTCAAAACAACAAAATAAGACAACTTAAGGTAAAGGTAACGAAGCCGAGATGTTTATGTTTTCGTAGCATGCGCGGAGTACTAGGAATTACTAAATATCTTTATCTTTAAGAAAGGACACACACACACACACACACACACACGCACGCACGCACGCACGCACGCACGCACGCACGCACGCACGCACGCACGCACACACACACACACACACACACACACACACACACTCGCACGCACGCACGCACACACACAGACACACAGACACACTCACACATACACCACACAAGCGCGCTCGCGCGTGCGCATAAAGACACAGAGAGAGAGAGAGAGAGAGAGAGAGAGAGAGAGAGAGAGAGAGAAGAGAGAGAGAGAGAGAGAGAGACTAAATACAGAGGCAATAGGTAACGAGCTCTTGAATTTATTACAGTCATTTTCTAAAAACTTTAAATAAAAGTTGAATATGGATCAATTACTCTGTGTGTGTGCGTGTGTGTGTTTTGGGGTTTTCTTTCTTTCTTTCTTTCTTTATTTTTTACATCTCTCTTTCTCTCCCTCTCTGTCCCTCCCTTTGTCTTGACTGACTGCGTGTTTCTAGCAATACATGCATTTCTGTCTGACATCGCTCACTCTTTCTCTTTACTTTTAACCCCCCCTCTCTCTTCTCTGTCTCTCTCCACTCTCTCTTCCCTCTCCCCCTCTTTCCTCTCTTTCCTGAACAGACAACCCTCATGACGTTTTAACAAAATTAATGAACAAATGAATAAATAAATAAATGTATAACTAACTAAATAATAAAGAAAGAAAAACAAATTATAAATAAATAAATGAATGAATAAATGGATGAATACATAGACAATGAATAGAAAAATAAATAACTGAAAAACTATTTAAAAAAATAATAAAGTAAGTAAATAAATACATAAATAAATGAATAAAAAATAACTAATCAAATCACAAAAATAATGAATAGATAAATGAATCAATATAAATATTATTACGAAAGTGAATGAACCAAGCAACCAAGCAAGCAAACAATTAAGCAAGCAAGCAAGCAACCAAACAATCAACAATGAATGAATGTATGAATGAATGAATGAATGAATGAATGAATGAATGAACAAAATAAATAAATACATAACTGAATAACAAATAAAGAAATAATAAATACATAAATACATACATAATTAATACATAAATAAATAAATACTGTAATGATAAATCAATCAATCAATCAATCAATCAAACAATGAATCAATGAACGAACGAACGAACGAACGCATGAATGAGTGAATAAATAAGTATATGGATAAATAAATAAATAATAGACAAAGAAATAAATAAATATATGAATAAATAAATGCAGAAATAAATACTTACATGAATGGATGAATAAGTAAAGAACATTGTACACGCGCACATTTCTAAAACAATTTGGCTCAAAGCGCCACGAATTGAACCCAACACGCACCCTCATAATGGTTTCACGCATTTCAAGGTCTCACTGATGCACACTCGCAAGACAACACATTACGACACTCACCCACACACGAAGAGCTTTCTTGGGGATCTTGACCACAATATCGGTGGATGAACAGAGTTTAAAACACTACAGCTCAACTATGCAAGTTTGATGTCGAACAACGGATCGAACCCTTTATTGGGGAGGTCCGCTATTGCGGGGCTGGTCAGTCCTCGATTTGTTCCCGTTTTAAAGGTGAGTCACTGAGTAACGTAGATTTCAAACAAAACACTAAAATTCAAAAAGAAATTCCATGGTCATTCAATAACACACATAAAAACAAACATAAACAAAAATCTGTTCTATTCGTTAATTTAAGTAGCGTTTAAAAAAAAACTCCAACTAAAACATTCATATACTTGATGTACAGTTTCGAATGCAGCATTCGAGAATAACCCGCGAAGTTGCGTTTAACAAAATCAATCGTCTACAGCGAACAGGCCGTCCACACAATACCCTGAGCTACAAGCCAAAAGTACGAAAGTTCGCCTTCGCCCCAAAAAGTCAAGTCTGGGATTTTTTTTAACTCTTTCTTTAGTCAAACCTTTATATCAGCGATATTTTTAGGTCCAGTCTGACCTTGACCTTGACCGTTCAACAATATTCGGAGGGGGCATGAGCCAAAGCACCTTCACATCAAGTTTCAACATCCTATGTTGACTGGTGCTTGAGGTATGGCTAAAAGTATTTTTTTCAGTGTTCAAGGTCATACGACTTTGACCTTGACCCTGATCGATCAACAGTATTCGGAGGGGCATGAGCCAAAGCACATGCACACTAAGTTTAAATATCCTACGTTGACTAGTGCTTGATGTATGGCTAAAAAATATAATTTTAGTGTTCAAGGTCATACGACCTTGACCTTGAACCAGACCTTGATCGGTCACAATATGCGGAAGGAGCATTGCCAAGCACGTGCACTCCAACTTCAACATTCTATGTTGACTGGTGCTTGAGATATGGCTAAAATATATTTTCAGTGTTCGAGGTCATACGACCTTGACTTTGACCTTGATCGGTCAACAATACTCGAAAGGGGCATGAACCAAAGTACCTGCACACCAAGTTTCAACATCTTATGTTGACTGGTGCTGAGATATGGCTAAAAATAGATTTTCAATGTCAAGGTCTTTAAGTCAAGGTCGTGACCTTGACCTTTACCTAAACCCAAAAAAGCACGTCTACAGTACCTATCCTACATGTGTGTCAAGTTTCACCTTCCTATCTTTATTCCTTCATGATGATATGCTGTTCACACACACACACACACACACACACACACACACACACACACACAACACACACAACATACATACATACATAACAACATAGCCACTTACACGACAAAAACAATATAACCCACTTTGTAAATTCGCGGTTATAAATATGACCAAAATTCCGCCAGGAAAGCAGAAAGCGCAGTGGACAAACGGGCCGACAGGCCAAGAGACAGATGGGTGGAATGAAAGGACACGTGAAATGGGACCGGTCACCGTCCCACATTGTAGACCCGGAACAGAAAATCAGTCAGTCCTCAAACATTCCCTGTGAAAATATGTGCACATGTGGCACGGATTGTAGTTACGACAATCCGTGCCGGTAGACCCATAGCAGGTCCGGCACGGATTGTCGCATTCGTGAAATTTTCGACAATCCGTGCCGTTGCGAAAATCCGTGCCGCCACACTGCTTTCGAGTGCCTCTTATTCCTCCAGGGGGGAATAACATACGATGGACTTCATCTTTGTTTGAATGTTGACAAACTAACATTTTCAAATAATAAGGTTATGTTGATCTATAGACCTATTGATAACAACAAAAACTGGCTAAATTTCCCAATACACACAGGTTATTAAGATGCAAACAGCGTTAAATGTAAACGAATGACTGAACATTGCTTTGAAGATACCTGTGCAGCTACCAAGTTTTGCTTCCAACAATCGATCATTTCTAACAAAGCGTCTGTACAAAGTACTCACATCTTGGACACCGTGACTCAGCCATACAGTCACAAAAACCTGGAAGTAGAACAATCAACAACATTCTCATGTCCCATGGCATTTCTTACGGTCCTCACAGGCCCGTCCGTGTCTATTCTACCACAACAAATGATCAGTTTTAAAATGACGCGAATCGTTTAGATCATCGGTTACGTCATATGTATAAAAGAAAAACTCCTACGCTTTTTTTCTTGTAAAGTAGAGTATTAAAAATGTATCATATAGTTTGAAAAGAAAAACAGAAAAAGAAAAAGAAAGGTTCCAGATCTGCATTTTGGCCGCATCCGACCATAGTTAGTCCGGAAAGTCAACAGGTGCGTGCCGCAACTTTTGACTTGACATGCAATGCTTTTACTTTCATTTGTTATAGTGTACTTTTGAATGTTTCTGTTTTTGTTTTCCTTCCTTTCCATTCTTGTTAATATTCATACCTAGGGTTTTTTTGGTGGATTTGAATTTGATTTTTTCATTTATCTATCTTTATTATTCTTACAGAATACCTTCGGATTATTTTGCCGATGAGTTTGTTTACAGTAATTATGGACACTGGAAACCTGTCAGTATTTGGCCGCGAGTAGTCTTCTTCACTATAAGTGGAGAAAGGTCCAGTGACGGTGAGGAAAGACCCACTGACCACAGGGAAAGTCCTGTTGACAGTGGGAAAGACTACAACTTTGGATTCTCTCTTGAGGGCACATAAGACCGTATGGCGAAAGCTTGGCTGTGTCTGGAGTGGCACTGTCTTCATCTGTCCGCGGGCAGGGGTGGTTGGGTCTGTGGGGTGTGCTCGGCAGCTGGAGGGTGGTGTTTTTTCGCCAGTGGGCTCTGCAGTCATGAAATACGGGCTGGTACACCCATGGGGATGCTACTTTAAGGCTGTTATGAGCTGCATCCTGTAGTCTAATTTACCTCTGTTCAGGAGCAGTTATGTCCCTTGATATCTTAATGGAGTGTCCTGCGCGTGCCTGTACCCATCGTCAACACAGCGCAGGCCTCCAAGGGTGGTACAGGACTGCTCTAAAGGCAGGTGACGACAGTGTTTCTCTGGGTCCTCCCCAGCACCTTCGGGTGTTTCTTTTTCTTCTTTGCCTTAACTAGGCTGACCCTGGAGAAAGGTCCAGTGACGGTGAGGAAAGACCCACTGACCACAGGGAAAGTCCTGTTGACAGTGGGAAAGACTACAACTTTGGATTCTCTCTTGAGGGCACATAAGACCGTATGGCGAAAGCTTGGCTGTGTCTGGAGTGGCACTGTCTTCATCTGTCCGCGGGCAGGGGTGGTTGGGTCTGTGAGGTGTGCTCGGCAGCTGGAGGGTGGTGTTTTTCGCCGGTGGGCTCTGCAGTCATGAAATACGGGCTGGTACACCCATGGGGATGCTACTTTAAGGCTGTTATGAGCTGCATCCTGTAGTCTAATTTACCTCTGTTCAGGAGCAGTTATGTCCCTTGATATCTTAATGGAGTGTCCTGCGCGTGCCTGTACCCATCGTCAACACAGCGCAGGCCTCCAAGGGTGGTACAGGACTGCTCTAAAGGCAGGTGAAGACAGTGTTTCTCTGGGTCCTCCCCAGCACCTTCGGGTGTTTCTTTTTCTTTTTTTCTTTTCTAGGCTAAAAGTCAAACCTGGGTGCAGTCATCGAATTAGTTCAAGAATGACTGAATGGCTTATGACTGCCGTCACAAGTGTTATTCTTGATTTAAAAAAAAAAAGAAGCGAATTAGACCTTCATCCTCCTGGTCAGACTCGCTTAATGCTATAATGATTTTCTCGTCTACAATTCCTCAGATGATCGTTAACGTGAGATTTTCGAAAGAGGAACACAACCAGTTTCAGTCAAATGAAATATACAATGGCTAGAACGATACTAAATGATTAGAAGTCTCTGCTGGCGACTTTTGTTGCGCCGTTTTTTGTCGTCCTGAACCACTTGTGTCGCCTCACGAGTTTTTTCGTCCATTTCAACCATTTATGTCGCACCTTACGATGTTTGTCGTCACTTAACAACCATTTATGTCGCCACAACCACTTATGTCGTCCATTTTTCCGGGGCAACCTCACGAGTTTTGTCGTCTACATCAACCACTTTTGTCACCGGACGACAAAAGCAGTTAAGGGCGACAAAAATGGTTACCAAATTGGGAACAAAGCTCGTGAGGTACGACAAAATTCGTGAGGTACGTCAAAAGTGGTTAAAGACGACAAAAATGGGCGCTAGAGACTTTATTCCTCGCTCAATGTGCCAAACTCCTTGCTTGCCTTTTGGGGTCATAGGTTTGCAAATGAATTTACTGAATGGCTTCCGTGTGGATTAATCCAGCTACTGCTTCTATATTGTCAATCATGAAGCGAACTAATTCGTTTGGTTTTGATATATGCAGGAAGGTTTGCAATGCGACAAACATTGCCTTCAGTTTAAATAGTTGATATTAGATTTTTGTGCAACAGACAACCACTGGTCTCCTGTTGTGATTCCTTCACATACACTGGCACCTGGAGCCTTCACACAAACATTATCACAGACATTGTGCACATTCTGTATCTTCCAATCTAGTTGTGTTCTGGTTTCTGTAGAGAGGAGTCAAGTTCTGTCAAAATCTTCATGGATTCTTTTCGAGGCCTCTTTCTGGTCTTCAATACAAAAATGAGGAGTTAACCGAACTTTACAGCTGTAAAATTGTAAAAATGTTCCTAACGTCTTTAAAACGAAGATACGGACACATTCACAGTAGGTAGTTGCTTTTTCTTGTCCCCACAACTTAGAACGATTTTGCTTAGAACGATTTTGAACAATCGGCTGAACCTAGGTATCAAAGAGTTTGATAAACAGCATAAAAGAAGAATTGTTTAGAGCGTGTAACCTTTTCATGAGATAAATCAAAAGATTTCAGCCTTACTGACATGCACCGACAAAACTCAAAACAGTTGAGAATAACATACCCAAAGATCTATAGGCATTGACTACTGGCATAAGATTATCGTTGTGCAGCCATCTTTCTCGAGCACTTAAATGTGCACTTTTATGGAATTCTAAGAGAGAGAGAGAGAGAGAAAGGTGACCCCGTTTAAAAACAAACCAAAGAGACAGTGCTCAAGCGAGAGATGGTCCATAGTCTGCTATCTGTTAGGAATCCCGGCCCAGGACATCGCACATCAGCACTTGAAAACACACTTCAGCATTGCCAGCACGGACTCAGTTTGGGTAGGGGTGGATGTCGGGAGGGCGCGGGGGTGGGATGGAGTGGGGGATCAGAGAGGGAAGGGTATGGGTTAGGAGGGGGAGGGGTCAGAGAGGTAAGGGTACTGGTTGGGGAGGATGTGTGTGTGTGTGTGTGTGTGGAGCAGTCTGAGGTGGTGGCAACAGAATGATTACCATCTGCCGGCTGTCTATTCTTCGGGGATCAATGCGTGTCGGCTGGATGCAAACAAGTAGATGTGTGTGTGGTGTGTTGTGTGTGTGTGTGTGTGTTGTGTGTGGTGTGTGTGTGTGTGTGTGTGTGTCTGGGGTGAGGGGGTGCATGTGTCTTTGTCTCTGTGTGTGCATGCGTGCATACGTGCGTGTGCGAGTGCGTATGCATCTGTATGTGTGTATAAGTGTAACTGCCATCTGGGTGTATCGTTATTTTGCATTGGTCCTGTCTGTTGCTTGTGACGACTGAAGAAGTCGATGTTGTAAAAAAAAATTAAAATCACTTGTCTCTTTTGCGTCGTGTATTACCTGAGCGCCACTATACTCTTTTCTGTGTGTTTATCTGTATTCAGGCGTGCATCAATATCAAATGACAATAACGGCACTATTATACAGCTCCATTGAGAATTAGCTTTCAAGCATTAACCGTGACCTGTCTGAAATATGTTACTATGTTGTAGCACCTTCAGAGTTCTCATGGAGTTGAAGTCTGAATCTGAGTCTCTCTCTCTCTCTCTCTCTCTCTCTCTCTCTCTCTCTCTCTCTCTCTCTCTCTCTCCTCTCACACACACACACACACACACACACACACACACACACACACACACACACACACACACTGATCCACTTGATCCATCCAAGCCCCCCCCCCCTCTCTCTCTCTCTCTCTCTCTCTCTCACACACACACATACAAACACACTGATCCACTTGATCCATCCAAGCCTCTCTCTCTCTCTCTCTCTCTCTTTGACACACACACACACCACACACACACACACACACACACACACACACACACACACACACACACACACAGGCAGGGAGAAAAAAATGAAGAGAAAAGTAAAACACGTGGGCGAGAAAGGGGTAAGGACTGAGTGCGGAACAAAGTGGTGATTGTGTGTGTTGAGGGGGGGGGGGGGGGGGGGGGGGGGGCACTGGTTCTGTGTTGTCGCTGTCAGTCCCACCATAATTCAATGAAGACTCCAATATCCATAGATGTATAATCCACCACGCTGCTGTTCACAGTACCAGAGGACAGCGGTTTGTTGATTTACACTTCATCCACTAAAAACATCTGGTTCGCCGCCTGCCGCTTGCTGATGGTAACTATGTCGTCATGTCGTTCAGTTTATCCTGGTTTTCTCTTGCGGCGAAAGGGAAGCCTGGCGCGGCGCACTAATAATTTGTCTGCTGTGCTTCCGCTGTGTTCTTCTAATCTCCTATGAACTTGTGGGTTCCAGTTTCAGTGTCATCGAGCAAGAGTCACTGCGTGCGGACCAGACCAGGTCTACACCACGTCTGCTAAGCTACGAGATCATAGCGAGCGTGATTTACAGCTGATGGATAAATAAGTTAACAACTGAGATGAAAGGATTTGAAACCGAGGGTCTAATGGATACGACTTAGCAGTATGTCTGACCAGCGCATTAGCCCTAACTAGCTGGTCAGACCTTGGGGTGACTGCAGGCGGAAATTCAAACAAGAGCGAAACGAAATCGGCCAAGCGAAAGAATTAATTAATCTGAAAATATATACTACGTGTTTCGATCTATTTGGTCTTCCTCAGGCAAGGCAAATAACATTCAAGACATTGAAAACCAAGGACAAAGGGGGCTTTTAAGGGACAGAGGTTGAGGGACAAGAAAGGGAATACAGAAAGGCAGAAATGAAATTAGGACAAAAAATGACAAGCTCACAAACACCCCTGTCTCTGTCTTCGCTGCCCAACCACTAAATCATCAGCACATTCACAGACAGATGACTTTGCTGGCTAGGCTACGTCGTCGCTATAGTAGCCGTCCCATTCATTGCCAGACCCCTGATGGAATCCGTGACGGCCATGCCCAAGTCTGCTTTACCCCAACCACCCTCCCTCACCTCAGCCACACATCACCCACTATTGACCATTCACCACTACCACAACCACCACCACCACCACCACCACCACCACCACCATCACCACTATCCCCGCCAACTGACGTTCTGGATTGATCGGAGCAGTTAGTGGCGAGGGTGGGGGACGAGGCTGGTGGTGGTGGTGGTGAATGGTCATTTCTGGGCAATGTGTGGCGTTCCTGTTCTTTTCTGTTGTGAAAAACAAAGGTTATGACCGCTGTGTATCATTAGTTTTAAGTCTTTCCACAAGAAGTGATATTAGTGTGTGTGTATGTATGTGTGTGTGTGTGTGTGTGTGTGTGTGTGTGTGTGTGTGTGTGTGTGTGTGTGTGTGTGTGTGTGTATGCATCCATCAACAGCAAACTGTTGCAAACTGCAGAACGTACCAACAAACTACCGGAAACCTTTTTTTTTTCAAAATTGATTAACAAAAAGAACCATGATTGTTTCGATTTTGCCAGTTTTTTACAACAACAAAATTCACAGTGGATACTTTGAAAGGATTTGTGCATTTATCACTTCACTGACTTCAAAGTTAGATGAAAGTAGGCTACATAGCGAACATTACCCCCAAAAAAAAATCAGTAAGTTCTCTTTGGAGGATAATTCACATGAACACATTTTTATTCTCAGTTGATAAATATGACATTGATAATTAAATGGAGTGTTAGCTTTTTCAGCTTTAA
>CM031604.1:48795430-48810430 GCA_018398815.1 Conus ventricosus | reverse complement strand
CATGACAATTGAGTTTACTTGGCAGGAATTCGTCACTAATCGTGTGACTGTCACCTTCTGCAATGACACATTGTGTCATTCATCTACAGACCCAGGAAGACAGAGAACGTTGGAAGTGACTGTTGCTTTCATTCAGACTTACGCCCACCACGACAAACTGTTTGGCCCTTTTTTTTTTTCTTTTTTTTTTCTTTTTGGTATTTGCGTCATAAAAAGGGCTGGGTGGGATTGGCAGAAATAACCCAGAAAGAGAATGATAAGCAGCCACTCTGCCTGTTGTCGATTTCTCTCGCGGTCCTCCGCGCTTCGATTCGTTTCTCTTCCCTTGTTCTTTTTCGTGTTCTAATCGTTCATTTCTTTGTGGTCAACACACAGACAAATGAACCGTGTCAGAACAAGCCACGGACATGATGCTGGGTGGAAAGATAACCCAGTTTTGTTGCAGGAGGCACCGAGCTCAGGATCCTTTCCACTGGCGGCGGGAGCGAATCGGCAGGCACTTGGTGCCAGATGTTTGGAAGAAAAACAAAATTGCTGTCTCCAACTGAAAAACGCTACTTGTCCGGAGCTAGAAAAGGGAAGCAACGAGAGAGAGAGAGAGAGAGAGAGAGAGGAGAGAGAGAGAGAGAGAGAGAGAGATGGATACGGATAGTTTATACAGGTATAGGCCATTGCCCCTCACGAAGAGAGAGAGAGAGAGAGAGAGAGAGAGAGAGAGAGAGAGAGAGAGAGATGGATACGGATAGTTTATACATGTATAGGCCATTGCCCCCGATGAAGGGGAGAGAGAGAGAGAGAGAGAGAGAGAGAGAGAGAGAGAGAGAGAGAGAGAGAGAGAGAGAGAGCAGACAGACGGTGGGAGGGAGAGAGGGAGGGAGGGAGAGAAAGAGACAGACAGACAGACAAGAGTCACAGACAGACACAGATACAGTGTGAATGAGTGAGTGAGTGAGTTGTTGGCGAGGGTAACTGCACGAAGATAAGAAACACTGTTTGGTCTGGCGAGGGTTTCGTTCTCCAAGTCTGCCCCACAAACATCACCACATCCAGGATACTGCAGTGGCAAGCAGTCCCGGACCCAGTACCACCAGCAGTCGCGCACAGGCAGTTTATCAGGTTAGTTATAAGCCACCCCGTCTACGGAGACACTGCACTGCTGCCGATTCCCTTCACTGATGGTCACTGGCGTTCTGTTCTGATCTTTCATACGCAAGACAGCCTCAGAACACACTCACTGTATTAGTCGCGAATGGAGGTCGAGTGATGTTGTTCGCTGCAGGCAGGCC
Organism: Conus ventricosus; assembly: GCA_018398815.1. Classification (NCBI taxonomy): domain Eukaryota; kingdom Metazoa; phylum Mollusca; class Gastropoda; order Neogastropoda; family Conidae; genus Conus; species Conus ventricosus. The sequence continues at coordinate 48,809,144 of CM031604.1, read as the reverse complement.
GCTCAGTAGGCGAATGCCGCGGGTTCTTTCGACCAGTCGCATGGAAGTTTACAGGAATCGAGGAATTGCGTAACAAAAACGTACACATATACACACATACACACTCACACAGTGTCTCTGATTACACACACACACACACACACACACACACACACACACACACACACACACACACACACACACACAACACACACACACACTCACACACACACACACACACACACGCACACACCCTTCCTCCCACTGTCCTCTCTCTCTCTCTCTCTCTCTCTCTCTCTCTCTCCGTTGTGTGTGTGTGTGTTGTGTGTGTGTGTGTGTGTGTGTGTGTGTGTGTGTGTGTGTGTGTGTGTGTGTGTGGTGTGCGCGTGTGCACGTGTGTGTCTCTGATTACACACACACCACACACACACACACACACACACACACATGTGTGTGTGGTGTGTGTGTGTGTGTGTGTGTGTGTGTGTGTGTGTGTGGTGTGTGGTGTGTGTGTGTGTGTGTGCGCGCGCGCGTGTGTGTGTGTATATAATCTGAGAGAGAGAGACAGTGAGAGATGTTGATAGATAAAGAAGACAGGGTTGGCATTCCAAGAGGGCGCTTGAACAATCTTATTTTCATTCATTTGAACTTCTTTCTGTTTAAAATCAGCCTCATCTTCAATAAGAACAAGATAACTGTTTCTCTACAGGAACCAGCGGTCAAACAGGACATCTTGTCGAACGATGTCAACCATTAGTCCTGTCTCCACACGCTAAAAATAGTAATGTCGTCTGATTGGTAGAAAGAGCCGTCGGCATTTTTACTCTCCGCATTCATGCGCTTCCAGCCACAGTTGCCATCAATCTGCCGACACCCAAGACTTCGGACACAAACTCTCCAAAGGCACAGACAGGGAGAGGGGTGAGACGTGTGTGCGCGTGGGATGGGGGTGGGGTTAGGGTGTGTGGGGGGGGGGGGAGGGGGGAGAATCTCTCGTTCTGCCCCAGCAACTACCTCCCATATCTCTGTTCTGCCCTGACTACCACCCCCACTCCCACCCCTCTTAACACACACCTCGCATTCCCTGACTCCCCCGCTCTCTCTCTCTCTCTCTCTCTCTCTCTCTCTCTCCTCTCTCTCTCTCTCTCTCATCTCTCTCTCTCTCACTCACGTGTTAGCCTCTTTTTTTCTTTTTAAAAACTGAAATCAAGGAGGACAAGTTTAGTGCCGACGATGCCGTTCATTCCATTTGGGCTGCAGACTTATGCGACAGCCGCTCTGCCGCGCTCGACGCTTTCCTCTATAATAAGCTTTCCGTGCGTCAACCTGGCCCGTGAGAGACGAGACACCCGCAGTGTTTGCTGACCAGGAATAGAGCCCCACTCCAGGCAATGCATCTTTTAAGTGGGGAGACTCCACAGCGCGGTCCCAGTCTCCCCGTTTGAATCCATTAACAGACCTCAGCGCGGTCCCAGTCTCCCCGTTTGAATCCATTAACAGAACTGAACTGAACTGATAGGGACACAGTAAAGTGCAAGGGGAAGAGGATGAAAAGGACAGGGAGAGGGACGGGAGATGGAGGGAGTGGGGAGAGGGGAGAGAGAGGGGGGAGAGGGAGGGAGGGACGGAGGGTGAGAGAGAGAGTGAAGAATGGAGGGAGAGAGTACGGGAGGGAGAGAGAGAGAGAGAGAGAGAGAGAGAGAGAGGGCCGTGATAGAGACAAAGAGAGAGAATGTGTGTGTGTGTGTGTGTGTGAGAGAGAGAGAGAGAGAGAGAGAGAGAGAGAGAGAGAGAGAGAGAGAGAGAGAGAGAGAGAGAGAGAGAAGGGTGGAGGGGCACATGAAAGAGACAGACAGAGAAAGAGACAGAAATATTAGCTTTGGTGTAGATCAGCTCTTCTCTGAAAAAGTAGCAGAAACCCCAAGTTGTCAACCTGGATTTGAGCTTTTGCTACAGTTCCCACAGCTTTTCACAGTTCCCCGTCCTGCTCTTGGTGGTTTTAAGCGCAAAAGCGGGTGGGATCTACATATACAGATGCAATGGGTCCACTGGAGTTATCGCCCCAGTGATGATGTGCCGCGCTCCCGCTTGCAATTGAAAGTGTGCACCCATGCACGCTTGTGTGTGTGTGTGTGTGTGTGTGTGTGTGTGTGTGTGTGTGTGTGTGTGTGTGTGTGTGTGTGCGTGCGCGTGCGTGCGTGCGTGCGTGCGTGCGTGTGTGTGTGCGCGCGCGAGCGTGCGTGCGTGCGTGCGTGTGTGTGTGTGTGTGTGTGTGTGTGTGTGTGTGTGTGGAGAGAGAGAGAGAGAGAGAGAGAAGAGAGAGAGAGAGAGAGAGAGAGAGAGAGAGAGAGAGATGTAAGGTAGGAGGACGGAGACTGTCTAATACTTGTTTCTTTTACGACTGTCTTTGTTCTGAGATTTGTGTTTAAAAACGAAAAAGAAGAAGAGGAACAAGGAACACAGCCGTAACATCGTCACCTCGATGCTTCACGTTCTCTAGATGTGTGTGTATGTTGTTGAAAGCTATAGCAGCCAGCTGTACCATTCTATTCATTTTGTTTGGTTTGGTTTTGATTTGTTTGGTTGTTCTTGTTTCATTTCGGTCATCATGCTAATCAATGTATTATTTGCTCGTTAAATTTTGAAACAAACAAACAAAAAAAAAAAACAAAGAAAAAAACGAACTACAGAACGAACTACAGTGAAAATGGAAAAAAATAAAACAGAATTAAAAAAAAATCGAATTTCAACATCATTCTCGTCGATCTCAATTCAGCATCAGTCTCGCTGGCATTCACCTAATCTATTTTCGATGCACATGCGCAGAGCACCGTCAGCAGATCGTTTGCCGTGAGCGTCCCGGGAGGGCCGTTAGAAATTTGCCCCGGGGCCCCTGTAGAACACGGCTGCTGGAAATAACCGCTGTCCCACCACCCGAGCACCCCGTCCCTTCCCACGTCAGCTACCCGGATCAGATGTCGAGCGCCAGCACCATGGAGTATGACGTGCGTCACGTTTCCCTGACATGATGATAGCCATCGCTTTGTGGCTAGCTGAGACGGGTGGATGGATGGATGTGTGTGTGTGTGCGTGCGTGCGTGTGCGCACACGCGCACGCGCGCGCGCGCGCGCGTGTGTGTGTGTGTGTGTGTGTGTGTATGTGTGTGTGCGCGCTTGCTTGTATGTGTGTCTGTGCGTAGGCGCGCGCTTGTGTGTGTGTGTGTGTGTGTGTGTGTGTGTGTGTGTGTGTGTGTGTGTGTGTGTGTGTGTGTGTGAACAAACCTGGCTATCGATAGTGCGTACTTTCGTTTTCACTGATCTGGTAATCAAAGTTGGGAAGAGAAAGTGGAGATCTGTCCACAATCTGGGAATTTCGAACACTCGGGAAGCATTTAGATGATGTTCACACCTCCCCTTCTTTTAACTTTCTGCACAATGGATTAGTAACTTCGGAAAGCAATACTAATGTACTGCATCCAATGTGTGGAGTTAAGCAAAACTGCCATGACAAAAACAAACAAACAAAACAAAACTCGTAGAAAGGCACTCGAGTGGCTGAGGTGAGACTTTTGCCGAGGTCCAAGGAATCCTGGACCTGCATTAGACCTTATTCGCACCGAAATTGAAGACAATAAAATGGAGATTCCCGTAGCATTGGTAGAAAGTCATCCGTGAAAAAGTCATCCGTAAGTTCATCCGTGAAAAAAAAACTCATGTAAAAAAAATACATGTATCTGAGAGAGTTATTTCCCTTATAATTTTACATGGAAAGTACGAAATGTTGGTGTCTACATTGCCGAAAACTGTAATGTTTCATGAAAACATATTACTTTATAAGTATATTTGTAATTTCACGGGATTCGTGGTCAGACGAAAATGTGTGATAATCTTACCGAATGGATCTTTGTGTCCGCCTCTGATCCGGACTGTCACCACGGATCTGCGCCAAAACTCAATGGCTTCGTGCTGGTGCCACATTCTATCTTCACCAACAAGATTTTGTTTACTCAAGTTCAGTAGATCTTGCGAAATAACCTTTGAGTAGGTACACTTTCAATTTTCCCCTTCTTCACTATAGGGCGTAAGGGTGTGGCCGAAGACAAGCGACTGGAAGCCAGCCTTGCCAGGGTTTCCTCCCGCTTTCCCCCTTCCCCTCAGAAATAAGAAACTCCCTTCCCTTCAGAGTTGACAATGTTGCACAATACGACGCTCAAAGCGCGTCACTGGCTACCTGTTCAGGACAGCACTGGTCACAAGATAAGAGTTACTCTTGTACAGGACCGCAGCTTGGTATAGGAAGGAACTGTGGCCAAAAGAAGTTCTACTGATCTCTTCCAGTCAGTCTTTGGCGTGTTTGAGCATCACAACAAAAACAACTCTTGGTGTGCGATCAATCATTCGAATCAGCACAGACCGCCGTCTCGTGAACCTCCTTCTTTCTTTCAAACAATAGTTGAAAATCTGCTCATCCGATCACCAATTCACTTACATCCTAGATGTTCCCAAACATTCCGCCCTTCCTAGCTTTTTTGGCGTTACGTTTGTTTTTTTTTTCCTTTCTTTTTCTATAATGTACTTAGCATCTTGTAAACTGCATGGACCAGCCAAACTATTCAAACATTTACCATGATTGTTATCACAATCTTCATTTGTTTTTCAGGGGGATTAACATTTTTATCTGATCTAAGATTTTACAGAAGAAAGATATTTAACAAAATTTCTGGTGTGTTTTTAGAAGGTGTATTCTAAAGGGGTGTGTGAATGAGTTTTTTCTTATTTTTTACATGACTTATGAGTTGACTTCAACGCGGTGACAGCTCTGACATGACCCTTTGGCTGGGTTATAAGCAACATTACGTTACCATCATTATCTCCCTCCCATAAACGAACTTTTGGCAACGTTCTTCTCTCTCTCTCTCTCTCTCTCTCTCTCTCTCTCTCTCTCTCTCTCTCTCTCCTCTCTCTCTCTCTCTTCTCTGTCCCGTACCCCACCCCCCACCCCCATCTCCCCCCCTTCTGCCCCATGCAAAGCAAAGTCCTTTTCAGAAACAAAACACTGTCCAACTACTTCAACCTGAAGCCCACTGCCCTATAATTTCAATCAGTCTTGTGGAAAATCGATGTCTCCCGTCTGAAATGCCCAATCGCTCGCGCCATGTCTGACGTCCGGTTTCAAACAGATCGATGAATATGGAGAAGTAAAACGACAGCCTGGTGTGCTTTAGCATGCGGTTCAACATGATTAAAATTAAACGAGACTTTTCTGGGCGGGGAAATGTAATTGAGATGATTGAGAGTTCAGTGATGGGAGAGTAGTCACCTGAGATGTGCGCGCAGGCGAACTGCCAGTTGTTGTTGTTGTTACTGTTTTGCGCCGCGACTGTCTTCTCAGCAAAGAAACAACATTGCGATAGGAAGAGCTGCATTACTGAGAGTAAAAAATGGGTGGGAATGTGACTATTTCTTTATCGTCATTAAACTGTAAATAACCTCAATTTCACTTCTTCTTTGACATAAGCCTCGTTTCATTTTCTAATCATTGACCATTCAGCGACTGGTCAGTGTCAGTCACATGAATATTTAGCCGAGGAGAGGTCGAGCACAGTAGTACATGCACAGAACTTTACTTGTGTTATTTACTGACAAATCTGTGTAGAAATGTCTGACTGAAACCTTTTTTTTCTACCAGTTTGCAGTAGTATGAGTGAATGTCTTTTCTGTTGACCAGCCTACAGGATAACATCCAGAGGTGTTGCATCCCTGTCAAATGCTGGCAGCCGACCTGCTGGCAGCCCTAGTGCTGTGGGCCGAAAATGTTGAAATTTCAATTTCCGCTTCTTGAAGGACAAATCTGATTCACCGTGATGCGTCTAGAAATATGGCGATATAATTTTACACATGGAATAAACATATCTTTCTCTATTTTTTTCGAAAAGGTTTAGTCCTTTGTGAACATTCCTTAAAACGTGCTGCAATGCACAGTCTTGTATTTGGAAATTCCATCATGAGTTCAGCTGATTTGAAATGAAGTCCAGGTCTGGTTTGTTTTTGACACATTATTACCAAGAATCCTGCAAGAATGTTCTGAAACTGTTATATTATCGTTTGACAAAGTTTGACTTGTTAATTCCCGTTTGTCCTGTCAACAACGGTAACAGCATTACCGTGTGCGTTAGTTGGTCTGCTGTACATCTGACAACTGGCCAAGCGTTCAGCATCAATATCTCTCCCAGCTAGTTTGGTAAGGTGGCAGTGACGGCCTTTCTTTGGAATACACCTTTGATAACTCTGCACACAACTAGGTAGTAACCTGTATAGTAACATCAGTTGTGCTGTTGGTGACTCCTGAATAATGTACATCTGCAATGGAATCTGCCCAGTCTGTAGCACAGGGTGGAGATATTTGATGGCTTTCTTCCAATTGTTCCCACTGTCTTATCAAAGAGTTGTAATGCTTTAGATGTTCTACGACGGCTCATAAGATCAGTTGCCTTCTCTGACAATCCTATTTGTGTGTACTTTATCCAGATATCCTGCAGGCCAGGAGTCTCTGACGTGTCCGCTTGATGAGGATGTGGACTGTGGACTGCATCTGGTCGTGATGACAGCTTCAGCACACTGGTTTGCCGGGCAGGCGCGGTGGTAGGGTACCACGCCATCAAAGTACATGCAAAGCATTGCGCAGGAGCTATGATACCAGCCCGCGCAAGTTTCAAGTCTGCTTTCCGTGTCTGAGCTAGTAATTGGCTTCAAGTTTCTTTGTTAACTGAGGGGACAGTCGACGCATCACCATTTTGCGACAGATTATGTGCGCCGAACCACTTCTTCAAAATGTCGTCTCCAAGACTGGCACAGAAACGGCCATTCACGACCTGAGCTAGGCTGCCTTTCACTCTGGTCCCCAGACTCCTATCCTCTTTATATCCCTCCCCCACATGTTGAAGGAAACTCCTGTCAGGTTCGTCAGACTGACATTATAGACTGATCACCATTTCTTCTTAATTAATCAACTCGCCCTAGGCGTAAATACTAATTTCTTCACACGACCCACACCCATCTTCTTACGCTCCCTTTTTCTAGCTTAGGTCGTAGGCTTTCTTCTGAAGGTGGAATTGCCCATCTCGGTCTCTTGCCCGTTCTACGTTTGCTTCTTGTTTTTTTTTTTCGACCTCGCTCATGACAGTTTCGAATGAACTTTCCCAAGTTGTGTCCAATTGTTCAGCACACTGTCCTAACATCTTAAAGAATTCGACTGAATGTCCGAGCACCTGTGTTCATTCCCCGGTTTCTCTTCACTACTGATGCTGAGATCAGAGCTCGGGCACTGTGACAGCCGCTCTGCTAAGAGATCAAGCAAGGAGTATCAAGACAAAAAGCTCCACTGACGGCTGATGTTATCTGACAACCGATCACTCAATGGTAAAATTCAGACAGTATAACACACTTAATTTCAGATGTCAGTCACTCGATCGCAGTATGGTTAAAAACAACAACAACAACAACATCAAACAAACAAACACAGAACGCACAAGAAATTCTAACCCCGGTCTGGGTCTGGTAGACCATGTGATGCTAGATGGAGCCCCACAAGAAGTAGTCAGGAGCTTCACCTATCTGGGCAGTGTAGTCAACCAGCAAAGGGGAACTGATGCCGATGTGAAAACCAAAATTGGAAAAGCATGAGCAGCCTTCGTCATTCTCAAAAACATTTGGAAATCTCGACTAATCACCATCAGCTCGAAAATCCGCCTCTTCAATTCAAACATCAAATCTGTCCTCATACGGATCTGACACCTGCAGAACCACAACGACCACCATAACAAACTACAGACCTTCATTAACAGCTGCCTGCGAAAGATCCTCCACATCCACTGGCCGGAGACAATCAGCAACAAAGAGCTGTGGGAAAGAAGTAACCAACTGCCAGTAGAGCAAGACATCCGTAAAAGAAGATGGCGGTAGATAGACCCCCCCCCCCCTCCCCCGAAAACCCCCGGACAATAGACTACTACCAGAAAACTCTGACCTGGGATCCTCAAGGCAAAAGAAAGCAAGGAAGACCATGAAACACCTGGAGGCGGGACCTGAAGGTGGACACCAGGCAGACGGGTTACAGCTGAGGCGAAATAGAAAAGATTGCCCAGGACCGTGGACGCTGGCGTGCAACTGTTGATGGCCTATGGTCTGGCAAGAGCAATGGGCCTAAGTAAGTAAGTCTGGCTCCGGCACCACGGGGCTGCAACTGGCAGTTCACACGGGCGCACATCCCATGTGACTAGGAGTGACCAATCACTGAACGATGAATTAAAACCAAAAATAGGATTGCCGAGCCGCCGAACGAAGGAACAGACAAATAAAAAAAACAGATACAGCGCGTTTCGACCTATTGGGCCGTTTCCAGGCAGAACGCACAACATTCAAAACACTGGAAATACAGGACGAACAAACAGTTATCTCTTTGATCAGGGTGCAAACTGTAGCGCGAGTGAAAATCGAAAATTACAGAATGGAAGTGAAAAGAATTAGCAAAGGTTTGGAGGGGAGAATATACATATTTCAACGATGATGATTGTTTAAGAAAAGGGGAAAATATAATGGTATTATAATCATATAGTAACAGCAGCAACAACAACAGCAGTAATAGTAACAATAACAATAGGAACCCAACGCTGATACATATAGCTAGATACCCTCTGTCTCTCTATTTGTCTGTCTGTCCGTCTCTCAAACACATACACACACACGCGCGCGCGTGCACGCACGCATACAAGCGCGCGCGCGCACACACACACCACAAACATACGCTCACACACACACACACACACACACACACACACACACACACACACACAGCCCACACACACACACACACACACACACACACACACACACACACACACACACACACACACACACACGTCCCTAATTCCCCACCCCACTCCCCCACATTTCCACCTTTCCACCACCTTCCACGAAGAGTTTAATTAACAGCCACTGTGTACCTAATTACGCCGACATCAGGAGCAGTTAGCGCGACACCGGTTCTCCATCAAGGAGTCAATGGCGTACGGTGTGTTTGCTGGTGCTGCTGACGTCACTCAACATGGCGGAACAGATTGGTGCCACTGGTACTGAGCTCGACACGGAATGGACACTGGCCAGCCCAGTTCTTGCACTTACTGCCCTTTACGCCTGTTTATCAAGGGCAGCAACACCGCTCATTCCCACTGATTATCTTTATTGTTATTATCTTTATCATGAATACTTATATAGCGCCTACTTTTGGCTAGAGACCAGGCTCTAAGCGCTTTACAGTCCACACTCGTTTACACAACGGGCTGCCTACCTGGTAGCGCCGACTGAAGAGCTGCCAGCTGGCGCTTCATTCAGTCGTTTCCCGTGTCATCCAGTCAATATCGTTCAATATCGTTCACCCGATTTCCTTACTTCCTTCATTCTTTCCATTCCTCACGCAGGGTGCATGCTATGTGTAACGTGTCATCTATACCAACGGCCAAGCTGGTCTTCTCTTCCGAAAGTTGGTGATGGGATTTTACGCGTGTGCAAGATGTTATGCGTGCGTTCACACACGGAACCTCGGTTTACATTCTCATTCGAAGGACTGTATGGGAAATGGAGTCAGAACCAATGTTAACTCCGAGGGGAAAAATCCCCCTGTACCGAAACGGCCCGGCGGAGATTCGAACCCCCAATACCAGGATCACCTAGATCACGAGTCCGGCGCTCTACCACTGAGCTATTCCGCCCCCCTGCACTTTCATCTGGACGACACTTCTGCACTTTCTTCTCGACGATACTTCAGATGATTTTCAGGACGTTCAGTCCTCCACTACAGTTCGTCGCAAGGTGTTCTCAGGGCCTTCCTCCCTAGCAATGTTCTTCAATCTGGTGTCTAGTGCAAGGCAAGTGGAGTGACGATGTCTTGCTCTTTTTGGATGACGTGCCAATTTATCTCCCTTACCTCCTTATAATGATGATGCTAATCCCCTCTCAGTCGCACCGGAAAAGTGTTTGTAAAAAGCAGGTGGAGGGGAACCAGAATATTTCACAGATTCGTCTTCGGAGGTTCTTCGTGTGGAAGTTCAACAGCTTGACAATGTGGCTCTGTGGTGGAAAAGACACAAGCAACCTCAGTCTGCTGATGATGCTGCGCAGAGGTGACCTCCACACACTGTACATTATTCTGAAACTCTTCCTGGTCTTGTTGATTCGGCTGTTGATGCTGCTACCTGCTCCTCCACCGTGTCTAACAGAGCTGCCAAGGCAGATGAATAACGTTGGGGGGGGGGGGGGGGGGGGGGGGGGGGGGGAGGGAGGGGTTTGTCTACACAGCCGTTGCCTGAAAAATGAGGGACCTATGTCTAAGGGTGGAATCGTACATAGGGCGGACATTTCCTTTCACCCTCACCTTTCGATCCGCAGGGAGGAGACGGGCAATGACAAGCATTCTACTATTGTCCCCCTGAGGCACCACGGTAGACTCTCAGTCAGCAGCCTACCCGACTGATCCAAGCCGAATTATCGCGCTTTCCATTGCTATGGACATGAAGCATGCCACCGGTCCCGTCAGCCATTAGAATTTCCGAGGAGAACGCGAAACTTGGATGGAACTTTAAAAGCGTGCAGAAAAGTGAAGGATCTGACCCACGAGCTTGTCCAGAACACTGGGAACATTCTCAGGGTAGCTGACAGAAAGGATTGACAGAAATGATTCCCCATGATGGGCGCAAGGTCAGGTATGACAAAGGTGACTTCAAACACTGCCGTGGAGCTGGCTTCGTTGAAGAAAGGGTGAAGTTTAGGCCCAATATGCAACGTCGCCCTACCCATCTCTGCATATCTGTAAGACAAACCGTTATCCAAGTGTACGGATCCAACACAAGATTACGACGTTGAAGTACATCCAGCCTCACACAAGAAGCTGCAAAATACTTTCATAAAGGCATTAAGAGACTGTATCGCCGGAAGCACTTGGTCTGTACGCAGGGATAGTGGGAATCTGTAGGACAGGAGACTGGTGAAATGAATGTGTGACTTCAAGCGACATTGACTGTATTTTTATTCGATGACAATTCGAAAAGACACTGTGCAAATACAGTTCGTTAAACCTAAATACAAGGCAAGCAATAGCGTATCACCCCTCTCTCTCTCTCTCTCTCTCTCTCTCTCTCTCTCTCTCTCTCTCAAGAGAGAGAGAGAGAGAGAGAGAGAGAGAGAGGGGAGAGAGAGAGAGAGAGAGAATATGTCTGACATTTGACGGGTTTGGCTATGAATTATATTTCATGACACCATGAACTGTCGTTTCACCAACTTCCTGGTCAATACTGTAAAACGCCACTTCCATTTTCATACATGTGCGTGCGAATCGCTTGTGATTGTCAGTGGCATGGGGACACCAAGTATTACATTCTTCCTCCCATCGACACCGTTTACGTGCGAGCCATGGATGGGTTGTTGACAGGTTTACGACCTTCCATTGACGTGAGGGTTTTTACAGTGACAACACGCCCCTCCACATTTTCGGTTTCTATGCTGGTGTAAACCCGTCTCGGTGACATAGCGTGATGAGGGATAGAGGATATTTCTGCATACAGGCTCTCGGCAACCCTGTGAAAGGAATCGACCACCCGACCGTGTTGACAAGGCCGAACTAATGCAGGATGAGGAAACAGAGAACGATTTTCTTTCACGATTGCCAGGATGGGTAAGTTAGGGGAAGGGAGGGGTGGGGGGGTGGGGGGGGGGGGGCTGGGGAGGGGAGCGGGAGGAGAGTGTCAGGTGTAGGGTTTAGGGTGTGTGTGTACGTTTGCTGATTACTTGGAAACTGCGTGTTGATATTGATGGTACTTTGTTTGGTGCAGTACCTAGAACTGTGTAGCTTAACATCGCTGAGCGGCCGAGTTTGGGTTGATAAATACACACATACTAGTCTGCCGTCGTGTGCATGTGTGTGTTGTGTGTGTGTCTTGTGTTGTGTGTATGTGTGTGTGTGTGTGTGTGTGTGTGTGTGTGTGTGTGTGTGTGTGTGTGTGTGGTGTGTGTGGTGTGCGTGCGCGCGTGCGCACGCGCTCGCGCGCGGGTGTGATAGTGTTGAGTTCTGTTTCTTTCAAGGCCTTTCAAAGCAGTCTCTCTCTCTCTCTCTCTCTCTCTCTCTCTCTCTCTCTCTCTCTCTCTCTCTCTCTCTCTCTCACACCAACACACACACACACACACACACACACACACACACACACACACACACACAATTATATTACTCCTCGCTGGCCAACCCTTCTCTTGCTCGAACTCCATAATTCTTGCCTCCCTCCCCCCCTCCCCACCAAATTCCACACCCGTCTCACCCCATACCTCCACCTCCTGCCCTCCCCCTACCCACCCCCAAACCTTCCTGCGTCCTTTCCGAATCGCTTCTCATTCTATATGTGGTACTTTCCGAACACACCCACCCCAGCAACCCAGACCCCAATATTAAGAAAAGGAAAATGCCCTGCGTGTTCGAAATGAGTCAGCCTTAAAGGGCATGTAAAAAAATGTGTATGTGCATGCGTGCGTGCGTGTATGCGTGTGTATGTATGTGTGTGTGTGTGTGTGTGTGTATGATGTTGTGTGTGTGTGTGTGTGTGTGTGTGTGTGTGTGTGTGTGTGTGTGTGTGTGTGTGTGTGGTGTGTGTGTGTGCATGCGCGTGTGTGCGTGCGTGCGTGCGTTCTTTCTCTCTCTCTCTCTTTTTTTTTTTGGGGGAGGTCTTGTCTGCAATAGCTACAATCAAGTCCCTTCAGCTTCTTCGATCTGAGACTGATCAAAATAAATCTCAGTGAGAAAGCAAGAGTGTTATGGATATATTTCCTTGTTTGTGTGGAAGAAATGGGATAGCTTCCCTTGACAGGGGCAAAACAACAGCCAGGATTCCTCATCCCTCTTTGATTGTTGAGGGCCTGTCGTGCGATGGTTAATCAAGTCAGTTCCAGGCCGAGTATGACAAAGCAGATTTCATCATGATATGTGTGTGTGTGTGTATGTGTGTGTGTGTGTGTGTGTGTGTGTGTGTGTGTGTGTGTGCGTGCGTGCGTGCGTGCGTGTGTGTGTGTGTGTGTGTGTGTGTGTGTGTGTGTGTGCGTGTGTGCGTGTGCGTGTGTGTGTGTGTGTATGTGTGTGTGTGTGTGTGTGTGTGTGTTTTGTGTGTGTGTGCGTGTGTGTGTGTGAAGCAACCCTGGGAACTGTCCATATAGGCTCTCAGCAATGTGAATGTCGTCCAACCGATGCTGTTGACAGTGGCCGAGTTGATGGAAGATGAGGAAGCGGTTTACCTTTTCTTTGCCGGGAAGTGGGGACGGGGATGGGCGCGGGTGTGGGGGGGAAGGCGGGGAAGTCAGGAGCTTGGGGTGGGTTGGGTTGGAAGGGATGAGAGTTGAGTCCCTTACTGAAGAGTTTTGACAAATCTTAAATAAATGTTAGCGAACCGCCCAGAGAACGTGGACAAAAAGAGTCACAAACAAAACACAACGCGTTTTCGACCTCTTAGGTCTTCGTCGGGTGATAAATAAACGAATAAAACAACGAAAATTCACTTAAAGCTAAGACACCCGGACACATATACACAGATGTAGAAAACATCATGGAAACATATGCAGACACACACATTGTTTAAAGGAAAACGCAAAGGCAGAGACGGACAGAGACGGGGTGGGGTGGTGGGGGAGAGAATGGGAGAGGTAC
>CM031604.1:48765430-48790430 GCA_018398815.1 Conus ventricosus | reverse complement strand
ACGCAGACGCAAGCGCGCTGTATATGTGTATGTGTGAATGTGTGTGTGTTTGTGGGTGTATGCGTCTGTGTGTGCGTGTGTATGTTGTGTGTGTGTGTGTGTGGTGTGTGTGTGTGTGTGTGTGTGTGTGTGTGTGTGTGTGTGTGTGTGGTGTTTATGTATGCATGTATGTATGTTTGTATGTATATATGTATGTGTGTGTGCGTGTGTGTGTGTGTGTGTGTATGTGTGTGTGTGTGTGTGTGTGTGTGTGTGTGTGTGTGTGTGTGTGTTGTGTGTGTGTGTGTGTGTGAGTGTGTGTGCACATGTGTGTGCACATGTGTGTGTGTGTGTGTGTGTGTGTGTGGTGTGTGTGTGGGGTGTGTGTGTGTGTGTGTGCATGTGTGTCTGTGATTGTGTGCACGCATGTGTGTGTGTGTGTGTGTGTGTGTGTGTGTGTGTGTGTGTGTGTGTGTGTGTGTGTGTGTGTGTGTGTGTGTATGTGTGTGTGGGTGTGTGCATGTATGTCTGTGATTGTGTGCATGCATGCATGCATGCATGCGTGTGTGTGTGTGTGTGTGTGTGTGTGTGTGTGTGTGTGTGTGTGTGTGTGTGTGGTTGTGTGTACACGTGCGCGCGCATGTGTGTGCGCGCCCGCGTGTGTGTCAATTTTTCTTCTTCATGAATACACACACACGCTCACGGACTACCATGTCTACCCGTCGAACCAGTACCTATCCATCATCTACACCAGTCCCACTCCATCCGTCTAACCCCCCCCCCCCCCCCACCTCCTTAACCCCTCCCCCTCCAACCCACTGCATGATGATAACCATTCTCCATGACAACTGAATGCGGTCAAGCCGCTCAGTGGCCTGTAGGACTGAAGCACTGAGAGCCATCTGGCCAGTACAAAACTCCGTCCCCGCTGCTATCGCTCCTTCCTGACAGGCTCTGCTGTTGACATGCTAATCGAAAGTCTGCTTTCTCCATATCATTGTTATGGCCCGTTGTTACCGCCAGAGGTGTTTCCAGCTGTGGTGCAGGCACCGATGCATCCGCAGATAAACCCAAGGAGATGGGCAATCGAGTACGCGCATGTCCAAACATAGATTCACAGAATGCAGATCAGCGGTATCAATATCATAGCAGTAGCAGCAGCAGAGACAACAAAGCGACAATAAACACAAACAAAACAGAACAACTATGAAATATCAGTACACTCATTCAGACATTTCAAAAAGACACCACTGAAATTCAAGCACGGATGTTACAGAACAACACTTTTGAACTCAGTGATGATGAAACTGAAGGCCTTATCTTTTCTGGGTCTTCTAACACAGTCACATGTCTTGCCATCTCCCATCACTGTTGGATTTAGCAACTATTCTTTTCTGACAAAGCAAGAAATCTGGGTTTCTTAAATGAATTACTCCCTGTCTACGAGACAACAGGTTACGACAATCCCTCGTTTACATGACTGTGCGCTACGACTGGCTCAGGTAGGACGTTTCTTTCTGAAGATGCTACCAAAACATTTGTCACTTTCTGCGTGCTTTCTAGGTTCGATCACTGCAACTGTCTTCTCCCTGTTGTTCCGACTCTACGCCTCATCCACTGCAAATGGTCCACAACTCTGCTGCTCGCCTGTATCAAGGCAGAACGTCGCCAGCTCTGTACTCCTTATTGATGCAAAGAATGATGGACATTCTCTGACTGAGGAAACTCCACTGGCTCCCTGTTTCTGCAAGAGTTAATGACAAGATAGTCTTCATCCGTTACAATATGGTCACTGGCACCGCCTCTGTGGATCTTTCTGATCTAATAACCATGTACGCACCGTTTCGCCTTCCATTCTTTTGATTCAGGACTCTTTTTTTTCTCAAAATTGCTTCAGACGTAAATCTCATGGCTTCCGTTCCTTTTCTGTTAAAGCTTCTGGGCTCTGGACCTCTCTTGCATTCAGTATCAGGCATTCTACTTCTGTTGCGTCTTTCAGATACAGCTTTGGAATTCATCTTTTCAAACTGCACTTGGATGTCCAGAATGTCCCAGGCGTTTTGTGGCTTGTTCCTGTGTAATAAACATGGACGGTGAGTAAGTGTGTGAGAATGTGCCTTGTACGCGCCTAGGTCTGCAAGTAAGGCGCCATGTAAACGCCAGTCATTATCGTTATTGTTAACAACGGTGTGTCAAGTTATTCATGTTCATAACCCATCCGACCAATGAGGCCACTACAGGGCCGCGAGCAAGTCACAAACGGAACAATGTACACATCAAAATGTTCTGACTAAAAACGAAGTCAAGTCAAATCTGGGAACTAAAACTAAGACCGATGTAACCTAGCATTATCACCACCCACGTTTCAAGTCAAGTCCAGTGGGTGGGGTGGGGGTTATTGATTTCAAGAAGAATGGCGGCATCAGCAAGGACGACAACTAGGCATCAAAAACAGCAACGCACATAAGCAGCGTACTCGCAACGGAGAACAACAGATTACGTTACCTCACCAAAGAAAATAATAGAATTATTGTCATGACTATATACAAAGAACGACTGATTATTACCACTGCAGATTTTATTGCCGCGCAGGCACACACGAGCTAGCATACAAATCACCACTGCCGCCATCATAACTGCCAATAAACAGTTCCCATCCACAATCGCCTCAACCAGTCCACACCCCCCCCCCCTTTCCCCCCGCCCCGCCCTTCTCGCTTCCACTCCGCCTTCTCTCCCCTCCCCCCGTCCCTCCCCGCTTCCCCCTCCTCCAAGCCTCTGGTGGTTGTCATGACAAGTTTGCTCCAGGCGAGTGGCCCCTGGTGCCCCGTGCTGCAGTGACCCCAGTCCACTAATACTGTTTGGCTGTGCTGCCAGGGGGAGAGCAGGGGGGGGGGGGGGGGGGGGGAAGGACGACGGTGATGGGTCTGATGTGTGCACAGGACAGAAATCAAAGAGCTTGCTGGCGGCTTCACCCGGGGACAGATGTCAAACAGGAGAGAGAGAGAGAGAGAGAGAGAGAGAGAGATTTTTAGGTAATGAATAACATTCATTCATAAGTCCTGGCTCTTGACTGTGGCTGTGGTTAGCATTATATGCTATTTTATATCTACACCAATCAGGAAGAGAAATTCAATGCATGTTCCCTATAGCCCAGCCGACCGCCAGGGGCACGAAGAGGAATACGGACGCAACGATGACCAAATGGAAGTTACAATTAGGCACATTGTTATTACACTGCTGATTCCAAATTTAAAAAACAAACAAACACACACACAAAAACTTGGTACTAGGTAGAAATTCTGCACAACTTGAGGCTCTGTTAAGGACATGAATAAAGTCAATTAAAAAAAAGACGAATGTCTGAAATTTTAGGCCTTATTGTGAGGAGGAACAAAAACATCACGAAGACTGTGAGTCCATGATGCCTTAAGGTTTTCACGACCATCTGCGGATGCTTGAAAGCATTCAAGAAACGAAACTTGATTTTTTTTTTCTCTCGCTAGTCTGAGCAAAGAACAAACGCTCTCTTCAGGCCGAACGAAGTCAGAGTCTCTCAGACCTGATAAAGATGGAGCACTTTGTCAGAAATCGCCTGAACAACGATGAACAATCAAATCTGATGTTCATGATCTTAATCTTGTGGTAATGTTTCAAATGTTGGTTCGTATGAGGTTTCGAACACGGACCTGCTAAAACGTTCTGTGTATTTTAAGTCTTTCAGTCCTCTCATCTTTGTCATATACAATCTATCAGTCTTACTGTTATATAGATTTATACTAGTTGCAGCTCACTGATTCCTCAACACAAAAACCCAGACCGTACTCAAAACCATCTAGTACTTTGGACAGCAACCATTCCTTACTCTACTATCTAAATCGGATACCGTGTTAGAAGCTTGCTGGAAGAGTTTCTCTACTTTCCATTTCTGCAGTACCTTTAGTCCTTAATGGATTCATTTAAAAGCGACATTCATAATATGCCACATCTCTTAGTTTGGCCATAAACCAAAACATCAAATGTTCACAAATACAGCCCAATAAAAACATGGCCTGACTTGATTTTGTTCTCTCGCTAATTAAGGCAGAAGCCTGAGCTTCTGCCTGATCTTATTCCCATAAATCTAAACGACATTAGACAACAGGCTGGAACTAAGAATAAATTTGCTGAATACAGGGAAAGGTTCGCTGAACTGCATTTCGTAAGGTAAAGTAAAGGCAGCTGGTGAGATCTTTGCATGTAACGACACAGCTCAAACGGGTGCAGAAATATATACCCAGATACACACATTAACAAGCGCCATCACTGATCTGTCACATTCATGGACACTTATTATGCCTACAACCTGCCTTTCTAAATACTAAAGTGTGACTTTTATCCACGGCCGTTTACCGTACAGTGCAGGACTGAGGCGGCGTGCTACAGCTTGTTTACTGCTGTTCTGCAGCCCTGAAGTTGTTTCAGATATCAAGATGACTTCATCTGAGAAGACGGACACGTACAGTTCTCAAGGGTCTAGCCAAAGAATACCAGCATGTCTTCTATTGTTAAACGTTTCATTGTTCCAACTCAGTAATGAAATGGGTGAAAAAATAGAAGTGGGCTACTCCTGTGTGTTTTACTGTTACTTTCATGTAAATCGGACAATAGGCATACAAGCAAGCGCACACACACAAGCGCACGCATTCACGATCGAGAGGAGAGAGAGAGAGAGAGAGAGAGAGAGAGAGAGAAACGCGCGGCGCACGCGCGCGCGTGCATGCGCGCACAAGCGCGCGTGCACACATACACTACACACACACGCGCGCGCGCTCACACACACACACACACACACACACACACACACACACACACACACACACACACACACACTTAGCTTTCAACCTTGAGGATAAAGAGGTATGGGTCAAACCCACTAAGCCTGTTTTCCTTTGCGCACCAGCCACCTGCCCCAGACTATGTGACAACAAAAGCCAGCGAAGACGTCATTGTTGATCAGTGTCGTCAGCAAAACAGCTATACTGCTCCACATTTACTCAGCATCACTTTTTGTTTTGTGATTCCCTACAACCCATTGTCTAACTTACGATGGTGGTTGTGCGATGAGAATGGAATTTTGAAAAAAAAAAAGTTATTTCATGGTGAACCAAGCTGTTTTTGTCTTACGGTTGAAATCAGATGTGAAATGGTATAAAATTCCAAACGTATCGCCAACTCATTGATATTGAAAAGTGCAGTATGGTAAAGTTCGATGATGAAAAAAAAAAAAAGCTGATTCTTTCTATCTGCCTACATCTGCCCCAGGTCAGTGCATACGTGATTTGTTCCTTCAGGCTTCTTTCACGAGCTGCGCAACAAACGCGTGGAAATAAAGTGTACTCTGCTCGCAATTATAAGGGAATAATGATGTCAGGATATTCTAAAACAAACCAACAAACAACACAACAGCAACCGCACGCGCGCGAGCGCGCGCGCGCGCACACACACACACACACACACACACACCACACACACACACACACACACACACACACACACACGAAGAATTGTAAGTCTTCATTCGGATAGTCTTTCCTACGATGTAGGTTTTCCACCTTCTTCATCTTTAGAAACTTGTTTATCTACCGAGACATAAAAACTGGGTTTTGACAAGGAAAAACGTAGGTGAGAACCCAATTCGATGCCTTGGATTAGCCGAAGAACGGCTTTCAAAAAACGAGCATAACCTTTATGCCCTAACAAGTTCATTTGGGGCCTATCCTTGTCATGGACCTGACGTTACAAACGTTCCCTTCAACTGAACAAAATCAGAATTTTTCACACCTGATAACGATGAAGCACTTTGTCAGTAATCGCCGGAAAACCGAACAACCTCCATTGCCATTCATCTTTTTTTCAGTTCCTTTGTTTGTTTTTCTTTCTTTCTTTGTTTATCGTTTTTTTCCTTCTTTGTTTTTCCCTCCGCCACATTATTTGTCACTCTCCTATCATAACGGATGGCTTTCGTGCAGAAACTGGACGCAGCCCCATTATTCTTTGCTCTAGCCAGTGGCGAGAGAGGAGCGAGCGGGAGGAGCTGTGTTGGTTTTGTTTCGTTCAGTATTGCACGTGCTATTTGATGGGAGGTCTCCGGTCTGCATTATGGAGAAGCAAGTCTTCGTTTGGAGTTCTTCAGATCGGGGAACAATGTGCCTGCTTCAGCAGCAGATAGATCACAGTCGAATCCAGCAGCGCGTGAGCAAGAGTTTGATATATAAAGCACATGATATGGAGGGGATTAAAGATAAAACGTCCTTTGCTGAACATGGCAAGTCGTGACATTTTTCACCTGCCGGCTGCACAAGTAGCCTGTCTCCACTTGCCTTGTCACGAACTGTTCTTTGGAATGAATTGTCAACCTCGGGTGATGTCGATGGAGGAAGGACTAGCGCACAGCCCAAACACACTCACAGCTTGCTTACGATCTCATTCATATATCATACATTCGTCACATCAAACCACTAGTAAAGTCTATAACTTTACTACACATGATCATAGAACGAAACATCATACATATGGAATCAAACAAAATAAAACATTCTCTCTTTCCTGAACTTCACAAAATCATTTATCTAAAACATCATTAACTACCCGGGTATAAATAGATTTCTACTTTACCTGGCACGGTGATCTTAACTATTCATGAATCACTGTCTTTTCTTTTTTTTTTTTTCTTTTTCACTGTCACTTTCACAAGCACGACACAACTGTGGCACTGGTCAGGTTAGACTGCTGGCACCGGTCAGGCTGGACTGCTGGCAGTGGTCAGGTTGGACTGCCGATGAAAGTGGCGCTGGCCAAGTATGAGGTCGAACCCCCCCGGTTAAAATGGAACAGTGACTATCAACATCGATCTGTTCTCCTTTCTTTCTTCTGCATTAACGCATTGCACTCTCTCTCTTCTTCTAGTCTGCTCTATCAAATGGACATGGTTGCTTTTCTTTTCTTTTTCTTTTCTTTCTTTTCCTCTTCATTAGTTAGCAACTCTCTCTCTTCACATCTCTCCTTAGTCCTTCCTCTGCAGACTATCTCGTGCTAATCTCTCAACTTGGTTCTCTTCTCTCCTCCCCTCATTCTCTGCTTCTCTCTCGAGCAGACCTACACCCAGCACCTCTTCTCTCTCTCTCTCTCTGTTCGTTCTCTCTCTCGTTCCCTTCTTCACTCCCGCATTCCTATCTTATCTTAAAACTCATCTGTCAAAGGGCGGAGTACCATTGGTCAGTATTTTTACCGCCTCGTACCCGAAGTTATCTCCCTCTATTTCCATTGGATATTCAAATCATGACAGTCACGCCTACACGCCTTACTCTCTGTGGTGGTCAATTGGTCATTTAATTGATTAGCTTGATTTCACCCCCACCACACACTACCTTCCCCCTCTCCCTTTCCGGCTACGTCGATCTAATTGTGGGCACTGGTCCCACAAATTGGCCGGATGAGTCTGATCCAGGCGTCGAGACTCGTCTGACCAGACATCGAGGCGTCGGTCAGCTACTTAGTCTGTCTGGGTGGACCAGACCGTCTCCGTGGAGGATTAGGATTAGCCTCCTCGCTGTGCCCAAGTTGGCTGGATGAGTCTGATCCGGGCGTCGAGACTCGTTTGACCAGACATCGAGGCGTCGGTCAGCTACTTAGTCCGTCTGGCTGGACAGACTGTCTCCGTGGGCCTCTCCGCTATGCTTAATTGGCTGGACCCGACACATGGGGCTGTCTGCCTGACGCCCAGAATATTTGAGTTAGGGCTTATGTCCAACCAACTTGGCTGGCGACGGACCATGACTTTGGTTGTGTTTATTTTGACCGTGACAATTTCCCCCTTGCAAAAGACTATGCACCGCATTGTCTCAAAACAACGGTACAAAAAAGACAACAACCGAATTTGCTGACACACAGCTACACGTGCAAAGTTTGAAAAATACTTTACAACCAACGGGTTATAAATTATAGAATATATCATTAGTGAATACCACTCCAATGAGTTATCATGACGTGCGCTCTTGCGTTATTTCAACTCATTTTATAACGACCTCTGTGCGCCCCCTATGCAATTCCCCTACCTGCGGATTTGCCACATCTTCTCTTTACAATTTCTATGAAAAGCACAATATAATATGATCACGATCGATGACACTTCACTGAGGAATCTCCATCCTCACTTATTGCAAATAATGCATCACTACACAAGCGACTGTATGCTCAAGCATAACTACATTTACATGAACAAATCTCACACAAAAAATATGAACCATAGCCAACTGGGGATGAACCCATATCCAATCAACATAACTGTAATCAACACATTTATCAAAAAGCACCGGGTATGACTGATTTCCCCTGAGTTGCGCGTTAGAAACGGTTAAATAGTAGCTCCGACTTCTTCGACCCGGAAATTTCTGCACTGATACCTGTAGGGTGCAATGCCCTTGCCCCAACGCAGCACTCTGCTGTTTTTAAAATGCGCCTCCTGCAGGAATTTGGTGTTTTATGATCTGTCTCTATCACGAACTCTTTCCCCTACAAATATTTTTGGGAAATCTGCACGGCCCACATGCAGCTAAAACCCCTTTTCTACTGTTTCGTTTCCCTTCCCTTGTCAACTTCCCGCTAGCATTTCCTCACAGGGGAAAATCGACCCCCCGGCTCCTGCAACAATACTGCACCTACTCCCCCGCCTGAGCATCTGTCCGCAAAAAAAAATGGTTTTGACATATCTGGTAGCTTCAAGATGGGACGGGAACCTGTCTTTCCCCAACCCGTCTGCAGTGCTTGCCTGCAGCGTCTGACCATCGACCCCTGCCAGTTTTCCCCGCCTTGACCAAAACATGAGGGGACCGTGATTTTTTGCGAAATTTGGGAAAAAATCCCCATAGAACCAAAAAAACCTAGCGTCCCGACTTCTGTTTTGGTCTTTGGCTCTCTGAATTACTTTCTCCACTTTTCCCCTTTTCCGGCTTTGTGTCGCCTCCGACAACAAAACCTAGGAACTCCAGGGTTGGAAAACCAACCGGCACTTTTTTGGGCTGGCGTGAGATTGGCTTTTTCTCAACCCCTCTAAAATGCTCTAGCTGCCCTATGCTCCTCCCATGTTGGAGCTACAGAAAGTCATCCCTGAAAAACACAACGCCTTCCCAAACCCCCCAATAATTCCTCATCATCCGAGAGAAGACTGAGGTGCGTTGACCATCCCAAAAGGAAGTACTCGCCACTGGTATAGCCCCATAGGGTGGAGAATGCTGTGACTTCCTTTGAGTCCTCACTCAAGGGCTTTTTGGCCAGTAACCCTTGCTCAGATCTATCCTGGTGAAATACTGGCTTTTTGCTTGGGCGATCTGAGCGAACAGGTCTTCCATGTTCGGTATGACCCTTCTGAAACGACCTTGGTGACACTGTTCAGACGTCTATAAGTCAACACAGAATCGATGCTCACCTGACTTTTTCCTCACTAAGACGACGGGTGCACTATACGATGATTTGGACGGTTCAATCACCCAAAGGGTCCAAATCTTTTCTACCTCCTCCTCGATCACTTGCTTGGTGGCATATGGGATCGGGTAGGCTTTCACATGTACGGGTTTTTGCGATGTTAACTCCACCGTACATGTCTCTGAGTTGTCCTGCCTGGTTTATCAGTCAGGGACGCCCTATACTGTTCAAAGGAGCCCCCTAACTTCCTCCTGTCTCTACTGTCTAGCCTTCATACAGTGACACACCCCTGTATGACTCTTCTCCTGGAAACTCAGGCAACAAAATCCCCCCTTCTTCGCGGGGTCTCCTTCACCTCCATCAAGGGATTGCTGCTGCCCCTATGTGCTGAGTCTCACGCTGAATATATTTGCGGAGCAAATTTGCATGGAAAAGTTTTGATTTCCCATTCACATCGATTCGGTAGTCCTGATCTACCTTTTCATGATGGTGAATGGTCCCTTCCAATGCATCGCAGCTTGTTGTGATCCGGGGGAAAGCAGAAACAGGACTTGATCTCCCACCTTGGGGAAATTGCTTCCTCACCTTCCTGTCATTTTGCTTCTTCTGGACGACCCTAGCCTCCTGAAAAACTCCCCCTTGCGACCTTACATGTCTCCTCTAGCCTATTGCGTAGGTCCACCACATACTGATAAGTGGTTTTGACCTCTTCGGACTCTGTTTCCGGACCACAGCTCTTTGAGAATGCACACTGGTCCCGAACTGGTCCCCCCCATACAGCAGCTCAATGGCGAAAAGCCTGTGTTTTCCCTGAGGGGCTTCCCTGTAGGCAAACAGTGCCGCTGGAATGTAGCGGTCCCCAATTGCTGGCCTTTCCTCACAGAGCTTCTTTAAGATGCCCTTCAGCACACCATTGAATCTCTCCACCCCAAACCATTGCATTGTGGGTGGTATGGGGGGGATGAGAAGCTGTGTGATCCCTAGCAGCCCGTTGACCTCCTTCATCCCGCCTGAGGTGAACTGTGACCCCCTGTCACTGAGAATTTGTGCTGGCACACCAAGCGAGAAAAGATGTTACCAGCCTTCAGCGACCTGTTGCGTATCTACGCCTTTCAATGCAACTGCTTCTGGGTATCTGGTTTGCGTAGTCTACGAGCGTCAACACATACCTGTGCCCACCCTTTTGGGAAAAGGGCCCCGATTGGGCCAATCAGATCAACAGCCACCCTCCTGAATGGTGTGTTTAATTAAAGGGGGCTGTTTAAGAGGTGCCTTCCTCTTCACCCCTCTTGTGGCTGACCCTTTGACACAAAGTCACATGGGCATGCAGAAAGCTTGATGTCTGCCATTGCCCCTGGCCAATGAAATCATCGAAGATCGGTCAGCTGTTTTGCTGGTGCCGAGATGACCCGCCCTGAGCGACTCGTGACCCCCTGACATGACTGCTGGTACCCCTAACTGAGTGGGCACCTTACCTGTCTTCCCCTTGGTGAACACCGGTACAACAGCCCCCCTTTCACAAGAAATTCTGTCTCACCTCCTCTAACCACCTGTTTCTCTCCACCTCTTGCCAACTCCAAGACTTCACGAGCGAAGGGTCTTGTCCTGCGCTGCCCTAAACTCATCGGGCGGGCACATCTAGCCGACTTCCTTGCCCGGAAAAGACTAACGGTTTATCAACCTTTTCCTCCTTCTTGGCTCCGTGTTTGAACTGCTGCCCCTGTAGCAGTCAACAATCAGGATCCCCTGGATCCCTTGCACCTGGAATATTTCCGATGATCAAAATCCCTGAAGGGGTTTCTCCATCACCAACGCAGACAACTCGCCCGAGAAGTAAGGGGTACGAGTACTTCTATCTTAGCAACTGGAAACTCCCTCACAGTGCCATCGATTAGAGTACAGGTCTGGATTTGCCCTGTCAAATCCCCCTTTTTCGACCAGCGTTGTTTTAACTACACCACTGAACAACCAGTGTCTCGTAACACTTTCACCCTCTGCTGGCCAATCCACGCTTCTTCCACTGGTAACAAACCACTCAGCCTAGTGCCCTCCATCCCTGACACGGGCTGCTGTCCCCGTGCTAGCCATAGGCTGCACTCCACCCTCTTCAGACTGAATCCCTTTTGGTTCCACGGGAGGTCGTTTCCTTTACGACCCTCTTTCAAGGCTGCTGCCTTCTGGAACCTCATGCGACAATCCCTCGCCACATGTCCCTTCTTGTGACAAATGAAACACCTAATGTCCTTTGCCCTTCCTTCTGCCCCACCACTGGGTTTGCAGACTTTGCAGAAACTCCCCTGGTCTCCTTGCACTCTTCTCACCTGTGCCTAGCACCTGTTTCTCCTGCACCTTAGTGCCCAAACGTGCCCCTCTATACACCTCTGCGAACTTCAACAACTCCCTGCTGTCTCTGGCTGTCTCTCTTTCAAATGTATGGTTAACTCAGGGCCGCAACCTGACAAAATCTGTTCCTTCATAACCAGCTCTTTCAATTCAGCGAACTCCTTCTTCGTACCGCTCAACTCTAACCACTTCTCAAAATAGTGATCTAAAAGTGCACCAAACTGAGTGTACGTCTCACCTGCTTGCAATTTAGCTGAACGAAATTTCTTCCTGAACCCCTCCTCTGTGAGGTCAAATCCTTTCATCAACGATTCCTTCACAGCGCCGAAATCAGATTGTTGGTCTGCTGGTAATGCCGTGAAAATCTGTAATGCCTTACCTGTCAATAACGCTGACAAAATGACTGCCCACTCTTCTGAAGGCCAACCCTGACTGGTAGCAAACGTTTCGAAACGACTGATGTATGCATCAATCGAATCGGTTCCTTCAGAGAATTTGGGCAACTTTGGTCGGGGGGCATAACTGCGCACAGAGTCACTGGAGACTGAACTCCCATCCTCGGTGGTCTCCCTTTGTATTTTCAGTCTCTCTAACTCTAATTGAACCCTTAATCTTTCTGTTTCCTGCGTTACGTTAGCCTGAATCCTTAATCTTTCTGTTTCTTGCGTTTCGTTAGCCATTTCTACTGCCACACGGCGTCTTTCCGCGCGTTCATCTCTTTCCATCTTTTGTTGGTTTTCAACGAATGCACGCAACTCATCTCCTGAGTAGCCTAAATCACGAGCGACGCTCACAAGTTGTTCAATAGGGGTGTTCTTTTCTTCCGCCATTATATATCTTTTTTTTTTTTTTTTTTGAACAAGATTTTATAACTACAACAGCCAAACTGGTGGTTACTGACACGCGTGACGTAATAGCACAATCCTATGAATGATAATATTAGCTTGGGACAACGTAATTAGTTTTTATAAGACGCCCAGCGCCTGACCCAACTATGAGAGCGAATTATAGGTAATCTGTGCGAAATAAGTACTCTGAGGCTGAAATGCCAAGCCTAGTATTAACTATCTTGGAAGCAATGCCAAGCCTAGTATTTAACTATCTTGGGAACATACAGTAAGACAACCCCTTGTCTTAGGATTACAATACTTGAATCCCACCCAGCTTCCTCTCTGAGAAGTTGAACAATTATAATAAATGGGCCAGAATATCCTGGCAGGCTCGCCAATAAATTGTCAACCTCGGGTGATGTCGATGGAGGAAGGACTAGCGCACAGCCCAAACACACTCACAGCTTGCTTACGATCTCATTCATATATCATACATTCATCACATCAAACCACTAGTAAAGTCTATAACTTTACTACACATGATCATAGAACGAAACATCAATACATATGGAATCAAACAAAATAAAACATTCTCTCTTTCCTGAACTTCACAAAATCATTTATCTAAAACATCATTAACTAACCCGGGTATAAATAGATTTCTACTTTACCTGGCCAGGTGATCTTAACTATTCACGAATCACTGTCTTTTCTTTTCTTTTTTTTTCTTTTTCACTGTCACTTTCACAAGCACGACACAACTGTTGGCACTGGTCAGGTTAGACTGCTGGCACCGGTCAGGCTGGACTGCTGGCACTGGTCAGGTTGGACTGCCGATGAAAGTGGCGCTGGCCAAGTATGAGGTCGAACCCCGGTTTAAAATGGAACAGTGACTATCAACATCGATCTGTTCTCCTTTCTTTCTTCCTGCATTAACGCATTGCACTCTCTCTCTCTCTTCTAGTCTGCTCTATCAAATGGACATGGTTGCTTTTCTTTTCTTTTTCTTTTCTTTCTTTTCCTCTTCATTAGTTAGCAACTCTCTCTCTTCACATCTCTCCTTAGTCCTTCCTCTGCAGACTATCTCGTGCTAATCTCTCAACTTGGTTCTCTTCTCTCCTCCCCTCATCTCTCTGCTTCTCTCTCGAGCAGACCTACACCCAGCACCTCTTCCTCTCTCTCTCTCTGTTCGTTCTCTCTCTCGTTCCCCTTCTTCACTCCCGCATTCCTATCTTATCTTAAAACTCATCTGTCAAAGGGCGAGTACCATTGGTCAGTATTTTTACCGCCTCGTACCCGAAGTTATCTCCCTCTAATTCCATTGGATATTCAAATCATGACAGTCACGCCTACACGCCTTACTCTCTGTGGTGGTCAATTGGTCATTTAATTGATTAGCTTGATTTCACCCCCACCACACACTACCTTCCCCCTCTCCCTTTCCGGCTACGTCGATCTAATTGTGGGCACTGGTCCCACAAATTGGCCGGATGAGTCTGATCCAGGCGTCGAGACTCGTCTGACCAGACATCGAGGCGTCGGTCAGCTACTTAGTCTGTCTGGGTGGACCAGACCGTCTCCGTGGAGGATTAGGATTAGCCTCCTCGCTGTGCCCAAGTTGGCTGGATGAGTCTGATCCGGGCGTCGAGACTCGTTTGACCAGACATCGAGGCGTCGGTCAGCTACTTAGTCCGTCTGGCTGGACAGACCGTCTCCGTGGGCCTCTCCGCTATGCTTAATTGGCTGGACCCGACACATGGGGCTGTCTGCCTGACGCCCAGAATATTTGAGTTAGGGCTTATGTCCAACCAACTTGGCTGGCGACGGACCACGACTTTGGTTGTGTTTATTTTTGACCGTGACATGAATCAATCGACAAATATATGGGGAGCGGAGAAAAAAACAAACAAACAAACGACCCCCCAAAAAAAAAACAACAACAAACAAACAAAAAGAAAAAAAAAAAAAAACCAAACAAACCGAACGACAACACTTTGTACAGAACAAATGCAGTGCAGAGAAAGAATTCTACGATTTATAATTCATCCAGTTTTGGAATCGCTGATTTTTTTTGCGTTGTTCGGTGTCTATAAAGGCTTTTTGTAGACGATATAATTATTGCACTGCACTCAAAACAATCACACGGCTGATTTTGAAGTTGAATGTTTTATCACTTCCTTCCCATAACATGGTTCACCAGTGAAATTCGGTTTTTTCCTCAGCCTCCCCCCCCCTCCCCCCAACGATTATCTCGTCTGTGTGTAGACGCACACGCACACATTGTCCACACGGAATTGTTTCTCTCTTCTCTCTCTCTCTCTCTCTCTCTCTCTCTCTCTCTCTCTCTCTCTCTCTCTCTCTCAATCCCCCCTCCATACACACAAATGGGAAAGGTGTGTGTGTGTGTGTGTGTGTGTGTGTGTGTGTGTGTGTGTGTGTGTGTGTGTGTGTGTGTGTGTGTGTGTGTGTGTGTAAAAATGTTGATTATTACCATTAAATGACTTGTTCAAGTATTTCAAATATTTGCTTGAATTAAAAGTAGTAGCTAATGTACAGGTTCGGTTAAAACTGACAATGATGATTCAAATGTAGAGACATTATACGACTAGCTCTGAACAGCTCTGTCCTTTGTTGTCAGAAAGTTGAAGAATCGCCTAAAATCATAGAATTGTTAAAGTATACCGCAGACAGAGCTGTAACTTTTTTTTTTTAGTGTAGATTTTGTTTTCATTATTTGTTGATTATAACATTTTCGTAGAAAACTTAACAGGTTTTGTTGTCCTTCTTATGTCTAATAGAGATAACATCAGAAATCCCAACAAGACAAAGGTACAAAAAATTACAACGTATATCACTGTGTGATGCGAGCAGTAAAAAACGAAACGATCACTTTCACACAGACACAGACACAGACACACATGCAGAGAGAGAGAGAGAGAGAGAGAGAGAGAGAGAGAGAGAGAGAGAGAGAGAGAGAGAGAGAGAGAGGGACGGAGAGAGGGAGGGAGGGAGGGAGGGAGAGACAGACAGACAGGACAGATTGACAAGCAGACAAACGGCCAGACAGACAGACAGACAGACGGACACCCAACCAGCCATACATATATACAGACAGACAGACAGACGGACAGACAGACAAACTGAACACGCGCGCGCACTTGCCTGCACGCACGCATCCACGCAAACACACATACTATACACACATATCTACACACGCCCTAAAACGGACTACAGTAATGCAAATAGAATGTAAAAGTGACAGACGACAAGTGCGCTTCTTTTGTGTTATAGAAAGAACACAAACAGTCAAAATGATTACAGAGGAATATGACTGTGTAATAAGAGCAGGAAAAAAAACAAACTTTTGGTAACAGAACTGCGCCTCACTGGAATGCCCTACCCACGCATGTTGAAAGATATGCCCTACCCACGCATGTTGAAAGAGTTATCAACAGGAACACTTTCCAAGAACACGTCCTTGGACAGGAAAACGAGTGCCAGGAGCTGAAATTGTTATCTGTTGAAGAACCTGATGATACTATCTTTACATTCTTTCATTCCTTATTTTATTTTGATAACTCCCGTGCAGATGTGTGCCACTTCATCGTGCACTTTTACAGTCAGGCTGTGACATTAACAGCCGCGAGGCTTAATTCGATCCTTGAACCAAACTGATCTCTGTGTGTGTGTGTGTGTGTGTGTGTGTGTGTGTGTGTGTGTGTGTGTGTGTGTGTGTGTGTGTGTGTGTGTGTATGTGTGTGCGCGCGCGCGCGAGTGTGTGTGTGTTACTAGGTATGTGTGTTAGGGCGGTGGTGGGGTTGGAGGTGGATATATGGGCGGGTACAAGCCTGTGTCGGTCGTGAACCGTCTCACAGACAATACAGGGCTACACATGCACTTGTGCCGGAGTCAAACTACTTTCAGTCTCCCCGGCATTTAGCTTCATGTGTTACATCTTATCACATTACTTTTTTTTTTAACAGCAGATATCCCATAATCCCCGACTCAGCCATCTCCCCTTCTGTCTTTGTCCCCCCCCCCCCCCCCTTCTACACACACACACACACACACACACACACACACACACACACACACACGCACACACACACACACACGCACACACACACACACACACACACACACACACACACACACACACACACACACACACACACACACACGTACACACACAAGAGAGAGAGAGGGACATTTTAAAGATGGCGACCAAGCAGCAGCTCCTGTAAATACGTCTTGGGAAAAAGTGACTACCACACACGACCGGGCTACAGAGCCGATACATTTCACGTGTCCTGCATTCAGTGAATATGACAGGTAGTCGTGGTGCAAAAAAAGATAAGCAAAAGTTTTATGCAGTCAGTGTGGGGCGACAAACTGGAATTTTCACTTCGTGGAACCTCGCATCGAAGTCAGTGACCGGTTTCCCCAAAGCGGTGCACAAGGCGTACGAGACGCTAAATCAAGCCAGAGAAGCCATGAGGTTGGCCGGACACCACGACCCTACAGTGTTCAGTGGAGATGACATGGTGACTGATCAAGAGCAAACAATGCCTAAAACAGTATCATACAACGAGGGGCAGGGTGAGTACACCATGACAATGCCTTGTGTTTGTGACAGTGTGCATGATACAGGCCGTTCTCTAAAATGTACGGAAGTGTGGCCGTAAAGTTAGCTGGGAGTGCACAGAATTACCTATATACCAAATTCTGATTTTCACTCGAAGCTCGAGAAGATATACATGCAAACTGTGTGCCCAAATTGTGTACGGGACAGAAAGTGTAGAAGAAGAGATTGCTGCACAATTAGCCAGTGCTGCTGACAACGCTGTGCCAGACAACACACCACCACTCATGCCGGGCCTGGTTACACAAGAGAGTTTCGAAGCCTTCACACAACGGGCAAATAGCACACTTCGAAACCTGGAGGGTGCTGTGAACACACTGGCCGAACAACTGTTTCAGTGTGAGAGGGCCAGGCGTGAGGAAATTGGCCAGCTTATGGCGGCCTGGCGTCAGCAGGGAAGGAAACATCACCGAGACCGTCCCTTCCCCACATCTGGCAACGATGACCAGCGCCCACCTCACCCCGTAAATACCACCCCCTCCCCTGCCTCTACAAACCCTTCTCCCGCCCCCACACCGCCACTAGGCCTAAACGAGGAACCATCACCTCCCACCGCTAATCCCACACTTCCGGAAGAGACCCAGAGCGTCAGGGCGACCACAAAAAACCGGACATGACCACGCTGGCAACGCTACGGTAGAGGCGGTGTGGAAAGAAAAAGACTTGCCTTTACAAGAAGAGCAACACATCTCACTTTCAGCAGTATCGTCGCCATCCTCATCGTCTTCATCTTCTTCATCATCCACAGACAGTGGTAGCGATGGCGACACAGAAGAGAGCGACCGTGAGAGGGCGCTCTTCCCAAAGTGCTACTACTGCATGATTCTGTGTTAAACAGAATTGACGGGAAACGCCTGGGCCAATCCTATGGCCTCGCAGTGACCACTGGGAGGACGCCTACCATTGGTGACTGTCACAAACACAGCTTGCACAACATGACAGCGGTGGCCATACATACTGGTGTCAACGACCTTAAGAGTGCCACTCCTCAGACTGCCAGTGAAAATTTGGAGTCCCTGGTGAGAAACATACTCGAACAATGATCAGATCAGAGTGGTCATCAGCAAAGTAGCTCCACTGAACGACGAAGAGCTGCAGACAAAGCTGACCTTTTCAACGCCTTGAACTCATCTACGTTTACTGGTGAGAAGCGAGTCAGCTTCGTTTCCCACAACAATCTCAAAGTATGGGACAAGCGGCTGATGAAGGACGCTATCCACCCACCGATAAGGGCACCAGCATCCTGGCAGGCAACCTGGGCAGACAACTCGCAGGCCTGCTCTGGGAAAAACCCAAACAGCGAAGCAGACGACCCATCCGAGACCAGAGAGAGAGAGAAGCCGACAGCAGACCACGCCTCCACCAGGGCTTCTACCGACAGCACAAAGGTGCTGCCACATACCACGGTGACACGACACGCCAACATTTCGGGCGTCTCAACCAGCCCGATCAACAACCTGGTCATGACGATTACCGTAGGCTCGGTCGTCGCATGGAAGACCGTCGGGATGGACGCAGATATGGCCGACGGGAAGCCTACAGCCATGCTGCCCGAGGCGACAACCGAAACTACCGCCGAGCTGACCGCCGTCACATCACCGAACATTACCACGGGTACGACCGCCGAGACGAACGCCGAGATGACCGCCAACCCTACTACCGACACAACCGCGAGAAACCTACCAAAACGATCGCCGAGAGCGACCGCCGGAATCACCACGGCAATGACAGACGAGACAACATGCGCCCTCGGCAGTATCACAGTCGGCCTTTCCCTCCCTATAACTCAAACCGTGACCACAGCGGCTTCTATTAGCTCTTAGGTCCGCGAGTGTGTATAAGCTATTTTCCCATAGATGTATTGCACATTATTTCGTACGCAAAATATCACAACTAACTTTTCCGTTTACGTGTGCTATCATGGAATATTAGAGGTTACAAGGGGACCGATGACGGCTTAAAGATTAACAAACTCCTTGATAAAAGTTTCGTAGCAATCCTGTCTAAATATGACATTGTGTTTTTACAAGAAACCCATCTTGATATAGAAAAAGCAAATGAATTATCTTTACCTGGTTTTGCAGCAGGGGTTCATTATTATCGACCAAAAAGGGGGAAAGCCCCAAGGGCTTCGGGGGGTATCTCTGTCTACATAAAAGAGCAGTACAGAAAGTATATGAAATTCCTACCAAAAAATAACAGCGATGTTGCATGGTTACATATTAAAACAGCATGTAAAGTGAAAACCGCAGAAAAGAGAGATGTATATTTAGGTTGTGTAATATATTCCACCGGAACATTCTTCCTTTGGCAAGGACTACACTAGACGCATATGGGACTCATTAGAAAGTGACATTGAAGAACTAACAACAAAAGGCAATATCCTCCTGTGTGGTGACTTTAATGCAAGGACAGGCAATCAAGCCGACTTCATTAGCCTGGACAATGAAAAGAAATTATTATGATTTACCTGCTGACTACCATTTTGATAACGTCATAAAAAGACAGTCGATGGACCTCTTAACTAATAAGAACGGACGTCGTTTATGTAACAATGTGTATTGAAAATCAAATGTGTGTTTTGAATGGAAGAGTGCTTGGAGATCTTGCAGGATTGTATACTTGTCATAATCCACAGGGAAGCAGCGTAGTAGATTATTTCCTTTGCTCACAATATTTGCTTAGACATGTGTTAAACATGAAAGTAACTGACTTGACACGACATTCTGACCACTGCCCACTAGAGTTATTGATCCAACTGCCCATAGAAAATGAATACACATTACACAAAAGACAATCCTCTCTCACAACCCACGACGAACAACAGTTACGTAAAGACCTACTTCATAGGAATTTTACAAAAAACACAGAAGAAGACATCTAGTATTTCAGTGGAATGAAAAGTCTGCCGAAAAAGTAGTAGCAACCTCCAAAATGCCCACCATACGCACCATGATCCAAAAAATCAAGACCGACATTGTGACACAACTTGCAACAAATGAACGTGACCATCAACATAAATACGACTATTGAACAGATAACGAATATATTTTCAACCACGGCAAAGATGGCGCTTAGACAAAGACGGATAGAAAAAAAAAACTAGACAGAGAAAGAAGAAGTGGTTTGACAGAGACTGTCATTCCCAAAGAAGAGAGATAAGATCACTACTGAACGCGGTCAACAGAAACCCCCAAAATAAACAACTAAGGCAAAATACTTTTCACAATGTAAAATATATAACGACTTTTAAAGAAAACCAAGAAAATATATCGGAACAAACTCCTTAATTCCCTAAACGAAGCCCTAGAAAAGTGATCCCAATTCAATATGGAAAACCGTTCGGGAACTGCAAACAATACGATCATGAAATTATATGGTCAAGAAAATTGTCTCAGCGCGAACAAATGGTTTGAACATCTTAAAACACTAATAGGTGAGAAACAGAAGATCGCAGATAAACGACAACAAACAGTTGATGACATGTTAGTAGCATTTAAGAGGTCAAACAATCGTCCTTCTGGGAATTCAGAGTTAGATTAATGAAATATTAGAAACGGAGGTAAGGAACGCGGTCAGAAAGCTGAAAAATAAAAAATCCCCAGGCAAAGATGGCATCAGAAACGAAATGCTTAAAGCAATGTTACCTGAAATCGCTCCTCTTCTGAAAGACGCGTTTAACTTAATCTTAAAAATCAGAAAAATACCCGGACCTCTGGAAAACAGGAATCACAGTCCCAGTCTATAAGTCAGGCGGCCAGTCCAACCCCAACAATTACAGAGGCATAACTTTGAATACTTCGCTGGGAAAAGTGTTTGCAACATAATAAATGAAAGGATAATGAATTATCTTGAGGCAAACCACCTTTTGGCAAAGGAGCAAGCAGGGTTCAGAAAGGGATCACGGGACCACTGATCAAATATTCATATTGTCAAAACTAGTTGATAAGGTACTAAAAGACAGAACTAAAAGGCTTTACTGCTGTTTTGTTGACTTCAGCAAAGCATTTGATCATATATGGCACGAAGCCCTACTGATGAAAATGATACAAGCGGGAATAACAGGTAAATGCTACCAAATCATACAGGACATGTACAACGGGGCTACGTTTTGTACAAGAAGCCAATCTGGTTTCACTAAGGAAATATTAATACAAAAGGTGTCCTCCAAGGTAAATACCCCAGCCCACCATATTTAACATATTCATAAATGACATTGTCGGATATCTCAGAGACCATGATTCCCAAGAATTTCCGATCTAAAACAAGTCGAAATTCCGTGTCTTTTGTATGCAGATGATTTAGCTATCCTCTCGACTTCAAAACAGGGACTTCAGCGTAAATTAAACCAGTTACACACTACTGTTTAGACTGGGAATGAAAATCAACACAGCGAAAACAAAGGTCGTTGTATTCACCAAATCAGATCCAAAGGTACCACTGTTCTTCAATTGCGGTGAAAAACATAATGAAACAGTAGATCAAATAAATATCCTGGAGTCATTTTCCCATAAAAACGGACATTTAACAGAAGCCAAGAACACTTAGCAAGACAGGGGAATAAAGCCGCACATACCTTGAAGAGAACGTTTTATGGTCAAAAGTAAATATGAGAACAGTTACAAACCCTATTTGACTCGTTAGTCTCTCCCATCTTCACATACGGGTCAGAGGTGTGGTTCCCATCCTCTTACCAATACAAAGATGAAATATGTCAAGAAAAGAAAATGCAGCATTTGTTCAAAAACCTGTCTTGCAAACAAATTCCCACATGAAACGCACACATTAAATTCTGCAGGCAATTATTAAGAGTTCATAGAAAAGCAATGACATTACCGGTTTTGGGCGAAATGGGGAGATTCCCGATTACTTTTAAAGTGATAACCCAGACTATCGCATTCTGGATACACATATTAGAGTCAGACCAAGACTCTTACCAACAACAGATTTATCAGTCAAATGATCTCTCAAGGCACCGAAGAAAGCAAATGGACGAAGTTTTATACGACAAACCTTGTCAACGATAGGATTACAGCATGTCTGGGAAAATCAGGGTACATTTAGTGTGACTCGCCTGAAGTTTCTGATCAATGCGAAGCTGGAAACGTTTTATATTGAGTTTTGGAAGAAACAAAAGAATGAAAGCACATCCAAGCTCAAATTTTATGCCACAGTTTACTACCGAATACAAACAGGCGGCTTATTTGGAGCAACACACTAACACAGATTGCAGACGAGCACTAACTAGATTACGAATAAGTGCCCATGACCTCCAAATTGAGAGAGGCCGTTATACCAACACTGACAGAGAAAACAGATTATGCACGACATGCCACGTCGTTGAGGACGAACTACATTTTCTCGATGACTGCAAATTATTTGACCAACAACGTTATGACCTGATGACGAGGATCATAAAAACTGATTTTCCACCACAGACTAACATGACAAAACCCTCGGAGCTTATGTTATTGGACTGCTTCAACCTGTACTTGCCCAGTATATCCTGTTGTGTTTTTCTCTTCGGAGACAGAAAATTTAATCAGACTCTGATACACACTGTGCTTTTCTTTCTGCTACTAATGATGTTATGTTGCAAGATGTGACAACGCTAGGATTAGTTTAGTTGAATGTCTGAACTTGATCATCTGTGCCCACAAAACCTCTGGTTTTCATATGGCAATAAAATAGGGTTCTTGTTCTTGTTCTTGTTCTTGTTCTTACACACCACATACTTCACTGACTTACGCCATGTGATTTCAGTTCGTTTTGTCCTCACTGTCGTTCTTTTCAGTTTTTCCCTGTGTTGTTCAACATCCAGTCCATAACGTGACGGTTTGCAAATTAGAAAATAATCAGACCAATTACACATACACACACGTGAATCTTTTTTCGTGCATTTGACCCGCCCTCCCCCTACCCCCACGCCCCCTCGTTGCCACTCCCATTCCCTCCGATACTAATTGTTTCCCCCCTAAACATACTGACAAGCCGGCAACCTCCGTCCCCACCCCTTCCCTCCCCTCCCGACAACATACCCTTCAAGCCTTCCTCTTTCTACATACGCGCGCGCCGCGCACACACACACACACACACACACACACACACACACACACACACACACACACACACACACACACACGCACACACACGCCGACTATGACAACAATACCAGTCATGATTGCCGCAAACGGTGACAGATGGCGCCGGAGCGATCCATCAAGTGGTGAATCAACACGTGTCTGGCAGCAGAATTGCTGCCCGGGCACGGCCCAGGTCGGGGGCACCACAGCCAGGGCACCACAAGCATGGCGGACCGGGCTCCTACTCACCCCTAATCAGCCAGGTGTCGATTTATCAAGGAGAGAAAGAGCGTGAGGATCGCGCCTCCTCCTCCCTCCTTGTTTATCATCACAGCACATGCCGACCCACGTGTCTCACAGTTCCAGCACACACATACATACACACACACACACAGTTTCAGTTTCATCAAGGAGGCGTCACTGCGTGCGGACTAGTCCATATACGCTGCAATCACATCCGTTAAGTTTTGAGACCACACTGCGCATGATGAATAAATGAATTAATAACTAAGATGAGAGAATTGAAGAAGAGTGTCTCGTGGCTACGACGCATTAGCCCAACGCGCACTGTTTTCTTTCACATACACACACGCGCGCGCGCGCACTCGCACACACACACACACACACATACCACGCGCACACACATGCACACACACACACACACACGTTTTCCCTGTTTACTCTGAGGATCACAGTTCTTTTCCCTTCTTTTCCTAGGAATAGTCAATGGTACCCCTTCAGTGGAAAACAGACATAATCGCCAGGAAAGCATCGTTAACAAATAAAATATCATGATACACTGTATCTATGATTGCTCTTGCACAAGCAGGTTCGGCAAAACAGTTGTGTACCCACAGATCATAAGTGTTTGTTTGTCTTTGTCTTCCTTAAAACCCCCTCACCCCCCCACCCCACCCACCCACACCCCACACATACACAACCCCCGAAAATAGGGAGAACAGTTGCGATGCTTAGGGATAACACTGATAACACTATTCGTGGGGAAAAGATGGAAAATACTTGTGATCCCTGGGAGAAAAAGCAGGGGAAACAGCCGTCATGCTGAGGAAAACAGCTGTGGTCCTTTGGGAAAACAGCAAGGGAAACAGCCGTAATGCTGAGGAAAACAGCTGTGGTCCTTTGGGAAAACAGCAAGGGAAACAGCCGTAATGCTGAGGAAAACAGATGTGATCCTTTGGGAAAACAGCAAGGGAAACAGCCGTAATGCTGAGGAAAACAGATGTGGTCCTTTGGGAAAACAGCAAGGGAAACAGCCGTAATGCTGAGGAAAACAGTTGTGGTCCTTTGGGAAAACAGCAACGGAAACAGCCGTAATCCTGAGGAAAAAATATGATCCTTAGGGAAAACAGCAGGGGAAATAATCCTGACAAAAACAGTTGTGGTCCTTAGGGAAAAACAACAAGAGAAATAACCGTAATCCTGAGGAAAACAGTTGTGATCTCATGGAAAACAGCAGGGAAAACAGCCGTAATCCTGAGGAAAACAGCTGTGATCTCATGGAAAACAGCAAGGAAAACAGCCGTAATCCCGAGGAAAACAGTTGTGATCTCATGGGAAAACAGAGAAAACAGCCGTAATCCCGGGGAAAACAGTTGTGATCTCATGGGAAAACAGCAGGGAAAACAGCCGTAATCCTGAGG
>CM031604.1:48757930-48760430 GCA_018398815.1 Conus ventricosus | reverse complement strand
TTCTTTTTGTGTAAAAAAAAAATTTAAAAAAATTCATTCCCAAAAACTCTGACAGCCTAGTCAAAATGTTTTTTTGGGCACTGCCACAATGAAAAGTTTTTTTTTCCCTTTTTTTTACTTAGTAAAAGTCCAATTGGGCAAAAATAACATATAACAGTTTAAATTGGGGGCATGAACAGAAAAGTTACTTTTTCGAGGTTTTTTTTTGTGGGGTTTTTGTTTTTTGTTTTGTTTTGGGTTTTTTTTCAGTCTTTGATTTTTGTGGATTTTTTTATTTGGGTTATTGCCCGTAGTTTAAAAGTTTTTTGTACCTCATAGTGTTAACCCTTTTTTCCCCCCCCCCCTTTCCCCCCCCCCCCCCTCCCCTTTTTTTTTCCCTCTAATACACGTAATGGGAAAGACGTAAAACAGAACAAAAAACAACCCCCCACACCACACATGGCGCGCTCACACACATACGTTTGCACACACGCCTGAGGGCATACACACACACACACACACACACACAACACACACACACACTGTCACTCACTCACTCCCCTGCTCCCCTATACAAAGAAAAAAAGCCCTGTATATGTTTTGAAGTTAACGATTGGTCACGATCACAATGTTTTTTGAAATTATCTTTTTAAGTGTTATTTTTTCATTCAGAAAGCCAGTCGTATTCGGGTTTAAATTTTAAAATTTTGACACCCCCACCCCCCCCCCCCCCCTCCCTAAAAAAGGGGTGAAGTAAAGACTTAAGTAAAACACACAGAGAAAATTATTTTGGGTAAGCTTTATATTAGGGCGGTGCACTGGCAGCCAATGTTTGTTGCTTTGGTTGTGTGTGTGTGACTATGATGTCAAAGTTCTTGGAAAGTACGCAACCACATTATCAGTACTGTTAGGGGATAAAAATTATTAGAATACACAAAAAGGGGTTTGTTTATTGAAACTGTGACGGGAAAAGGGGCAGTACGGGGTTTTTTGTTTCATGCCCTATAATATTTTTATTTAGAAATTATTTTTTTATCAAAAAATCGTTCTGTAATTTTAAGGTATTGTTTAACCAATTCTTATTTAACCAGGGAATTTTTTCAGTTCTCCTGGCATGGAAATAAGCTCAAAGGATGTTTTTGTCTTCTTGATTTCATAACCATACACTTTTGTAGAACCAAGGATGTGAAAAATTAAAAAGTTACCACTGCCACGCAAAGTGATTAGGTTGCAGGCATTTGGTTTGGGGGGTTTTTGGTTCAATTTTCCCCATCAAGCCATTTATTTGGGGGACTTTTGCTCCAACCACTCCCCCCCGGGTCAGTTTGTGTGGGTTCATTGGGAAGGCTGGGACCACACAGTTATTTCATCCACTTAATTTAATGGATGTGCCTAAGAGTATTGCTCAATTTCGGGAAAAATAGGCATATACT
Organism: Conus ventricosus; assembly: GCA_018398815.1. Classification (NCBI taxonomy): domain Eukaryota; kingdom Metazoa; phylum Mollusca; class Gastropoda; order Neogastropoda; family Conidae; genus Conus; species Conus ventricosus. Next base: position 48,759,018 of record CM031604.1, on the reverse strand, counting down.
GATCTCTTATCCCGGGTCAATGCCGGTATTATGGAACAATGTAGAGTAAACCCCGTCACACGACTCAACCAAATGAAATTACTATGCTCATGTTCACATCACTCCTTTTCGATCAGCACAAAAAAAGAAACAAGTCTCAAATTCTGTGTCCCTTCATGCCCTGGTTTCATAGTAACCTCAGTTTCAATAATTCTCCCCATTACTATGGCCTTGGATTGGTTCTGTCAGGTCACTGTTATCGGCAAGGCAAATTCATGGGGTCTTCGTTGGATAGACATAGTGACGCCCTCTGGAGGGAGAGGCCACTCATGTTGGTTCCATAGTTAAGCAGTTATTTTCATCAGTAGGGGGCTAAATGTTCTGTATATGTTGGATCAGAATAAGTGCCACTGAACACCCACAAAGTGACTTGTAAGTAGTGCAGTGTCTCCTCTGGTGGGTTCCTCATGACAGCTTGACACTGACTGCACCCTGTCGATTGTCAATGTCAGAGCTGTGGCATGAAAGCCAGGCTAATATGGTTGTGGACAGGGGATCAGAATAAGCAGCAAGGGTGCAATGCTCAAAATTTGCTGCTGAAAATTTATTTTGTTGCAGTGAAATATTTCTTTCAATGAACAGCATTTTACCAGTTAACCAAGTATGCTTGAGGAGATCTATGGAAAGGAAAGAACTTACACAGAATTTGATAATAAGACACTAGTGATGAATTTTATCATGCAAAAGCAAAACCAACAACAAAACCATCCAACTTTACCACAAAATTATATGAAGTTATGACTGACATCAGCAGTTAGTCACATCCACTAACAAAGAACTACTATGTAGTATTCAATCATTCTGAACATGGACTGCTAGATTTAGAAAAAAAAAATGTTCAGAAATGTTTATTTTGAATGGTGTATTCAAATATTAACATACTGTATGTTATTACAGTTGTTCAAATGTTGCATTATGTTATATTTTGAATTAGTCCTCATATTCTTGATGGAATTATGAAATGAAAAAAGTTGAATTTCCTGATCTAGTATGACAAGTGATAGCATTACATTGCTGATCTAGAATGACAAGCCATAGAATTAGTATTA
>CM031604.1:48735430-48755430 GCA_018398815.1 Conus ventricosus | reverse complement strand
TACTCGCTTTGTTACTGTTCAAACTTGAAAAGGGATGGGTTCGGTCCGAAGTGTAGCAGACCTACGATGTTACGGCACCCAACTTACGATGTTGAAGGCAGTCTTTTCTCACTTTATGTCTGACTTCACCAAAATTTGAAGGGGTCCCTGGGGACCCCTTACACGGACACCCAGTGCGTCCCGTAGAGTTTTAATGCGTACTGTACGCAATTTTTTTGCGTTTTCAGAAGCCCTGTATATATATATATATATATCTATATCAGTATATTTAAAATGCCTAAAACAATTTTTTAAGTGCTCAACCCCTTGGGGAGCAACATTAGTTAAAATAAGTTAAAAGAGGAATCTTAAAACTATCTACAAATTTGTTTCAAGCGTGTTGCGCTGTCATCAGGATATATATATATATATATATATAATATATATATATATATATATATATATATATAATATATATATATATATATATGAGTTGATGCTTTGGAACTCTTAAAGTTAAATAAAAAAACCAAATTTTTACTTTAAGGGAGGGGAAGTGGGGGCACGGGAGGTAAGAGAGAGAGAAAGAGATATAGAGGAGAGAAGACAGACGGAAAATTTGTTTGATTACGTAGATTTGGTGTGTGTGTGTGGTGTGGTGTGTGTGTGTGTGTGTGTGTGTGTGTGTCCAAAGTAAGGTAAAGTAGGGTAGGGGTGTAGTGTTGCATAGTGTAGTGCTATGTAGGTAGTAGAGTGTATTGCAGAACAGGATTTTTTTTTCTGAACAGATTGTTTTGCATCTCAATTATGTTGTTTGAACCAAACGGCCAACTACTGACTGCATACTTTATGTGTAATATGTGTGCATAATATGTTTTCGAAATTGTCATGTTTTATTAAAAACACCACCACCACCAAACAAACAAAGCAAAAAACAAAGAAACAGAAGAGCACCACCCCCCCCCCCCCCCCCCCCCCCCCCCCCCACCATCCCAGTGTTTTATGACATACTGCCGACACTGTCTACTTCCTAGATTCATGTATTTCTCATTTGTTTGTGGATCTGGTTGTTTGTTGCATGTTTCTACTTGATATTTTCTTCTCAATGATAATATTATGTTCAACACTGCTGTGACAGCTGTTTAATGAAATCAGACTACTAGAATCATGAACATCAGCAACAGCACTCACAGCAGTATCACATCTCATTCTTCCATATCTACCTGTTTTTCCTACTGTGGTTATCATATTTATCCCTATTACCATCATTATCTGTTGTCATCACCAGTATTCTAACTCATTATCTGGAAGGATTGATATGTTTGGGTGGACATGTCCATAGTGGGGGTTCGAAGCTTCTTGTGAATGTCTGATTTCCTGTGCTTTGTGGTGTTTGAGTAAACGAGTGTTTTGAAAGCTGGGCATGTTCAATACGTTGATAAGCTAATATTCTGCATCTAATGGATACCCATTCATAAGTTTTGAGTCCTGACTGTTTTTTTTTTTGTTCTGTGGAGAAGATGAGGGAGAAGAGATATTTGACCTCAGCTCTGTCAATGAAGTGTAGAGAAGATGAAAGATTTGGCCTCACCTCTGTGAATAAAATATGTGTAGAAAGTATCAAGATCAGACACAACAATGGCTCAATCTCAGCAATTGAGGTTATGGTTGAAGTAATCTCAGTATGGACAGACACTATAGTTACATCATATCAACTAGTAAAATATGAATAGTAGTATCTTTTGCATGAAGGAAATAGAGTTGACGCATGAAGACTCAACATAATCTGGTGTCACTTTAAGTTACTCAAGTTTGACTATGTATGAGAAAACATGACTTAAAACTGATACAACTTTTACTGTTTTAGTGACTGAAATAGAATTGAAGAACTAAAAGATGAGGCACCAGCACTTCGAAATCAGTCATTTGTAAGGTATTCTGGTGTAATGTACAGTAAAGTTGTACAGCGTAGAACAGTGCAGCGTGGGATGAGGCAGAGGGTGTAGTATTATATACTGTAGCGTGGTGCTCTGTATGACTGTAAGGTGCATTGCAGCACAACATGAAGTGAGATAGGGGTTAAAGTACTGTGTAGTGATACACAGACACATATACACATGTGCTCGTGCACACACACACATTCTCTCTCTCTCTCTCTCTTCTCTGTGACAACACAGACATACATCAGGATAATATACACACGCATGCGCACACACATACACACGCACATGCGGCGCGCACACATACACACACACACAAATATCAGGGTAATGAGGGACTGTATGAACAGCAGACATGAAGCAAAACATCATGACAGACAGACAAACATACTTTAGACTTTTTTGTTTATCAATTTCATTTCTTTGCAGAAGCTGCTGATGAATTCTATCGGCTTCAAGCACAAGAAATCGGACTGGACTTCAAATCAACACAGGTAGAATGGTTTTCATTCACATTCATTTATTGTCGGCTTGATTGTGTATTTGTTTTTCTCATTTCCCCACTTCTTTTTTCTGACCCAAGTAGCGTCAGTGTCATGTCACAGTTAAGCATCAGCAAAACTCAGTGCCAATGCCCCAGTTTTTCAGCAACCCAAGGGATGATACTGTTACGTTTGTTGTTGTTGTTGTTTTTATCTATATTCTGCAAATGAGAGAGAGAGCACATCACAGAATTTTAATCTACAAGGAAGTAGCTAGAGAATAGCTTTGGACGTGATGACAAGTAGTTTAAGAGGGTGACTATAAAGTCAGTTTGTGGTTAGAAAAGCTGGATTCAAGGACAGCTAATAATGAGAGTTGCAGTTGTAATCGTTGCTGATTTCTTTATGAATATTATACGTCGGTTTTGTTTCCTCCATTCATACCCACACTTTTCATCTCTACCTCCTCTCCCTTTTCTTGATGTCCTTTGTGTCGGCTAGAGGCTGATAAATCTTGTACAGCTATTGAAAAGACCAAGTGGTATGGTTAGTACGATTAGGCGGCTAGTATGTTTGGACATAGTAAAAAAAGAAAAAGAAAAAAGCAATGCAAAGGCAGAGGGAGCGAGAGAGAGAGGAGCTAGTGTGTGTGTGTGTGTGTGTGTGTGTGTGTGTGTGTGTGTGTGTGTGTGTGTGTGTGAGAGAGAGAGAGAGAGAGAGAGAGAGAGAGAGAGAGAGAGAGAGAGAGACGTAACGTAAAGTATGGGCATTCAGTCATAAAATATCACACACGCACGCACATAAGTATGCACGCACTTGGGATTTCAGACGAAAACTGATGGAAAACTAGCTGCAACTGACCGCTCAGCATTATTCTGTTTAAAGTCACACCGACGGTAATTTAGGGCGACCGACCCTGACCGAGAACTTCGGTTCAAGGTTCAGCATCTACATCAAGGGGCGACTACCTCACACTTTCAAAAGGTGTTAAAATGCCTCCACTTTTTTTTCGCATCATAAAACGTCAGGCAAAGTTTAATGTATGAGCTGATCTAATGGCACCCTCAGGTATTCAGTGTTGAAAAATATCAATTATCATATTCAAACAAAAATATTTTTTTACAACTTCACTATAGTAATCAGAATTTTTTAAATGTTCATCTGGGTATGTGTTTTGTGGAGTTTTTTAGTTTAATCCATTAGTTATCCACTCTATTACTAAATGTAACTTTCTTGAACTATTACAGCAACATTTCCTAAAGATTTCCTCAGAGTTGTTTTTTTCGTTGTATGTACTTGATGTCCAGTTTTAATGAGAAGTGAGAGAATGTAAATATGTTTGTTCAAGCTCACCATGTGATTCTGCCCAAAAAAACCCTTTTTCACATACAAATCACGTCCATCGAAGAAGAAAAGAAACACCCGAAGGTGCTGGGGAGGACCCAGAGAAGCCACTGTCTCGCCTGCCTTTAGAGCAGTCCTGTACCACGTATCGCATATTAGTTTTGGCCAAAATCAACACCTGTTTCACAAAAAATTAACACCCCAAAACTGCCAAATATTGACGTAATCAGTACATTGAAACGGGGGTTTCTGTGCAGAATAACATGGGCGATCGTAAACAAACATATTTACATTCTCTCCCGGGACATAAAAAATCTAATGGCTTACAGTACGCTCTTCTACTTCCAGCACTATTAATAAATCAGAACAAACAACTGGATTTCCGTTTTGATTAGTTTTTTATATTTAATGAATATATATCTACGCTAATTAATTCTTTAAATTGACTGTCTACGCCATACTTATATAATGATAATCGCAAAACCCCGCTGTAATTGCCGGCAGTACTCGCAGAATTGTAGATGGCTGCCCCATAAATAAATTGCGGTCTGTTTTTAACCCCTCTAAATAGACATACACATCGGGTGCATGAGAAAATCAGCCGGTCTACTGCCTAAATACTTATAAATGCCCATTCTACAATACTGTGTGTTTTAATATGATACGTCCCCACCGCTATCATAAAAGCCCAAAATTCGAGCAAGGCCTCCAGGAAAAACATACTCCCTTTCCTCTTCTGGAAAATTCATAGTAACTATAAGATTTGCCTCTTTAATGTTAACTTAATGTCAAAACTGCTAAACACTTCTTTTAAAGAACAAAAGTTGTAGTACCCGTCGGGTATTTTTAAATGTTTTAATAGATTGCCTTGTTTATCCTTAACTTCCACCCAGTTATTCTTAGCTTTTTCAGATATGTTAATCCATTTTACTTTAAAGCCAATTTCTTTAAGGCAATCCTATAATCACCACCCCTGTTGTTAATTGGGTGCGTTAAGAACACACTTTTGTTTTGTTGGTTTATATAGATGTGCATCTTTTTTATAACTATTTTAAAAAATTAATTTAAAAATGGAACCTTTTAAATATAACGAAAGTGTCACTTACAATGTAGGAGCGTTTTATAACCCCAAATCTTTGGACTTCAGCAATTTAACCATTGCAGCAGATGGATCATATGGCTTCCAAGTTAGACTTGTAAACACCGTTAACTAATATTTAAATCCACCAATAAATAATGATAGAGTACCATCAGCATGGGCATCCCCCTATGTTGTTTTACCAGAACCAGTTAAATTTTGCCATTTACTGCGCAACTACTGGCTGCGGTGTTTCATACGCAAACCATTTAAACCACCCCAATCTTTTAGTAAGGTCAGTATAAAAACTTTCATGTTTATTACCAGTACAGACGAATACTAACTGAACTACAAGTAGCCCTCCCAAGCGACAGCGCGTTTAATCCATTTAACAGTCCAATGGACAATAATGCATATGAAAGAATCTGCAATGACTTTTACATTGATCCTTCAACTGATTTTAGACAAAAGTTAGACCGCAATCATGGGTTAGGAACATTGTATTTGTGGGGCACAAAAAAGAATATACTTATGACTACTGGCCTGGCCACACCTCTTTTAAAACCAAACAAACAAGTTCGATTGGGATCCATAGAACAAAAACACCCTAATGCTTGGGCAACATTTAATCTTAGATGAAAGTAAAGGTCTAACAATGCCAGGAGTGAAAAGACTTAATGACTCCATACGGACATACGTTTGGTGTTTATTAGGAGCGCAAGCACAGACCAAGTCTAGCATAGTTGATCAATCTACGGGCTTTGAATTTTGATGCCAGAAAACAATTTCTAGCCAATTTAGAAGATGCTATTAACTCTGCCGTTGATTTGCCTGCCAGCATACAAAGGTATCAAGACGTTCTTGCACATGCTAGGTCAAAGGTTGACTTTGTTGTGGGTCATGGTTATACATGCTGCCCTCTGACCTTAGACTGCAGATTGGCATGATACAGAATTATAATAATGAAATCCTTTAGCTGGAGACGACCAAAACTTAGGGCACAATCAAGGCTTAAACACAAGGCCCGCCCCCATCCATTTTAAAGAAAGTACTAGCCCTGAAGAAAGCGATCCAGTTATAAGCGCCCACAACCAGAGAGCAGCCCAGAAAGCAGCCCAGAAAGCAGCTCAGAAAGCAGCCCAGAAAGCGCACCACCCGTTGATCTGCCTCACACTGACAGTCACACTAGTGAAAAAGAAGCCCATGTTGTGTTTTTAACTTTTACTGGATTAGCCATACTTTATTTCACTAAAAATTAATCCAGCAGCTAGCACTCCTAACGTCCACAGATGGTCAGCCATATAACCAGCAACTTTGCCTATAGTAGACAAAACCCAACTAACAACACTGCCTATTATGCCAGGCAGAGCATCAAGCGCTTTGGCAGCTAACTTCTTTAATAAGTTTGCTAGATGATGCAATTGTTTTCTAATCCAACTTTTACAGGCTGAGGCGTCGGAGGCACTACGGCCCTGTTGGCGCACTACCTGTTAAAGCATAAACGAGTGTAGAGATAGCAAACCCAACAGCCGTTAATATGCTAACTATTGTAATCCCCTGTTCCCTGAACAGAGTCCTTATTCTTTCAGCTAGCGTAGTGTTTTCATAAGTATTCTGTTTATAGTTTCTCTTATTCTGCTTGTTTGTGATGCTAGCTGCGCTCTGTTAGTAGACAGCACTTCTAACCTGGCCGCCCTTTGTAACATTAAATCCTGTATTTTCTGCTGTATTATAGCCTTTTCTTCTCGCTCTAAATTGTTATCATCTGCATCAGCCAGTTTATTTTTTTCTTCTTCTATCTCTCTATCTAATTCACTAAGTTTTGCCAAAATTGTTTTCTAGTTCACCCCTTATTGACTTTAGGCGATCATTAAGCCCCAGGATTTCACGCATAGGCAATGGAGAATTGTCAAATTTTTTCTAATGTTTTTCTGACTGTTTCCTCATTAAAACTCGTCTCCATTTTTGTTGCTGCATCATTTATTCTTGGTCCTAAATCCTGAAAAGAGGTCATTTCTATTTCAGATCGTGTTGGCAACCTTTGCACCATGTTTGTAAACGACTAACAACCTCAGAGCTTAAATCTTCAATAAAGTTCAATTTCCTTTTGTCAGCAACAGGGAGTTTTCCAAGAATTGTGCTTGGGCTTAAAAACTGGGTTGAGTCTGGTTTTTAGTAAACCGCACAAGGTCCCCTTTACTGGTTCTATAATTCAAATGATTATCTTTATCTATCTCAAAATTGGAAACCCTAAGCGCTTCTGGTTGCTCTCGGCCTATATGTCTATATAATGATTCAATTCTATCTAGCAATCGTATTTGACGTAATCCTACTCCCTGACCTACTGCTGTTTCTTCAAGCTCTTCTTGCAATGAAGGACCCAGTTCTGTTTCATCTTCTTCTTCTTCTTCAGAAGGATAAGGCACTTCATAATCTTCATCCATATTTTTAATTTATATTCTTTTTGTTTTATAAAAAATGAACTCATACGGTTGTGACCCCGACCCATACAGAAAAGAGAAGGAACCCATGGTGTAAAAGGTATAAGGCAGACTGTAATTAGTGTAAATACTCCATCAACGGTTGAGCCTGGACAAGCTTTATCAGTTAAGTTCCCTGATCTTGGCGCTGACGATGTTATAATGCCAGGCACTGCTAAACTATCATTCAAAATAGATATTAAATCGACAGATCCTAATGCTACTGTTGTTGCTAATTTAGGCAGAGCAATCGTTAAACGTATAGCAATTAAACTGGAGGGCAGAGAAGTCTTTGTACTAAGAGAGGCAGATATTTTTGCCCTCTATTCTGATCTATGGCTGCCTAAAAAAGAAAGGAAAGAGAAAGTTTATCAGGGAATACAAGACTCAAACGGTCTCAAGCACAGACTTAAAGCGGAGGATGCAAAGAATGATGTTAAAGATGAGGCAGTAGCAGAAGCATTTGGCAACAGATTCTGCATCCCTCTAGATTTTGAGCTGTTAAAGACGCATATGCCATATTACCAAGGCGCACTAAAAGAAAAACTTACTTATCATCTAACATTTAATTCTAGCGGTTCTGTCGTTCTGTCCGAAGACCCTTTAGCTAAATACACAGTTAGTGACATCTCTCTTGAGTTTGATGTTGTTACTAACTCTGGACTAGCCAGAACAATCTTAACCCAGTATAAAAGTAAAACGGTTATTTATTTTGAAAAACGTTATACACACCATTACAGAAAATAGAAACAAGCGAGACACTCTTTGGAACATACATCTAAATCAGTCTCTGAAGTCTTTAAAAGGAATTTTGTTCTTGTTTACTGAAGAAACAAATCCTTTTCAGAGAGAATCAGAAGTGTTTTATAATCCAAAAATTGAGAAGGTTGACTGTGCAATAAATGGCAAGTCTGATCAGTTGTATTCGGGGCGCGGACTTTACCTCACCAACACTTTGATGAAATAAAAAAGTTGTTCGCTGGAGGTAGGCAAAGGGATCCTGCAGTTGATCGAGTATGTAAAAAACTTTGCCTTTATGATGTAAGACTCGAAGACTACTTATTAACCAAATATGGGCTGTGGTTAGATTTTAGATCCACATTTGACAACAGATTGTTTGGAAGTGGAGAAAGGATAGGACAAGATGGTATAAAAATAAATATTCGCAAGAAGCAGACGGAGACGCCCCAATAAAAATGCATGTTTTTATGGTTTGTGATGCGCAGCTAAACATTGAAGAAAACAGGCTAAAAGACGTAGCTTTTTAAAATGCAGAAGAAATATTCTAATAAAAACAGATGGATAGCTTGAAGTTTCTTCCTAAAGATCTGCACTGTTCTCTTATCTGCGGGATTACTGGGTGTGGGAAAACTGTCTTCGTACTTGATTTGTTACAAACAATATACAGGTTTCATTACGAGCACATTGTTATATTCTGCACAACCATTAAGCACAAAAGTCTTACAAAGAAAGGAAGTTTATTTGGACGACGATAATATATTTTTAGTTGATCTAGCGATAAACTGAGCGACTGTTTAGAATATTACTATAGACTATTTGAGGGAACTGAAACACTGTTTATTATTGATGACTGTTCAGCTGAACGAGACATTGTTAAAAAAGAAAAGCTCTGTCAAAGCTGGCCTTTAGTGGCCGTCACGCCTTAGTTTCTGTGTGGCTCTTAACCCAGAAATATAATGCAGTCTTAAAAGACTTTCGATCGCAGTTAAAATCGGTTGTATTATTTTACACTAAGGACAAAGATAGTTTTGAAGAATGTTTAAGTGAAAATTATATAATAAGGGACAAAGATGACTAAACAAATAAAAGAGCAGTTAGAAAACATCTAAGCACGCTAAGCTATGCTTACGGACTGACCCTCCAGTTCAATACGTTTGTTTATTGTAGATTGTTTATTATTGATGTTTATTATTGATGTTTATTATAATTTGTTTATTATAATTTTAATATTAAAAAAGATGTCTCGGGGCCAGAACCAAAAGCGGAGCTAGCTCCTAAATGCACTGCAGTAGAGCTAAAAGACCTAGCAGACATAACCGAGTTTGATATAACAGGAGTGCCAGGAAATGTTTATGGATTTGAATACACAGATGATGGGTTTACAAAACGAACAGCAATTGAAGACAACAAAACGGCAGCCATATCCTGCCCTAGAAGAGATAAGAAATTTAAGAGCAAACGATTTTGGCAAACGTGAATACAAACTTCATAAAAGAGAGAATACTTGGGCGTTGCTTCCTGAAATTGACTGGAATTTAAAGTTTGAACTACGAAGCCCCAATGTATACTATGATAAAACAAACAATTTAGAAAAGCCTAAATGAAGGGCCCATTCTTGTTAGCCTGGTTCCAGGAACACAACAGAAAAAGCAGATTGAAATAACTAAGCGAGGTTCTGAATATATGCTACAGAGAAAGAAGTCCTTAGCTGAAGTAGGGGGCGACACCGTCGGCTTACAATTTACCCCAACGCTAGAATCACTACCTAGGCAAATGACGATGATTTTTCGCTTATTTATTACTCCGAGGGAGGGCGATTCTAGTTTGCCAGAACATGCGTTAATCAGAGGGATACAAATAAAGGCCGAAAACTTGGATGCCCCTCTTAAGTTTGTTATTGTTATTACTAAAAACGAGGATGAAATAAACACCCATGTATCATCTGACAAGGTTACTGTGATGGTTGACAAAGACAAACTAACAGTACTCAGACTTTATTTTTCATTAAGTATGTTGATTTTATTGCGTTTTACTCTGTTGATGAAGTGCTGCCAGACGGATTAATAAGAAGATTATGTATAAGATTAATTAATAAAATAATTATATTTAAAAATGCATGTTCAACAGTTTAGGTTAAAGCAAATAACTGAACTTCAAAAGGAAATAGAAATGACTTGGATAAGTATAGGGTTACTAGAAAGAAATATGCTAAAGCTTTAAATACTCTTTCTTATGTAATTACTGGCTCATCAGCTGTAGCTAGCGTAAGTGCTGGTTCTAGTGTTGCTGTTTTAACCACTGGAGTTGGTGCGCCAGCCTCTTTAGCATTAGGGGGCCTTGGTTTAGGGTTAGGCGCGTGTCTATGATTGTAAGTGCCGTTTTAAAAAAAATTAACTCCTAAATTACAAAAGCACACTGCCATTGTTGTCCTAGCATCGGCAAAACTTTGTTCATTAAGATTAAGAATAAGCAAATCATTACAGGATGAAAACATTACAGACGAAGAATTTCAGAAGCTTATGGCTGACGGTGATGATTATAGGCGACAAAAAATTGAACTTCAAAAGAGAGTGGAGAAAGACGTTTACTTCGCGGCAAGGTAGACACTGAGTAATTAAACAGAACATTGAAAAACAAACACACGATCAGTTAAACCCAAAATAGACAAAAAAAATTAACAAAATGGTTTACAGACTAGTCGCCCTAAGACAATTTACACCGGCAGTACTGAATGACTGGCCTGCATTGCATCACCCCCACCGCTACTCGCCCGCAATCAATACGTGTTAGACCGCGGGCCAGAGGCGTCGTCTGCTTTAACCAGTCCAGAGTTTGTCGTCTGCTCTTCGGTCCCCTGCGCAGTGAGATTTTTTGTCACTGTAATTTCGGTTAAAAACATTTTTCGCGAATGAGTTGACCTAATTCTGCTTCTGAAAAATTTTGTTCATCGGAATACCGTGAACAGAAAATCTCACTGCACATGCGCTAACCTCATTAACATAATGAAATTGAAACAACATTTGTGAGTACGCATGTGCTGACCTTAGTGAATACAATAACATGAGAAATCGAAACAACATTTGTGATTGCTCATGTGCAAATATAAATTAGGATAATGAAATCCTAGACATGGACGACCCTCCTCCCCCTCAAAGCCAACCATCAACTAACCAACCATGAACTAGCCAGCCTTCAACTAGCCAGCCTTCAACAAGTGGAACTCGTGTGTTTCGGTTTTTAGAAACGTTGCGACAGATTCGAGTATTTCAACCACTGGTTAAAGTACGCCTTTCCAGAAAGAAAAACGAACTTCGTAGATTAAAAGAAAAAAGTAGGAAGCAAAAACAGAGAATACGCGACCTTACAAAAGAAGTAAGGGCTACAGAGGTGCAGATAGACCAAGTCACTCAAGAAATATCTTCGTTAAAAAATTTAGCAATTAGTGCTGATTCTCAATCACAGTCCGACTGAAGGGCATAGCGCCGGCGGTAGAGGCTCAGGTAAGTTATTGATATTTCCCTCTCTGTCGCTAGTGCGTTACAGCGTGTGGGTTGTAGAGTCTGCTGCAGTGGTGTTATTGATCGTGTGTGGGCAGATTTAATTTTATTTATTTATTTAAAATTTTAGGTTTAAAAAATGACTGCCGAACTCAGTGAATCTGATTTAAAGAATTGTAATGAACTATTTAACGAAACAATGAAAATGTTAAACATTGATTTTAGTGAATTTGGTTTTGAGAATGATATAGACAATATAATAAAAGATCATAGTGAACTATTTAACAAAGCAATCAAAGTGATAAACATTGGCTGTAGTGATTCAGAAAAAGCTAAAATATTGGTGGGTGTTATTATAAAGGTTAACATGTCTTGAAGTGTTGCGACACTTGGGTGAAGAATAAAAAAGCAGTGTTTTTACTTACTTTTATATACATTTATTTTTTTAATCTACGTAAATATTTTGGCTTTAAAAATGACGACCACAAGTAAATTCGAGGACGGAAAACTATATACAATGGAAGAAATATTTGACGGCAGTGACAAACAATTAAGCGATATGTTTAGTGAAGTAGACATGGACATCATTAACCCTACAAACGTTCATGAAAGCGTGGCACATGCTATCTCTAAAATCCCAGAGTCTATTCAACGCGAACCACCAGTAAAAGTGTTGTTGGCCGTTCTGATTGATTATATAAACGCCTGATGATACTAACATGCCAGTCTGGGTTTCAACTAAACAGAAAGAAGTAAATCAGTTATCACGACTTTAACTCTGGCTGGGCTGACTACATGCTTACACAGTTTAACCACGCAAGTGAGGAGGCAAAGTTAAGGGGTTCTGGCTGGTCTGAAGGAACAGTCCTTGAAATAAGATTAAGACAAAGTTTTATTCTATAGTTGGCAATTCTTACATTTCTCTCCCAAAAGAGTTAGAGTTAAAACGGGCAGTCTTAAACATACAAAATCGTGACAACATGTGTTTTATGTGGTGCGTTTTAGCGCATCTACATCCTGTTAAAAATCATGCAAACAAGAGTCTCCAATTATGAACAATACAAACAAGAACTGAACTTTGATAACATAACCTTTCAGTAAGTATAAACAGTATATCTCAGTTTTGAAGAGCAAAACAAACCAATCGCCGTAAACGTATACACATGGTCTGTAGAAGCCAATCTAGTGCCTCTAAGGATTTCTCCAAACGCTCCTACTTTAGGCGAACCGCTTAACAAACATGTAGACTTGATACTGTTTACAGACGTCCTAAGAGTCATTATGTATTAATCAGAACAATAAGCAGACTGTTAGAATATACATCAAAGCATAAATCTAAACAAGATATTTGTAGAAGGTGTCTGTTAGAATCCCAACTATGGAAGCAGCTGCCAGCCATAGAACTCATTGTAAAAGTTTTGTAGACTGTGAAACTAAACTCCTTCACACCTCCACCAGGGTCTAAAGTTAGTTTTAAGAATTTACACAAAATGCAGATGAGCCCATACGTGGTTTATGCTGACTTTGAATCAATATTGCCGCAGTACTATGGCCCACAACAGCAAGAACAAAAAACAACCTTATTAACCCACCATCAGATCTGTTCTTATGCGTTTATTGTTGTTAGGTCAGATGGGGCACACACACGTCCAGAAATTTACAGAGATACTAACGCAGCTAGTAGATTTCTAGAGCAGATGAAACAACTTCGCAATCAGTTATCCAACCAACTAAATCTTTCAGACATTGTTATGACTCCTGAAGACCAAGAACGCTATGACTTATCTACACACTGTTGGATATGTAACAGAGAATTATTAGGCGATACAGTAAGAGACCACGATCACATTACTGGAAAGTTCAGAGGGGCTGCGCACAACAATTGCAATCTTCAACTTAAGGTTGACCCTAAGACATGGAAACTGCCTATCTTCTTTCATAACCTAAGAGGCACGATTCTCATTTTATCATGCAAGCAGTGACTTCTGAATATAAGAGGGTTACTTGCATTGCACAGTCTTCAGAAAAGTACATGACTTTTACTCTTGACAGTTTATCCTTTTATGACTCTGCCCAACATCTAATGGCTAGTTTAGATAAGTTAGCAGGATCTCTACAAGACTTCCCAATCACTAAACAATACTTTGATCCATCTTTAGTGCGCAAAGGAGTTTATCCTTATGAATACATGAACTCGTGGGATAGGTTTGACGAAGACTCGCTTCCTCCTAAAGGCGCTTTCTTTTCTAGTCTTAGAGGCAAAGACATAACTGACTCTGAATATGAATACGCGCAGAAAGCCTGGACAGAATTACACTGTGAAACGATGGGCGACTATCATGATCAGTATTTATTGGCTGTGTGTTTATTGGCGGACGTCTTTCAGAATTACAGATCTACATGCATGAAACATTACAGCTTAGACTCATCGCATTACATCTCTGCGCCAGGCCTTTCTTGGGATGCTTTCTTAAAGTCTACAAACATTCAGATTGACTTAATATCTGATCTCCCCACACTTCAGATGATTGAAGACGGTCTAAGGGGAGGTATTAGCATGGCCTCACATCCTTACTGCAAAGCTAACCAACAAATATTTAGACACATACCCCACTAAACCATCCAACTAATCTAATGTACTTAGACGCCAACAATCTGTATGATGGCCATGATCAAGAACCGATCCCACTGAGAAACTGTAAAATGATAAAAGGGCCTTCATGATGTCAATACGGTGTTAGGTATTGTTCACAGCTTATACCCCGATAATCAGCAGACTACTCTTGGAAGTAACTTAGAATATCCTAAAGAATTACACGATCTCCACAACGACTTACCCCCTAGCGCAGAAAGATTAAAGATGAGTCCCTTCGAGCCGCTAAACTTGTTTCCCAAATCTTAACATAAAACTAAATATGTGTGTCATTACAGACTGTTACAGTTTTACCTAAGACACGGACTGAAACTGACAGCTGTTCACAGAATAATTACTGTATCAAGAGCCCTTTATGAGACCATACATCAAGATAATACTGATCTAGTACCCAACCACTGATGCTTCTGAAAAAGACTTTTTAAACTGTTGAACAACAGCTGTTTTGGTAAAACCATGGAGACTACACAATCGTAAAGGAGGTTAAATTAGTTACACAAGAGAAACCAAGCAATTAAGTTTGCCTCTCAACCTAACTATCAAGACTTTAGAAGATTTAACGACACCTGGTTGGCATTAGGATAAGAAAAGATGTTCAGTTGGACAAGCGGGTTTTATCGCGTTTTACTGTATTAGAGTTGTCGAAGTATTGATGTTAGTATTCTGTACACTACTTTAAAAAACCGCTGTATCCCAGAAGCAAGAGTCCTTTACACAGACACGGGACTCTTTATTCTAGACGTCTCAACTAAAGACTTCTAATACGGCTTTAGACAGAATAGCTAAAGGAGCTGATTGGATGGGACGAACATGCGACTAGCAAAAGACAAGCCTTTACATTCAACTGTAAACAAGAAGTAGATTGGAAAGATGAATGATGAACTTAATGGACAGTTATAAAGGAATATGTTGGGTTGCGGTCTAAGATGTATAGCGTTTGCTAGCCAGACTTTCTGTAATGTGAAGGCAAAGCATAAGTAAAGAAGTTGTCAAAAAAATATAAACTCACGATAAACTAAAAGCAAGCTCTCTTGAAAACAAAGTATTTTACACACAAATGTTAATCTGCGCTCCTACTACTCTTCATCATGTAAACACAACTACTGTTAACAAAAATCACTAGTCTCTGACAATAACAAGAGAACTTTACGTCATCCGATGTTTCAGATGCTTAGGAGGACATTGGAGAACTTTAAAAGATTAATACTGACTTGGCTTGTACTTACGTACTTAAGAACATAATTTAACTAGTACTTACTTAAGAACCTAACTATTACTTACTTAAGAACCTAACTAGTACTTAAAACTAAAACTTAATTTTTTTTGCACTTAACTTGTACTTTACTGCACTTAAACTTAAAAAGAACTTCCTATAACTAACTAACTTTACTTTATCTAGTTCTTAACAACATTCCATAGAAAAATGGTCTACTGCAGGAGTTGCAACTTTTTTGCAGAAGGCGTTCTTCTTCTTTTTACTGTGGGGACTTGCGCCTTAGTTGTTAAGGTTATGGTGTTAGGTATTTTGTAAGCTAGAAAACCCCACCCCCAACAACAACAGCAGCAAATAAAAAATAAACATCTATCATTTGTTTTGTGATGTGTTGTTGTTAATTGTGTTGGCGTGGTGGCGATGTGTATTATTATCTAAACAATTTTTGTTTTGCGGATTGGTTTGATTTTCTCAGTTTGTTCCATTCAGACCAGTATTACAGCCCCGCCTCAACACCCCAGATTTTTAGCTAGTAACAGTACCACTGCGGTACATTCACCTGTGTACATCTGCTCCTGCAGAGGGTTCTGCGTGGTGGCCCTGCGATTGTCCTGGGACGGCGTTCTTCTCTGATCCACATTTTTTTATTCCGATTAAATTAATATGAATCAAAATAATATGATTTAAAAGTAATTAACCCATGATGAATAGGCCAGAACATAGTCCCCCCAAATTTTAACATGTCACATGCAAGCGTTTCTAGGGACTTGTTTAAAACCGGATCCTTGTGCTAAGTCGTATTTTAAATCTTTCTTCTGAATCAACTGGAACTGGCGCCATCATACTTACTAACTTAGCATATAGACTAATTAGTTGTCTGTCCCACACCACCGAGCTAACCATTTTTGGACCCTAGCTGTGCATCTACCTAGCGTAGACATGTCTACAACGTCTGAAGTAGACAGTTTTGGATTTGATCAATCTTAGTTCAACACCTAAATACTGGTTTAGTTTTTCCACACGCGGCCTAGATAGTATAATCTTTCTTTAGGCAGTGGTCTACGGGTAGGCTGCCTGCTCCCTCACACTTTAATAGTTCTCACAATC
The DNA here is from genome assembly GCA_018398815.1 of Conus ventricosus. Taxonomy (NCBI): domain Eukaryota; kingdom Metazoa; phylum Mollusca; class Gastropoda; order Neogastropoda; family Conidae; genus Conus; species Conus ventricosus. The sequence continues at coordinate 48,738,916 of CM031604.1, read as the reverse complement.
AATTATAAAAGCAATAAAAAATAATATAAATTTTAAAACCATAGTTTAACGTTGTTAATTTCGCAGTGCCTATCGGTTGGTTTATAGTTTATTCAAACCCTTCAAAATGTTTGCTAGGAATAAAACCCGCCCAGCATGGGAAAGATAGAAGATTCGCCAAAACTAGTTGCAACCTTATTTTTAGCTTTATCAACAAAAGATTTATCTGATTAAAAGCACATCGACCAGCCTTTCCGTATTTGATTTTTCAATTATTTTTTTAGTTAATAAAAAGATGAGTGGAAAAAAAGATTATCATACAATTTACCACTCTGCTGTAATTAGCGGTCTTAGTATAGGCTTATAGTGTGTTAGCAAAAACATGTTTAAGATGAACCGGCTGAACCTAGTGAAGGTTAGACATTGAGGATGTTGTTAAGTTAGAGTTTGTCAATTACTGCAGGATTTGCCTCAAAAGACTTTCTTGTTACACAAGGGATTATCCCAGAAAATATTAGTTCTTAAAAGATTAATTTCGATAAGAAAATATTGATTTATAAAAAGATGCGGGAGTAGTTTAAGATGGAGGAGGACTATTGTTAATGCCTTGTCCTTCTCTGGAAGCAATTATAGTGTTTAGTACATTGCGGTCCGATGAAGAAGAGAACGGCATAACAAGGGCAATAGAAGATTTAGCTAAGCAAGAACGCCTTAGAGTAAAGGCGAATTGCTCACTTAGACGTTATTATAAAAAGGTTAAGGGAACAGGGACATGCAGAGCACACATTTACAACGTTGATAGACGCAATGAATAGTATTACTTAGTGACAGGAAAGAAGTTTTCCCCCCCCCCTAAACATCACCGCCTCCAGTACCTGTTCAGACTTTTATGAACGTCCAGAAGAACAGAAAATAGCAGAAATTGTTTTATTGTGGTGCTATGGAGCAATCTATATTCCTGGCACAACATTCTAAAAAATAATAAAATACTCACTTAAAATACAGTCCTTCTATGGACAATACTAAGTACAAAAGAGATTATTCTCCTAAAAGGGTATTGGAAAGGAAGACGGCTATTGAAAAACTGAGTAAGCTGGCAAAAGTTGTCCTGAATCAGATGCGGAAATAACTGGCTTTCAAAACAGGCAATTGTGGCAAATATATTTACCTGCCCCCAAAAGAATAATAAGAACGAATTGGTTAACCTGCAGTTCCTAATGAAAACCCCCCAGAGGACTGCTGTATCATCCACATGATAAAGTTAAGAAGAAAAAATTTTAAGTAGCCTGACAGTTGTTGACCATGGCTTCAAGATACAAAGACGCTGAACCTTTTTAACGGATAAAAGCTCAACACTGCGTGTGGCTGTGGCTTTAACAACAAATAATACATGCGAGGCCCATTAAGTATCCTAGGATGGTTCAAAGTTGATGATGAAAAGAGTTAAAGGTTCTGTAAACCCACTGGTTTTTAAAACATCATGTTACATTAAGAGAGGGATCCAGGCAACCATCGATCACAAGGCCCTAGTAGAAAACTTATAATAAGAATCTAAGCTAACGCCTGGTTTACCTATCAATATCACAGAGAAAATTAGGATATAGAAACGCAACACAGAATGGGTTAGGAGATTGCCGGCAGCTTACGTGCCATGAACATTGAAAATTAAATCAACAGGTTGAAACCAGTAAACCAATCAAATGTAAAAAAAAATTAGCATTACTGAAGAGGTGCATGGGACTCAAAACTTTGGCCGTTTGGTCTAAAAGGGTGAAGATACTTGTATGCCCTGGAGAGGCAGAGGTGAGTTAGAATTAGAGCTACAGATCCCATATGGACATAGATGGTTATAATGAAGTTGACGAATTATGAAAACAACCCTCCTGATATATTTAAAGAGAGACTCTCTCGTCTAAAAAGCTCTGCCCCTAAAAGATCGTTTGTTTCGTGAATAGCTGCAATTGTCCCGCCAAACACAGTGAGTTAACAAAAAAATAGTAATTATTTGTGCTAAGCCCTTAATTTTATGTCTCTGGAAGGGAAAGTAAATATGTGAGTTCACGATCACCCATGTTATTCTGCACGGAAACCCCCGTTTCAATGTACTGATTTCGTCAATTTTAGAGGTTTTTGGCATGTTAATTTTTTTAAAAACAGGTGTTAAATTTTGGGTAAAACTGATATGTGATGGACGTGATTAGTATGTGAAAATGGGGGTTTTCGGCAGAATCGCATGGGTGGTCTTGAACTCACATATTTACATTATCTACATTCACCCCAAGACAGTTCACCCCAGGCAATTCGCCCATCGTAGACAATCACTGTGGACATTTACCCCTGACAACCCGCCCTCCTGACAATCCGCTCCCATTGTGCATGTTGCAGAAGGCCTACTTGCACAAACTCACAGATGTGTATAATGTGTGTGGTGTTGTGTGTGTTGGGGTGTGTGTGTGTGGTGTGTGGTGTGCGTGCGTGCGTGCGTGCGTGCGTGCGTGCGTGCGTGCGTGCGTGCGTGCGTGCGTGTGTGCGCATGTGATGTGTGTGATTGCAGAACCACCACAACACAATTATGCACGCACGCACGCACGCACGCACGCACACACACACACACACACACACACACCCACACACACACACAGAGGCAGACAACCCCCCAACCCCCCCCACACAGAGGCAGACACGCACACACACACACACACACACACACGATAAGATAAGATAATGTTGCTTATAGCCCAGCCGACCGCAGAGGGCCACATCAGGGCTGTACAACACACACGCACACACACACACACACACACACACACACACACACACACACACAAGAGGCGCACACACGCACACACACACACACACACACACACACACACACACACACACACACACACACACATACACACACACACACACACACACACACACACACACACACAGGCGCGCACACACACACACACATACACACACATGTGGGCAGACAGTCTGTGGTAGTAGGACATTTACTGGTAGAAACCTTGTATATAACTATTTACCAATATACCCCCTTTCCGACATCGTTTAAGAGGACTTTTCACAAAAATTGATATTTGTATTGTGTAGGGCTTTGTTTCAAAGTTAATTTATGCAACATAACATTTATGATTCTTAGGAAAAATGTTCTGAACAAACATAAAAAGACTAAAGACATGGTAATCACCAGAGTAACCCTTTTTGAAACTAGAATGTCTTCTCATTAAATTCACCCCCCTCCTGTGCCTATGTTCATAATTATACCATACAGTAACCACGTAGATGCCCCTGTAATTATTAGGATTGTTCTAATCGCTTTGCTTGATTAAGTGCAAAATACATCAATTCTTCTGGGAAGATACCATCATGAAAATGATTGAAAGGCTCTAACAACAGATGAACGACATGAACGCCCGCATGTTTGTAAACCTCTCCGATGAAATAATGTGGGCCAGCCGTTTCATTAGCTTTAAATGTCTCCAAGGCATATGAGAGAGA
>CM031604.1:48720763-48730763 GCA_018398815.1 Conus ventricosus | reverse complement strand
ATAGAAAGAACACAAACAGTCAAAATGATTAAGAGGAATATGACTGTGTAATAAGAGCAGGAAAAAAAACAAACTTTTGGTAACAGAACTGCGCCTCACTGGAATGCCCTACCCACGCATGTTGAAAGATATGCCCTACCCACGCATGTTGAAAGAGTTATCAACAGGAACACTTTCCAAGAACACGTCCTTGGACAGGAAAACGAGTGCCAGGAGCTGAAATGTTATCTGTTGAAGAACCTGATGATACTATCTTTACATTCTTTCATTCCTTATTTTATTTGATAACTCCCGTGCAGATGTGTGCCACTTCATCGTGCACTTTTACAGTCAGGCTGTGACATTAACAGCCGCGAGGCTTAATTCGATCCTTGAACCAAACTGATCTCTGTGTGTGTGTGTGTGTGTGTGTGTGTGTGTGTTGTGTGTGTGTGTGTGTGTGTGTGTGTGTGTGTGTGTATGTGTGTGCGCGCGCGCGCGAGTGTGTGTGTGTTACTAGTATGTGTGTTAGGGCGGTGGTGGGGTTGGAGGTGGATATATGGGCGGGTACAAGCCTGTGTCGGTCGTGAACCGTCTCACAGACAATACAGGCTACACATGCACTTGTGCCGGAGTCAAACTACTTTCAGTCTCCCCGGCATTTAGCTTCATGTGTTACATCTTATCACTATTACTTTTTTTTTAACAGCAGATATCCCATAATCCCCGACTCAGCCATCTCCCCTTCTGTCTTTGTCCCCCCCCCCCCCTCCCTTCTACACACACACACACACACACACACACACACACACACACACACACACGCACACACACACACACACGCACACACACACACACCACACACACACACACACACCACACACACACACACCACACACACACACACGTACACACACAAGAGAGAGAGAGGGACATTTTAAAGATGGCGACCAACAGCAGCATCCTGTAAATACGTCTTGGGAAAAAGTGACCTACCACACACGACCGGGCTACAGAGCCGATACATTTCACGTGTCCTGCATTCAGTGAATATGACAGGTAGTCGTGGTGCAAAAAAGATAGCAAAAGTTTTATGCAGTCAGTGTGGGGCGACAAACTGGAATTTTCACTTCGTGGAACCTCGCATCGAAGTCAGTGACCGGTTTCCCCAAAGCGGTGCACAAGGCGTACGAGACGCTAAATCAAGCCAGAGAAGCCATGAGGTTGGCCGGACACCACGACCTTACAGTGTTCAGTGGAGATGACATGGTGACTGATCAAGAGCAAACAATGCCTAAAACAGTATCATACAACGAGGGGCAGGGTGAGTACACCATGACAATGCCTTGTGTTTGTGACAGTGTGCATGATACAGGCCGTTCTCTAAAATGTACGGAAGTGTGGCCGTAAAGTTAGCTGGGAGTGCACAGAATTACCTATATACCAAATTCTGATTTTCACTCGAAGCTCGAGAAGATATACATGCAAACTGTGTGCCCAAATTGTGTACGGGACAGAAAGTGTAGAAGAAGAGATTGCTGCACAATTAGCCAGTGCTGCTGACAACGCTGTGCCAGACAACACACACCACTCATGCCGGCCTGGTTACACAAGAGAGTTTCGAAGCCTTCACAACAACGGGCAAATAGCACACTTCGAAACCTGGAGGGTGCTGTGAACACACTGGCCGAACAACTGTGTTCAGTGTGAGAGGGCCAGGCGTGAGGAAAGTGGCCAGCTTATGGCGGCCTGGCGTCAGCAGGGAAGGAAACATCACCGAGACCGTCCCTTCCCCACATCTGGCAACGATGACCAGCGCCCACCTCACCCCGTAAATACCACCCCCCCTCCCTGCCTCTACAAACCCTTCTCCCGCCCCACACCGCCACTAGGCCTAAACGAGGAACCATCACCTCCCACCGCAAATCCCACACTTCCGGAAGAGACCCAGAGCGTCAGGGCGACCACAAAAACCGACATGACCACGCTGGCAACGCTACGGTAGAGGCGGTGTGGAAAGAAAAAGACTTGCCTTTACAAGAAGAGCAACACATCTCACTTTCAGCAGTATCGTCGCCATCCTCATCGTCTTCATCTTCTTCATCATCCACAGACAGTGGTAGCGATGGCGACACAAGAAGAGAGCGACCGTGAGGAGGGCGCTCTTCCCAAAGTGCTACTACTGCATGATTCTGTGTTAAACAAATTGACGGGAAACGCCTGGCCAATCCTATGGCCTCGCAGTGACCACTGGGAGGACGCCTACCATTGGTGACTGTCACAAACACAGCTTGCACAACATGACAGCGGTGGCCATACATACTGGTGTCAACGACCTTAAGAGTGCCACTCCTCAGACTGCCAGTGAAAATTTGAGTCCCTGGTGAGAAACATACTCCGGAACAATGATCAGATCAGAGTGGTCATCAGCAAAGTAGCTCCACTGAACGACGAAGAGCTGCAGACAAAGGCTGACCTTTTCAACGCCTTGAACTCATCTACGTTTACTGGTGAGAACGAGTCAGCTTCGTTTCCCACAACAATCTCAAGTATGGGACAAGCGGCTGATGAAGACGCTATCCACCCACCGATATAGGGCACCAGCATCCTGGCAGGCAACCTGGGCAGACAACTCGCAGGCCTGCTCTGGGAAAAACCCAAACAGCGAAGCAGACGACCCATCCGTGACCAGAGAGAGAGAGAAGCCGACAGCAGACCACGCCTCCACCAGGGCTTCTACGACAGCACAAAGGTGCTGCCACATACCACGGTGACACGACACGCCAACATTTCGGGCGTCTCAACCAGCCCGATCAACAACCTGGTCATGACGATTACCGTAGGCTCGGTCGTCGCATGGAAGACCGTCGGGATGGACGCAGATATGGCCGACGGGAAGCCTACAGCCATGCTGCCCGAGGCGACAACCGAAACTACCGCCGAGCTGACCGCCGTCCACATCACCGAACATTACCACGGTACGACCGCCGAGACGAACGCCGAGATGACCGCCAACCCTACTACCGACACAACCGACGAGAAACCTACCAAAACGATCGCCGAGACACCGCCGGAATCACCACGGCAATGACAGACGAGACAACATGCGCCCTCGGCAGTATCACAGTCGGCCTTTCCCTCCCTATAACTCAAACCGTGACCACAGCGCTTCTATTAGCTCTTAGTCCGCGAGTGTGTATAAGCTATTTTCCCATAGATGTATTGCACATTATTTCGTACGCAAAATATCACAACTAACTTTTCCGTTACGTGTGCTATCATGGAATATTAGAGGTTACAAGGGACCGATGACGGCTTAAGATTAACAAACTCCTTGATAAAAGTTTCGTAGCAATCCTGTCTAAATATGACATTGTGTTTTTACAAGAAACCCATCTTGATATAGAAAAAGCAAATGAATTATCTTTACCTGGTTTGCAGCAGGGGTTCATTATTATCGACCAAAAAGGGGAAAGCCCCAAGGGCTTCGGGGGGTATCTCTGTCTACAATAAAAGAGCAGTACAGAAGTATATGAAATTCCTACCAAAAAATAACAGCGATGTTGCATGGTTACATATTAAAACAGCAGTAAAGTGAAAACCGCAGAAAAGAGAGATGTATATTTAGGTTTGTGTATATATTCCCACCGGAACATTCTCCTTTGGCAAGGACTACACTAGACGCATATGGGACTCATTAGAAAGTGACATTGAAGAAACTAACAACAAAAGGCAATATCCTCCTGTGTGGTGACTTTAATGCAAGGACAGGCAATCAAGCCGACTTCATTAGCCTGGACAATGAAAAGAATTATTATGATTTACCTGCTGACTACCATTTTGATAACGTCATAAAAAGACAGTCGATGGACCTCTTAACTAATAAGAACGGACGTCGTTTATGTAACATGTGTATTGAAAATCAAATGTGTGTTTTGAATGGAAGAGTGCTTGGAGATCTTGCAGATTGTATACTTGTCATAATCCACAGGGAAGCAGCGTAGTAGATTATTTCCTTTGCTCACAATATTTGCTTAGACATGTGTTAAACATGAAAGTAACTGACTTGACACGACATTCTGACCACTGCCCACTAGAGTTATTGATCCAACTGCCCATAGAAATGAATACACATTACACAAAAGACAATCCTCTCTCACAACCCACGACGAACAACAGTTACGTAAGACCTACTTCATAGGAATTTACAAAAAACACAGAAGAAGACTATCTAGTATTTCAGTGGAATGAAAAGTCTGCCGAAAAAGTAGTAGCAACCTCCAAAATGCCCACCATACGCACCATGATCCAAAAAATCAAACCGACATTGTGACACAACTTGCAACAAATGAACGTGACATCAACATAAATACGACTATTGAACAGATAACGAATATATTTTCAACCACGGCAAAGATGGCGCTTAGACAAAGACGGATAAAAAAAAACTAGACAGAGAAAGAAGAAGTGGTTTGACAGAGACTGTCATTCCCAAAGAAGAGAGATAAGATCACTACTGAACGCGGTCAACAGAAACCCCAAAAATAAACAACTAAGGCAAAAATACTTTTCACAATGTAAATATATAACGACTTTAAGAAAACCAAGAAAATATATCGGAACAAACTCCTTAATTCCCTAAAACGAAGCCCTAGAAAGTGATCCAATTCAATATGGAAAACCGTTCGGGAACTGCAAACATACGATCATGAAATTTATGGTCAAGAAAATTGTCTCAGCGCGAACAAATGGTTTGAACATCTTAAAACACTAATAGGTGAGAAACAGAAGATCGCAGATAAACGACAACAAACAGTTGATGACATGTTAGTAGCATTTAAGAGGTCAAACAATCGTCCTTCTGGAATCAGAGTTAGATTATGAATATTAGAAACGGAGGTAAGGAACGCGGTCAGAAAGCTGAAAATAAAAAATCCCCAGCAAAGATGGCATCAGAAACGAAATGCTTAAAGCAATGTTACCTGAAATCGCTCCTCTTCTGAAAGACGCGTTTAACTTAATCTTAAAATCAGAAAAATACCCGGACCTCTGGAAAACAGGAATCACAGTCCCAGTCTATAAGTCAGGCGCCAGTCCACCCCAACAATTACAGAGGCATAACTTTGAATACTTCGCTGGGAAAAGTGTTTTGCAACATAATAAATGAAAGGATAATGAATTATCTTGAGGCAAACCACCTTTTGGCAAAGGAGCAAGCAGGGTTCAGAAAGGGATCACGGACCACTGATCAAATATTCATATTGTCAAAACTAGTTGATAAGTACTAAAAGACAGAACTAAAAGGCTTTACTGCTGTTTTGTTGACTTCAGCAAAGCATTTGATCATATATGGCACGAAGCCCTACTGATGAAAATGAACAAGCGGGAATAACAGGTAAATGCTACCAAATCATACAGGACATGTACAACGGGGCTACGGTTTGTACAAGAAGCCAATCTGGTTTCACTAAGGAAATATTAATACAAAAAGTGTCCTCCAAGGTAAACCCTCAGCCCAACCATATTTAACATATTCATAAATGACATTGTCGGATATCTCAGAGACCATGATTCCCCAAGAAATTTCCGATCTAAAACAAGTCGAAATTCCGTGTCTTTGTATGCAGATGATTTAGCTATCCGCTCGACTTCAAAACAGGACTTCAGCGTAAATTAAACCAGTTACACAACTACTGTTTAGACTGGGGAATGAAATCAACACAGAGAAAACAAAGGTCGTTGTATTCACCAAATCAGATCCAAAGGTACCACTGTTCTTCAATTGCGGTGAAAACATAATTGAAACAGTAGATCAATATAAATATCCTGGAGTCATTTTCCATAAAAACGGACATTTTACAGAAGCCCAAGAACACTTAGCAAGACAGGGAATAAAGCCGCACATACCTTGAAGAGAACGTTTTATGGTCAAAATGTAATAGAGAACAGTTACAACCCTATTTGACTCGTTAGTCTCTCCCATCTTCACATACGGGTCAGAGGTGTGGTTCCCATCCTCTTACCAATACAAAGATGAAATATGTCAAGAAAAGAAAATGCAGCATTTGTTCAAAACCTGTCTTGCAAACAAATTCCCACATGAAACTGCACACATTAAATTCTGCAGGCAATTATTAAGAGTTCATAGAAAAGCAATGACATTACCGTTTTGGCGAACTGGGAGATTCCCGATTACTTTTAAAGTGATAACCAGACTATCGCATTCTGGATACACATATAGAGTCAGACCAAGACTCTTACCAACAACAGATTTATCAGTCAATGATCTCTCAAGGCACCGAAGAAAGCAAATGGACGAAGTTTATACGACAAACCTTGTCAACGATAGATTACAGCATGTCTGGGAAAAATCAGGGTACATTTAGTGTGACTCGCCTGAAGTTTCTGATCAATGCGAAGCTGGAAACGTTTTATATTGAGTTTTGGAAGAAACAAAGAATGAAAGCACATCCAAGCTCAAATTTTATGCCACAGTTACTACCGAATACAAACAGGCGGCTTATTTGGAGCAACACACTAACACAGATTGCAGACGAGCACTAACTAGATTACGAATAAGTGCCCATGACCTCCAAATTGAGAGAGGCCGTTATAACCAACACTGACAGAGAAAACAGATTAGGCACGACATGCCACGTCGTTGAGGACGAACTACATTTCTCGATGACTGCAAATTATTGACCAACAACGTTATGACCTGATGACGAGGATCATAAAAACTGATTTTCCACCACAGACTAACATGACAAAACCTCGGAGCTTATGTTATTGGACTGCTTCCAACCTGTACTTGCCCATATATCCTGTTGTGTTTTTCTCTTCGGAGACAGAAAAATTTAATCAGACTCTGATACACACTGTGCTTTTCTTCTGCTACTAATGATGTTATGTTGCCAAGATGTGACAACGCTAGGATTAGTTTAGTTGAATGTCTGAACTTGATCATCTGTGCCCCACAAAACCTCTGGTTTTCATATGGCAATAAAATATGTGTCTTGTTCTTGTTCTTGTTCTTGTTCTTCACACACACATACTTCACTGACTTACGCCATGTGATTTCAGTTCGTTTGTCCTCACTGTCGTTCTTTTCAGTTTTTCCCTGTGTTGTTCAACATCCAGTCCATAACGTGACGGTTGCAAATTAGAAAATAATCAGACCAATTACACATACACACACGTGAATCTTTTTCGTGCATTTGACCCGCCCTCCCCCTAACCCCCACGCCCCCTCGTTGCCACTCCCATTCCCTCCGATACTAATTGTTTCCCCCCTAAACATACTGACAAGCGGCAACCTCCGTCCCCACCCCTTCCCTCCCCTCCGACAACATACCCTTCAAGCCTTCCTCTTTCTACATACGCGCGCGCGCGCACACACACACACCACACACACACACACACACACACACACACATCACACACACACACACACACACGCACACACACGCCGACTATGACAACAATACCAGTCATGATTGCCGCAAAACGGTGACAGATGGCGCCGGAGCGATCCATCAAGTGGTGAATCAACACGTGTCTGGCAGCAGAATTGCTGCCCCGGGCACGGCCCAGGTCGGGGCACCACCAGCCAGGGCACCACAAGCATGGCGGACCGGCTCCTACTCACCCCTAATCAGCCAGGTGTCGATTTATCAAGGAGAGAAAGAGCGTGAGGATCGCGCCTCCCCTCCCTCCTTGTTTATCATCACAGCACATGCCGACCCACGTGTCTCACAGTTCCAGCACACACATACATACACACACACACACAGTTTCAGTTTCATCAAGGAGGCGTCACTGCGTGCGGACTAGTCCATATACGCTGCATCACATCCGTTAAGTTTGAGACCACACTGCGCATGATGAATAAATGAATTAATAACTAAGATGAGAGAATTGAGAAGAGTGTCTCGTGGCTACGACGCATTAGCCCAACGCGCACTGTTTTCTTTCACATACACACACGCGCGCGCGCGCACTCGCACACACACACACACACACATACCACGCGCACACACATGCACACACACACAACCACACGTTTTCCCTGTTTACTCTGAGGATCACAGTTCTTTTTCCCTTCTTTTCCTAGGAATAGTCAATGGTACCCCTTCAGTGGAAAACAGACATAATCGCCAGGAAAGCATCGTTAACAAATAAAATATCATGATACACTGTATCTATGATTGCTCTTGCACAAGCAGGTTCGGCAAAACAGTTGTGTACCCACAGATCATAAGTGTTTTGTTTGTCTTTGTCTTCCTTAAAAACCCCCTCACCCCCCCACCCCACCCACCCACACCCACACATACACAAACCCCCGAAAATAGGGAGAACATTGCGATGCTTAGGGATAACACTGATAACACTATTCGGGGGAAAAGATGGAAAATACTTGTGATCCCTGGGGAAAAAGCAGGGAAACAGCCGTCATGCTGAGGAAAACAGCTGTGGTCCTTTGGGAAAACAGCAAGGGAAACAGCCGTAATGCTGAGGAAAACAGCTGTGGTCCTTGGAAAACAGCAAGGAAACAGCCGTAATGCTGAGGAAAACAGATGTGATCCTTTGGGAAAACAGCAAGGGAAACAGCCGTAATTGCTGAGGAAAACAGATGTGGTCCTTTGGGAAAACAGCAAGGGAAACAGCCGTAATGCTGAGGAAAACAGTTGTGGTCCTTTGGGAAAACAGCAACGGAAACAGCCGTAATCCTGAGGAAAAAATATGATCCTTAGGGAAAACAGCAGGGGAAATAATCCTGACAAAAACAGTTGTGGTCCTTAGGGAAAAACAACAAGAGAAATAACCGTAATCCTGAGGAAAACAGTTGTGATCTCATGGGAAAACAGCAGGGAAAACAGCCGTAATCCTGAGGAAAACAGCTGTGATCTCATGGGAAAACAGCAAGGAAAACAGCCGTAATCCCGAGGAAAACAGTTGTGATCTCATGGGAAAACAGAGAAAACAGCCGTAATCCCGGGAAAACAGTTGTGATCTCATGGGAAAACAGCAGGGAAAACAGCCGTAATCCTGAGGAAAACAGCTGTGATCCCATGGGAAAACAGCAGGGAAAACAGCGTAATCCTCAGAAAAACAGTTGTGATCTCATGGGAAAACAGCAGGGAAAACAGCCGTAATCCCGGGGAAAACAGTGTGATCTCATGGAAAACAGCAGGGAAAACAGCCGTAATCCCGGGGAAAACAGTTGTGATCTCATGGGAAAACAGCAGGGAAAACAGCGGTAATCCTCAGGAAAACAGTTGTGGTCTCAAGGGAAAACGGGCCGTTATCCTGAGGAAAACAGTTGTGATCCTGAGGAAAATAGCAGGGGAAACAGCCGTAATCCTGAGGAAAACAGTTGTGGTCTCAAGGGAAACAGCCGTAATCCTGAGGAAAACAGTTGTGATCCTTAGAGAAAATAGCAGGGAAAACAGGCGTAATCCTCAGGAAAACAGTTGTGATCCTTAGAGAAAATAGCAGGGGAAACAGGCGTAATCCTCAGGAAAACAGTTGTGATCCTTAGAGAAAATAGCGGGGGAAAACAGCCGTAATCCTCAGGAAAACAGTTGTGATCCTTAGAGAAATAGCAGGGGAAACAGCTGTAATCCTGAGGAAAACAGTTGTGATCCTTAGAGAAAATAGCAGGGGAAACAGGCGTAATCCTCAGGAAAACAGTTGTGATCCTTAGAGAAAATAGCAGGGGAAACAGGCGTAATCCTCAGGAAAACATTGTGATCCTTAGAGAAAAAGCAGGGGAAACAGGCGTAATCCTCAGGAAATCAGTTGTGGTTCTCAGGGATGACGGTTTTAAACCTCATTTTCCTGAAAATGATAGCCGATTTCCGAGAAAAAACAGTTTGCATTGGTTTATCAAGCTATCATCTCACCACAGAAAGTCCACCGGATGTCTTCACGCTCCACGCCGACTACAAGGGGCAGAGATGATCGTTGCAGACAGCGTCAGAAATCTGCACCGCTGAGCGGTTGAATCAAGATTGGTGAG
>CM031604.1:48708263-48710763 GCA_018398815.1 Conus ventricosus | reverse complement strand
ACACCCCCCCCCCCCCCCCCCCCCCCCCCCCACCATCCCAGTGTTTATGACATACTGCCGACACTGTCTACTTCCTAGATTCATGTATTTCTCATTTGTTTGTGGATCTGGTTGTTTGTTGCATGTTTCTACTTGATATTTTCTTCTCAATGATAATATTATGTTCAACACTGCTGTGACAGCTGTTTAATGAAATCAGACTACTAGAATCATGAACATCAGCAACAGCACTCACAGCAGTATCACATCTCATTCTTCCATATCTACCTTTTTTTTCCTACTGTGGTTATCATATTTATCCCTATTACCATCATTATCTGTTGTCATCACCAGTATTCTAACTCATTATCTGGAAGGATTGATATGTTTGGGTGGACATGTCCATAGTGGGGGTTCGAAGCTTCTTGTGAATGTCTGATTTCCTGTGCTTTGTGGTGTTTGAGTAACGAGTGTTTTGAAAGCTGGCATGTTCAATACGTTGATAAGCTAATATTCTGCATCTAATGGATACCCATTCATAAGTTTTGAGTCCTGACTGTTTTTTTTTTTGTTCTGTGGAGAAGATGAGGGAGAAGAGATATTTGACCTCAGCTCTGTCAATGAAGTGTAGAGAAGATGAAAGATTTGGCCTCACCTCTGTGAATAAAATATGTGTAGAAAGTATCAAGATCAGACACAACAATGGCTCAATCTCAGCAATTGAGGTTATGGTTGAAGTAATCTCAGTATGGACAGACACTATAGTTTACATCATATCAACTAGTAAAATATGAATAGTAGTATCTTTTGCATGAAGGAAATAGAGTGACGCATGAAGACTCAACATAATCTGGTGTCACTTTAAGTTACTCAAGTTTGACTAGTATGAGAAAACATGACTTAAAACTGATACAACTTTTACTGTTTTAGTGACTGAAATAGAATTGAAGAACTAAAAGATGAGCACCAGCACTTCGAAATCAGTCATTTGTAAGGTATTCTGGTGTAATGTACAGTAAAGTTGTACAGCGTAGAACAGTGCAGCGTGGGATGAGGCAGAGGGTGTAGTATTATATACTGTAGCGTGGTGCTCTGTATGACTGTAAGGTGCATTGCAGCACAACATGAAGTGAGATAGGGGTTAAAGTACTGTGTAGTGATACACAGACACATATACACATGTGCTCGTGCACACACACACATTCTCTCTCTCTCTCTCTCTCTCTGTGACAACACAGACATACATCAGGATAATATACACACGCATGCGCACACACATACACACGCACATGCGCGCGCACACATACACACACACACAAATATCAGGGTAATGAGGGACTGTATGAACAGCAGACATGAAGCAAAACATCATGACAGACAGACAAACATACTTTAGACTTTTTTGTTTATCAATTTCATTTCTTTGCAGAAGCTGCTGATGAATTCTATCGGCTTCAAGCACAAGAAATCGACTGGACTTCAAATCAACACAGGTAGAATGGTTTTCATTCACATTCATTTATTGTCGGCTTGATTGTGTATTTGTTTTTCTCATTTCCCCACTTCTTTTTTCTGACCCAAGTAGCGTCAGTGTCATGTCACAGTTAAGCATCAGCAAAACTCAGTGCCAATGCCCCAGTTTTTCAGCAACCCAAGGGATGATACTGTTACGTTTGTTGTTGTTGTTGTTTTTATCTATATTCTGCAAATGAGAGAGAGAGCACATCACAGAATTTTAATCTACAAGGAAGTAGCTAGAGAATAGCTTTGGACGTGATGACAAGTAGTTTAAGAGGGTGACTATAAAGTCAGTTTGTGGTTAGAAAAGCTGGATTCAAGGACAGCTAATAATGAGAGTTGCAGTTGTAATCGTTGCTGATTTCTTTATGAATATTATACGTCGGTTTTGTTTCCTCCCATTCATACCCACACTTTTCATCTCTACCTCCTCTCCCTTTTCTTGATGTCCTTTGTGTCGGCTAGAGGCTGATAAATCTTGTACAGCTATTGAAAAGACCAAGTGGTATGGTTAGTACGATTAGGCGGCTAGTATGTTTGGACATAGTAAAAAAAGAAAAAGAAAAAAGCAATGCAAAGGCAGAGGGAGCGAGAGAGAGAGGAGCTAGTGTGTGTGTGTGTGTGTGTGTGTGTGTGTGTGTGTGTGTGTGTGTGTGTGTGAGAGAGAGAGAGAGAGAGAGAGAGAGAGAGAGAGAGAGAGAGAGAGACGTAACGTAAAGTATGGGCATTCAGTCATAAAATATCACACACGCACGCACATAAGTATGCACGCACTTGGGATTTCAGACGAAAACTGATGGAAAACTAGCTGCAACTGACCGCTCAGCATTATTCTGTTTAAAGTCACACCGACGGTAATTTAGGGCGACCGACCCTGACCGAGAACTTCGGTTCAAGGTTCAGCATCTACATCAAGGGGCGACTACCTCACACTTTCAAAAGGTGTTAAAATGCCCCCACTTTTTTCAGCATCAAACGTCAGGCAAAGTTTAATGTATGAGCT
>CM031604.1:48705325-48708163 GCA_018398815.1 Conus ventricosus | reverse complement strand
CATTCAGCGTATCATGAAAATGACAATGATTGCTCAGTCATCGGTCATTCAATGAGATGGCCCCATTATAAACCAAAGCCATCCACAGGAGATACATCCACTGATCCAGAGACAGTGAATTCACCTGCTGGTTGACAGGATCTCGGGCAACTTTCAGCGAGTCCGGAATATGTGTGGAGGCAGTGGATCTATTGATGAGCTCCTGGAGACAAGAACAGCAAAGTGTGTGACGAGTACATAAAACACTGGCAGGACTTTTCAAATAAAAGTTAAAATGTGTGTTTTTCTCTTGTATATGCCTCATTATAAAGCAGCTTTGTATACGTTAGGAGCTAGCTATAATACCATAACGTTTGCACGCAGTGCAGTGTCTACATACCTAAAACAGAATGGGAAAAACTCTATAGGCATCCCTCTAATGTCTGCAGATTGATGAAAGGTGTATTTCTTACACTAGACGTTAGACTATAATTAAGAATTGTGGTTTGTAGATCCAGAGAGAGAGAGAGAGAGAGAGAGAGAGGAGAGAGAGAGAGGAGAGAGAGAGAGGAGAGAGAGAGAGAGAGAGAGTGAGAGAGAGAGAGAGAGAGAGAGAAGAACACTAAAGTTACTCCGCAGACGAACGGCCACGAACACGGCATGAAGGGTGGAAGTGTACTACTGCATGAAAGAGGCGCACCAGAAATACGTAGAAAAGTCTGGCTTCATCTATGAGAGGCCCCTCATCAACAAAGACGTAGGAAGAGGTTGGTACATTAGGTCATTCAGAAACACTGTTTCTTTGTCTTTTTCATCATCATCATCATCATCATCATCATCATCATCTTCTTCTTCTTCTTCTTCTTCTTCTTCTTCTTCTTCTTCTTCTTCTTCTTCTTCTTCTTCTTTCTTCTTCTTCTTCTTCTTCTTCGTGTCTCGCGTTGGCGTGTATCTCTTTTCAGTCTACTCCCCCATCCTCCGCTTTCTCTTCTCAGCCACATATAGTCTACGTGGTAAGCTGGCGTATATCGCGAAACTGTTTCAGAACATGGAAGTCTGTGTTCTCTAGGCTGTCTCAATCCATTATTCTCAGTTTTTAGAAACTTGCCTCCAAACGTTCCTTTTCAAGCAGGTGTTGTGTACACCGTTCTACTCTTCTGCCTCTTTTCTTTCTGTCTGAAAAAGATTTCCTTTCATATCCTTCCCCCCTCTGCACAAGATCCTCTTCCCATCAAATTCTGAGGCTGATTTATATAGTAGTACTGTATGCTCCCTTGCCATGTGATAGCGTTTTTCAACATTTTCTGCGACCAAACGTTCCTTGTGTTTGATGGAAAGAAATAGATGTTCTGGAAGGTGCATGAAAGGAAATCTGTCCAAATCAGCTTTGTTTCTCACGTGAGTGGTAGTGGTTGTGCACTATACGAAAGCAATGAATGTTCTGTGCTCCTACACATGACTGACTATGCTTTCCCCCCCACATTTGAATGACGGTGGATCTTTTCCACTGCACGTGGACAATACGGATTCTTTTCCACGACATGCAAATGATATGGGTTCTTTTCCATTAGTAATACAGATTTCCCCCACTATATTGAAATAATTGTGGGTCTTTTCCACTACATGTTAAGATAAAGGTTCTTTGCCGCTACACGTAATGATATGGGTTCCTTTCCACTACATGTGAATAATATAGGCTCCATTCCATTACACGTGAATATGGGCTCCTTTCCACTACATGTGAATAATATAGGCTCCTTTCCATTACACGTGAATATGGGTTCCTTTCCACTACACGTGAACATGGGTTCCTTTCCACTACACGTGAATATGGGTTCCTTTCCACTACACGTGAACATGGGTTCCTTTCCATTACACGTGAATATGGGTTCCTTTCCACTACACGTGAACATGGGTTCCTTTCCACTACACGTGAACATGGGTTCCTTTCCACTACACGTGAATATGTGAACCTTTCCACTGCATGTGATTGAAACAGTGTTTTTCCCCACTACACGTGAAAGGTGTAGATTTTTTTCTCGTAGATGGGAGTGGGGTGGATTTTTTTCCCACAACACGTGAATGATGTTCTTTTCCACCACACAAGAGTGATAGAGATTCTTTTCCGCTATACGTGAACTATATAGATTCTGCTCTACTACACGTGAATGATATGGATTCTTTTCCACCGTACGTGCGAATGAAAAGGCTGCCCCCCCTCCCCCCCCCCCCCCCCCCCCCCCTCCCCATTATACGTGAATGCTGCAAGGGTTTTTTTTTTTTTTTTTTTAATTACACGTGAGTGATACGGGCTTTTCTCCATTACACTTGAATGATACTTTTTTTTCTGAGCACGAAAATGATATTTTTGCACTTCACGTCAGTGATATAGATTCTGTTCTGTTTTACATAGATTCTATTGTTTTCCCTACGACACATGAACACATCACATAAATAATACGGGTTCTCTCCCATTATCAGTGAATGATATAAGCAATAAGCTCTTTCCCGCTACACCTGAACGATACAGGCCCCACCCCTACCCACCTCCCGCGTCCCCCTCCCCCTGTCTTCCCCGCCCCCCCCCCCCCCCCCCCCCCCCCCCCCCCCAACTACACATGAACGACCTTGGCTCTTTTCTACGTCAGGAGATTCATAGACGTTCCACTACACATGAATGAACTTTGCGGGTTTTTTCTTTAACGTCTATGCTATTCAGAGAACACAAGCCTTGGACTTCGTAATATCATCGTCATCATCATCATCATCATCATCATCATAATCATCATCATCGTCATCATCATCGTCATCATCATCATCATCGTCATCACACACACACACACACACACACACACACAC
>CM031604.1:48680325-48700325 GCA_018398815.1 Conus ventricosus | reverse complement strand
GCAGCAGAGAGTCCTCAGAAGAGAAGCCCCCTTCAAGCAAGTGTTTCGGCCCTTATCTCCTGACACTCTAGGGGGGTTGGGCCACACCCGGTTCATGACTCCGGATGTCCCTCTGCTGCCCCTTTTTTTTCCCCATCTTGGGACGAGCCATGGCTGGGATTCGAACCCATGACCCTCTGGACATGCTCATTTTCTACTTACTGACTCGCGCTTTAACCACTGAGCCACAGGGACACCTGATATTTGTAGGGTAATTAAGCCTTATGAAGTTCACTTTGTTCCTCCTTGACCAGATCCAGCTTGAACACCTCTCTGCCGCTTCTGCCATTGCTTTCAGGGCTCTGGTTTTTTCCCTCCCTGCAACTGAGAGCTGTTTCATGAGGCTGTATGCAGACGTTCCTACAAATCCCCTAGCTCCAATTTCTGCAGTGAGGACTTTGACCTGATAGCCTTCTCTCCTCAGGCTGTTTGCCAGATCAGCATACTTTTCAGTCTTGTAGATTTGAGCTGCCTCCATTCTGTTCTCATATGGCACCGTGAGCTCGATCATGATCAGCTGCTTGGTTGACTGAGAGTGGACTACTATGTCTGGTCTCATGCCACTCTTGCTGATGATCTCTGGGTGACTCTTCCATTCTGGGAGGTCTGCAGTGCACTCCCAGTCATCTGCCCCATCCAGCAGACTCTGCCTGCATGTTTCGAGTGGCACTGTTGTTCTTGGCCATGATTTGCTGCCTCCTGCCGTGAAGAATGTTGCGGGTGCTCTTGGAGTCCTGATTCTCCCTTTTGTGGTGTTGGTACTAGCCCAGACTACTTGTACAATCTCTTTGAGCACTTGGTTGTGCCTCCATGTGTACCTTCCTTGAGCCAGGGCTACTTTACATGAGCTTAGAACATGCTCCACTGTTTGTTTTTCATGGCAGAGGGGGCATGCAGGATCGTCTGTTTTCCCCCACTTCACCAGGTTTGCATTTGAGGGCAGAAGGTCATATGCAGATCTGAGAATGAAGCTGATCCTGAGAGGGGCCATGTGCCAAATGTCATTCCAAGTTAGACTTCTTTGGAGTGCATTCTCCCACGTTGTCCATTGCCCTTGCTGGCTCTGCTGGACTGCTTTTTGGAGTCTTTTTTGGTCTTCTTCTTTTCTCATTTCCTGAATCATCATGTCTCTTTTGGCTTTTCCTTTGGCCTTTGACCACCATTCAGTTTTGGTCACCCCCAGTCCTTGTCTGTTGGTCTGTGGGGTGTCCTGTTATTTCTCTGATCTTGAGACTTTCTTTTGCAGAATCCATCGCCTCTTGAACTTTCCATTTTCTGCCTGTCTTCAGCTGGGGCTTGATTGCTTCTACCACCTTGTCTCCTGAGTCCTCCAGCTTTGCTTTGAAGTCTGATCTTCCCTGCTTTGTATTCCTCCAGGATGGATTTCAGTGGTAGTTTGAGCTTTGCTTGGCGACAGTACAGCGCGATGTCAGTCAGACAGGGTGGACACCAAGCCATTTCCTTGTGAACTTGTTGATTTTGGCTTCCATTGCCTCCACTGTGCTGGTGCAGATGTCGTATATCATCAGAGGCCATAGGTGCTTTGGTATCAGCATGAACTGCAGACACCAGACCTTGGTATTTGCCAGGAGCCACACTGGTCAATGGTCTCCAAGCCTTCTTCCGCCATCTGCTTGGGTTTTCTTTTGCTCTTTGTGTGTCTTTCAGCGTATCATCATCCCATCTTCCAAGGCTCTTGACTGGTTCTTCTGTGACTGTTGGAATGGCCTGGTTGGCAACACTGAAGACCACAGATTCGGCCACTTTTCCTTCCTCAGTGAGAGACTCCGTGATTTCTTTGGCTTGAACTTCATTCTGGATGAGGCAACTATGTCGTCCAGCCTCTCCAGCACATGACGTGTCTCGTCTTCTCTGGATGAAATCACTGTAGTGTCATCCATGAAGGCCTTGAGAGGAGGCATCTTGTATCCATCGCCAAGGTCTGTTTGTCTTGCGTTGTTTGTTGCTGCTTTCAAGATGAGTTCCATTGCCAGCACGAACAGTATCGGGGAAATTGCACAGCCCATTGCAATGCCCACTTCCAAGTTGATCCAATCAGTTGTGTACTCCTTGGTAGAGAACCGCATTGAGAAGCCATTGAAGTACTTCTTGAGCATGTCGCGGATGTTCTTTGGCACATGGTACATCTTAAGAGCCAACTGTATCATCTCATGGGGCACAGATCCATATGCGTTTGCCAGATCAAGCCACACTACGTCCAGGTCTCTCTTTTCTGTTTTTGCTTTTTGGATTGCGTCCCAGATCATTGTGGCGTGTTCTACACAGCCAGCCACGGCCTGGGATGCCACCTTTCTGGACTGACACATCCAAGTACTTGTTTTCCATCAGGTACGTGGTCAGCCTTGCTGCCATGACAGAGAAGAAGATTTTCCCTTCGACGTTCAGTAGTGATATTGGCCTGAACTGGCTGATGTCACTTGAGTTTTGCTCTTTGGGGATGTACACACCATCTGCCGTCATCCACTGGCCGCTGATCTTCTGGTTTCTCCAAGCCGATCGCAGCAGCCTGTGGAGCCACTCAGCACCTTGGGACATTTCTTGTAAAGCTGGTAAGGTATTCCGTTTGGCCCTGGTGATGATTTGGCTCTGGCTTTGTCGACCACCTTCTTGATTTCCGCCAACGTTGGAGGCTTGCCATTGAACTGTTCCTCAGGGTTGGTTGGCCACACCAGACCTTGAATGTCGAGTGGTGCTTTGCTCTGTGAGTCAGAGTATGTTTTCCTCAGATGCTGCTCAAGAACTCCTTTGTCCACATAGGGTCCAGATTTTGGCTGCTCAAACAGTGTTCTGGCAAACTGGAAGGGGTCTCTGAAGAAGCGCTCTTGTGTCTTCTTCTTTTTGCTCTTCCTCTTCCTCGCAGATTCCGCTTTGCTGAGGGCGCTGTGTTTTTCTTTCAGGTCTTCCCACAGTTTTTCCAAGCCTTGTTTTTCAGCTGGCAGTGCGGTCTTCATTTGCTTCTTGAGGTTGTTCTTTTGGACTCTGATCTTGTCCATCTTTTCTTGGCGTCTGGATTTCTTTGGAGGTGTTTTCTCTTTGGGTATTTTTTACTCCATAGGCGCCCTCTACATGTGGCATACACAATGTCCCCATATGTGGCTAGTTTGTGTTCCAGGGTGCTTTTCCCTATCAGTGCATCGAGTCTTTGGACGATTTTTGCATCCAGTTTCTCCCAATCTTCAGTTTCGTTTGCTCGTGGCAGGTTGAGTTTCGGGCGCCTGGCATCGAGTGCCTGTGCAAATTCCTCATCCGAACCAACAGCGTGGATGTCCTTGGCACTGTGGTTTAAATCCTGGCCTTGGTTTCCGACGTCTTATCTGCTGATGCAGTGCGCTGCTGCTCATTCAGATGAGTCTTCACACATCCCATCTTATGTTCACATAACATCACGTCACGTCAGTCAGTCATTCCCCTGACCGCTGGGGTCGTTGGGAGGACGTGATGAGGCAGCCGCCGTTTCTCTCCAGGCTCTTCTGTTGGTGGCTGTCGTGAGGAATCTGGCATGGTCATTTTGGTCTAGTCCTTTATATTGTCGGACCAGCTCTTTCTTTGCCGTCCTCATCTGCGCCCTCCTTCAACGGTACCTTGAAGGATGGTTTTGGAGAGGGTGTTGTAACGAATGACGTGGCCAAACCATGCCATCTTCCGTCGTTTGACAGTTGCCAGAAGTGGTTCGTGGGGCCCAGCTAGGTTAGTGACCAGGTTCCGCACATAATCATTGGTCACATCACGTGCATGCGCCTAAAACGAGACATATAGAATCAGTAAATAAAGAAGCTACCTTCTGGTTTGATAGTGAGGAAAGGAGAAATAGTGAATCCCATACTAAAAAAAGTGCATACTCAAAACTCTGGTGAAATGCTGCTTGTGGCAGCTGTTCTCTTAAAACCCATGCGGATCAGAGGCATTTGCTCATATTCGTTTGCATGAACCTTGTGACAGTGTTCAAGATCAAGTGGCTGTGCCAGTCTCGAATAAATGTTTTGTTTGTAGATTTTCCCCCGCTCTCATTGTTGTGTACATATACCATGAGGATGCATAGGAACAAGCCTGGAGCTCATTTGCTGGAAAGTGAGTTCCTTACGTATTCCATGGTTCTTATTGCGCAAGAGCTTGGCGATTAGACAACAAGCAGGTGTTTTGTCACATGTTTCTTTCCAGCCTCATGGAATACAACCCACCAATTATTGTCTACAACTTTCCGCCGGCGCAGATATAGAATATGAGAGAAAAGCATATTGGCATTCCCTCTCCCTGGCCCTGTGATCAAGCAGTCAGTGTCTGGGGAGTGGAGGTGGGGTTGGTTTTAGTGGCTTAAGTGGTATCCTTCATATGTTGGCTCAGAACCAACACCACGGAAATCCGCGGAGCTGCGATTCCTCTTCGACAACATAAAATACGCTGCTCCTTGACAACAAAGTG
Source organism: Conus ventricosus (assembly GCA_018398815.1). Lineage (NCBI taxonomy): Eukaryota > Metazoa > Mollusca > Gastropoda > Neogastropoda > Conidae > Conus > Conus ventricosus. The sequence continues at coordinate 48,695,846 of CM031604.1, read as the reverse complement.
AATGTTGACCAAAAGGTAATCCGGGGGAAATAGAGGGCGCTACTTCCTGTATGTTTAAGGGCGCTTCTAGCTGTATGTTTGAGGGCGCTTCTTGCTGTATGTTTGAGGGCGCTTCTTGCTGTATGTTTGAGGGCGCTTCTTGCTGTATGTTTGAGGGCGCTTCTAGCTGTATGTTTGAGGGCGCTTCTAGCTGTTGTTTGAGGGCGCTTCTTGCTGTATGTTTGAGGGCGCTTCTTGCTGTATGTTTGAGAGCGCTTCTTGCTGTATTTGAGGGCCTTGCTGTATGTTTAAGGCGCTTCTTGCTGTATGTTTAAGGGCGCTTCTAGCTGTATGTTTGAGGGCCTTGCTGTATGTTTGAGAGCGCTTCTTGCTGTATGTTTGAGGGCGCTTCTAGCTGTATGTTTGAGGGCCTTGCTGCATGTTTGAAGGTGCTTCTAGCTGTATGTTTGAGGGCCTTGCTGTATGTTTGAGGGCGCTTCTTGCTGTATGTTTGAGGGCGCTTCTTGCTGTTATGTTTGTGGGCCTTGCTGTATGTTAGAGAGCGCTTCTAGCTGTAGTTTGAGGGCCTTGCTGTATGTTTGAGGGCGCTTCTTGCTGTATGTCTGAGGCGCTTCTAGCTGTATGTTTGAGGGCCCTTGCTGTATGTTTGAGGGCGCTTCTTGCTGTATGTTTGAGGGCTTTGCTGTATTTGAGGGCGCTTCTGGCTGTGTTTGAGGGCGCTTCTTGCTGTATGTTTGAGGGCCTTGCTGTATGTTTGAGGCGCTTCTTGCTGTATGTTTGGGGGCGCTTCTTGCTGTATGTTTGAGGGCGCTTCTTGCTGTATGTTCGAGGGCGCTTCTTGCTGTATGTTTGAGGGTGCTTCTTGCTGTATGTTTGAGGGCGCTTCTTGCTGCTTTTTTTACCTAATTCACATAAAAAAATATACCACCCACACCGTCACTGCAATTGTCAGTTACAACTAGACAGCACCGGTTACTGTCGTTTTTGATTTGCCGGGCAGCCTAAGCAACAACGCGCAGCCAAAAACAAAATCAATCCAGGACGAATCAGGATGGAACTAACAAGAGACACAAAAACCTCAACGAGTTAAATGGCTTGGAAATAGAAGACAGCTGAGGTGGATGGATGGAAAAGAGAGTCCCTGCATGCTGACTGCTCAGAGTCAGGCGGCCATTCCAGGCTAACTGTGGCCATCACTGCAGCAGGACATTGGAGGCTTCATTTTCACTGACCTCTTGCCGGAAGTCACGGCCGCTGAGACATTGAGCCAATCGGGATCTGATGTTTCACGTGACAAGCTTTTTACGGCACGTTTCTCCATGACCGACCCACAGGGTGTGAAAAAAAAGAAAACCTTAGCAGGGATTCGGTGACATGTGAGGAGACGATCATTTCGGCAAGTGTGAAACAAACGATTTTTTCCCTTGATAGAGCAATTTGTTTTTTTTCTCTCTTTTTTTTTCTCCTTGTTTAATTAAGAACAGTAGATCAACTGTGTCGAAATGGCCGGGGGGGGGGGGGGGGGGGGGGTAGATGGAAAGTGGTGTGTGTGTGTGTGTGTGCGCGCGGCGAGAGAGAGAGAAAAGAGGAGAGAGAGAGAGAGGAGAGAGAAGAGAGAGAGGGGAGAGAGAGAGAAGATAGGAAGCTGAGAAGACAATTAAACTCACAACCTTAAGAATGAAATGATAGATTTAGGAACTACAAATGTGATGGAATTGAATGTAAGCCATGTATCTAAACCACGCATGTTTAAAGCTTACTGGCGCTTAGTTTTATTTGGTGTAATCACTGACTAGCATCACATGAAATGCCTCACCAATGAAATGGTTTCTATGGATGCATAGTCGAGCCTATAAGGTGATAATAGCCTTTATTCTAAGGCAAGTAGCTTGATCCTCGAAGAAAATAGCAAAAAGAGGTAAAACCTTTCTATCCCCAAATCACAGCTATTTTCCGAGAGATCACAGCTTTCATCATGTGTAGTGTGAATATCACTTGATTTCCGTATTGTTCTGGAGAATCACAATTCAGTTACTGTTTTATTTGTGGTTTGTAAATGTTATCCTTATTTTGCTGAAGAAAACAGGTATTTGTGTGAGGAAAACATTATTGACAGGAAAAAAAGCTTGATCGTTGTTTTCCACGATAAGCGCAACTGGAGTCTGCAAAACAGGGAAAAATATTTGTAATTCCCAGAATCACATATATTGTCCTATTTTCTTATTTACCTTAAGGATAGAAACTACTCTCCTGGGGGAAAAAGGGGAAAACAGTTGCCATCCCTAGTGATAACAACCGATGTTGTGGCCCTGGAACAATAAGGAAACACTTGAGATCCTTAGGAAGAAGGGGAGGCTGCTATCATCCTATGGAAAGCTGTGATCCTCAGGGATAACGCCCAATTCCGTTTCTCTGTAGGATAGTAACTGTTACCCTCTGGAAAAAGGCTATTTTGGGGCTTATGAAGCTTGTTTTTCTCCAATAGATATATCATACGAGCGTCTAAGGCGGTAATAAAAGTTTGGAAAACAGGTTTTGATCCCCGAGAAAAGTGGCTGAAGGGGGAAAACGTTTATTATCCGAAGATCATAACTATTTTCCAAGGGATCACAACCGTTTTTCTCGTTGATTTCGGTGTTTTCGTCTGTCTGGTATACCCTAGAGGAGTTATTTGCAGGCATTTGATACACATTGAGCAAAAGCAAATGATTAGTTTTGCCTCGGAACGGTTAGCGGCAACACTTCCTGAGACTATGTTCGTAAAAGTGTTGTTTTCACCCTTTCATGCACGCGACATTTAAAGTGAAACGGGCTGCGGAGCTAACCTATCCCTTTCAGCATTGTTTGTCAGTACTCTCCGATTTGAAGCACCTTGTCGCGACACTTTAGCAAGCTTATTCGTATCCTTTGCCATTGTATTTTTTTTCAGCGACATTGTTTTTGTTTTTTGTTTTTTAGCGTGTGTCCCATTGTGATGGATGTGAGTGTGTGTGTGTGTGTGCGCGTGTGTGTGTGCGCGTGTGTGTGGTGTGCGCGTGTGTGTGTGTGTGCGTGTGTGTGTGGCCCCGCGTGTGTGTGTGTGTGTGCGCGCGTGTGTGTGTGTGCGCGTGTGCGTGCGGGCGCACGTGTGTGTGTGCGCGTGCGTACGTGTGTGTGGGGCGCGTACGTGCGTACGTGTGTGCGTGCGTGTGTGTGTGTGCGTGCGTGCGATCTTGTTCTTTGCATCTGTTCAAACAACTACTGAATCTCTGCGGTGACCCCGAACTCGGACCTGTGTTATACAGCGTCCATAGACGACAGGCCAGTCTCCTCGTAACGTCCTCACGCCCGACCCTCTTCTCCCTCCTCACCTCTCTCCCCACGTCTGCTGACCCCCTCCTGCTCACACCCTTCCACTCCGCCGTCCTTATTCCCTCCCCCCCCCCCCCCCCCCCCCCCCCCCCCCCCCCCCCCCCCCCCCCCCCACGAAATTGATGATTTGTACATTACGATGAGAGAGAGAGAGAGAGAGAGAGAGAGAGAGAGAGAGAGATATTCCATCCATGTTTTTGCATGTGCAATGCATGGAATGCATGTGTGGGGGATTTTAGGATGTTGACATGTAAACAGCGTGGGATGTTTTGGCCTGCACTTAACATCCGTTCTTCAAATACATTCAGGTGTGCGTGGAGGGAAAAGCATCACAATAAATCTTGCGGTCAGAGGGGACAACACGGCTCTGACATTGATAATTTACGACCAAATTTCATCAGGCTGGCTTTCAAGATTTGTGTGTGTGCGCGCGCCGTGCGTGCGCGCACGTGTGTTGAATTGAAAGACAGCTTCCAAAGACGGCAGCTTCACAAATGTTATTAAAATAATTGGGGAAAAATACCTTGACCATAATTGTGCAAAACACATTTAAAACATTACATTCTGTTAAGGCACGTGAAATTCCCGTAGCAACATTTGCTTTAACCTCACACAGCCCTCCTTGCCCCCTTATACGCACATCTGCGCTGAGAGAGAGAGAGAGAGGGGAGGGGAGAGAGAGAGAGAGAGAGAGAGAGAGAGATGCATGGCTCTTTCACGTCATGTTATCTATTTCTTATCGCCATTCCGGCTAAACAAAATAGGTGAAAATTTCCCGATCAGTTAGATAATTCAATTCAGAAGTGGTAACCCAGACAGCAAGGGTCCTAGGGCCCACCTAGGTTCTGGCTAGATCCAGCTTGTCCAAGCTGAAGCTAGTCAGAACAAGGTGGACACTAGTACCCTTGCTGTAAGGGAAGTAATTACAAGGAAAAAAAAAAAAGAAAAAGAAGAACTTGGCGTGAAACAGTTTTAGATTTGGAAATTTCTGCAATATGTAAATGCATCATTTATATCACATTTTAAAATTAACGCTTGCGTTAAAAAAAAAATCAAGTTTCAATGGCAAAAACTTACCTGTGCAGTAGCTGTGCTATAGCAGTACATTAGTCACTAAATGGATATAAAGTGTTCGCAATACAAAGTGCGAGTTGCTTTCCCATATGAGGGAAATGGCTATACCTCTTCCAACTAGACGTCTGAATCAGCCAACGAATGAAACTCTCATCGAATGTTAACAGGCATTAAAAGGGATTCAATGAATGGAGTTCTGAAGGCCAAGCGGCAGACCGAACTTCTCTCGATAACGGTCATCTGATGACCATGGATTCCGGACTGGAACCGTCCGATTCTTTGGGTACTGCTTTTGTGCTGTGTAACTTTTGGCAACACCGTGTCTTTCTTACCAGACTTGCTTTCAGCGACGAAGTATTGGGGTCAAATTGGCTCCGTGTTTCGATACCAACACCATCAGACTGTGGTGGGGGCATGGAGTGGGGCCGTTTGAAAGCACAGATGAAGGCCGATATCCATTGACTGCTTTGTTGTTACAAAGTGGGCCGTTGATAGCATTCATTGATATCGACTGCTTTGTTGTTACAAAGTGGGCCCGTTTGACAGTCGAATCATTGATGTCGACTGCTTTGTTACAAAGTGGGCCATTTGACGGTCACCTTCATTGATATCGACTGCTTTGTTACAAAGTGGGCCGTTTTACGGACAAAAGCTATGGAGGGCTAGTTTTGTGGTGACCTTGACAACTTACTCCACTGGAAATGTTGAAAATGTTATCAAAACAAAACAAAACGGTGAGATTTCACTCCCGTCTGTTCATCTTTCAGTGCGCATGCGAGTATCTACCGAGTGGGTATGCATCCGTTTTCAATCGTTTCCACTTGCCCGCTGCCCACTCTGAATCTAACCGACACTGCATGTATACCTACACTTACATACAGGCAAACAAATGTGCTTGGCATCGTCAGCAGTTGCATTCATGCGCAAATCCTCTTTTAACTATGATTTCATAGAAGTTGTGACCATTTTCCATCATTCGGCACAAACTCGACCCCTATGCTTGTCTTAATTGTGCTCGGTGTCAGTCCCATAAGGTTCTTTTAAAAACTGTTGTCTCGGGCCTGCAGACTTGCAGACCCCGTGATGCCCTCAAATTTGGTGTATGTCCATTCCCTATCACCAGCATAATCAATGGTATATAAGATAATAGGCACATTTGATGACTTACCATTTCCTTATGCCTTAAGTTTTCAATTATATTTTTCCAAACTTGTATTTTAATTTGAATATTTGTTGAACGACCAACACGTGACCAGTTGGATCGCTTGATCAGCTTTCTGCGCTGGAAGTGTTTGGCATGACAGGGAAAACCCGGTGTGATAATGGATGTCACATGGGCATACCGGGTTTTCCTGTCATGCAAAAACACGTGTTGCAACCGGATTTCCTTTCGACATGACATGCGCACGTTAAAGTTAACCTTTTCAACATGCACCGCAATGGTCACTGCGAGTACCATGCCAAACTCACAGGAACGTCCATCAGGCGGTGTGTGTGCGTGCGAGTGTGTGCGTGTGTGCGCATGCGTGCGTGTGTGTGTGTGTGTGCGCGCGTGTCTGCGTGTGTGTGCGATTGTGCGCGCGCGCGCGGGAGAGAGAGAGAGAGAGAGAGAGAGAGAGAGAGAGAGAGAGAGAGAGAGAAGAAGAGAGAGTGCGTGTGTGTGTGTGTGTGTGTGAGTGTGCGTGTGCATGCGTGAGCGAGCGAGCGAGCGTGTGTGCGTGCGAGTGCGAGAGTCAGTGCAAGTGTGCGAGAGAGAGAGAGAGAGAGAGAGAGAGAGAGAGAGAGAGAGAGAGAGAGAGAGAGAGAGAGACTTGTGTGTATGTTGTGTCGGTGCGAGTGTATGTGTATCGGTGCGAGTGTATCGGTGCGAGTATGTGTATCGGTGCGAGTGTATGTGTGTCGGTGCGAGTGTAAGTGCGAGTGCGAGTGCGTGTGCGCCTGTGTCAGTGCGAGTGTCGGTGCTAGTGTGCGTGTCGGTGCTAGTGTGCGTGTCGGTGCTAGTGTGCGCGTGCGCGCGCGCTTGTGTCAGTGCGAGCGAGTGTCAGTGCGAGCGAGTGTCAGGCTGAGTGAGTGTCAGTGTGAGTGATTGAGTGAGCGCGCGCGCGCGAGAGAGAGAGAGAGGAGAGAGAGAGAGAGAGAGAGAGAGAGAGAGAGAGAGAGAGAGAGAGAGAGAGAGAGAGAGAGAGAGAGAGAGCAATGTACAGTTTTGTCGAGCACAAGCATTCACACGGAATGGCCATCCGTATAGATCATGAAATCATGTACATTTTCCTCTGCATTCAATCTCTCGGTCATCTCCCTCGAAAGCGCATAACATACAATTTCAGGTTTTCACAATGGCTAGATATGTCACTAAACAGTTGGACTGAACACATGATCTTTGTGTTCATCGAAAATGCAAAACAAAATTGGTCACGAAATTGACAGAAAAACATGTCCATTTCAAAACTAATTTCAGCAACACTTTTGTTTCATAGAACAATGCTTGAAACATGTTTCAAATACATTCCAATACTAGCTCAGTGGTTATAAAAGGAACCGCAAATCTTGGAATTAAGTTTTTTTCATACAGAACTTGACCATTTGCTCGCAGTCGAATTTCATAGATTGACGATAGTCTTGGATGTAGCAGTTGGAATAAACTGGAGTATGGCGGTACAGTAGTACTTTTAACCATGGAATCCTAATTCGCAGCCAAAAGCAGGAACATGTCGCTTTCATTGTCCTGAACCGCACATGCGCAGAGAGGGAGAGAACAGACAAACACCGTCCTTTTCCATCAGCAGTTGTGGACTTCAGAGCCTTCGGTGTCTGGCGCTGTCAGCCAGCCTTGCAGGCGGCCGTTCACTGGGCGCTGTCAGGGTGTGGAAGCTGGCGCAGCACTCAAGTCCTTGGGGCAGCTGCCGTAGGGCAAGACATTGTTCCCACAGATGAACTCCGGCAGGCAGAACGAGAACGCCGTGACAGAGAAACAAGCTGGAATGGAACAGGTCATACATGCATTACAGATCTGTGCACCTTGGCCGTTTGTGGTTTGATTTTGGCTTGATTTTTCTGTTGGAAGTTTTTGTGTGTATGTGTGAGCAGAGGCGAGAGAGAGAGAGAGAGAGAGAGAGAGAGAGAGAGAGAGGAGAGAGAGAGAGAGAGAGAGAGAGAGAGAGAGAGAGAGAGAAAGAGAGAGAGAGAGAGAGAGGGTGAAGACGACGGAGGGGTGGGAGTGGTGGGGGTAGAGACGCTTTCAAATAACATGACGGGGAAACCAGACATGCGGTTTTCTATCATGGGCTTTGTTTTTGTCTTTATTTGATTTTATTTTTTTAGATACTCAAAAGGCAGCAGAAGAAAAAGGTTTCGTGCCATTGTTCTTTCCCTCTTCTCTTTCCCTTTCTTTTCCTACCCTTTCTCTTCCTGCCACCCATTTTCTCCCTCAGTTGCACCCATATAAATACACATGCGAAAGGAAAATTGAACAAAGTTAAACAAAATCGTCTCCATTTGGTGAAAACCAAAAGACTGCAGAGTCAAATTCCATGCGGTTATCGTTCGATGCCATCAGTGCATAGAATTAAAGCAAGGAGGGATCTGTGTAACTGATCTCTCTGGATCCGTTCTACACAGAGACCTCTCAGAGTGGGACACATAAAACACTTCATCCTCAAAGGCCTCACCACATAATGGACATGTTCGTACTTTAACAGATAATATCCGTAGTCAGTTTCGCACAGTAGATGTCTGTTTAACAATAAGAAACCATTAACTAAATGTGCAGAGGTGAAATTGTGAACACAAAATCTGTCAGAACTGATGAGTTTCCCAACTGTTTATAGTACATAATCCATTCGCTTTACTGGGACAGATCGATGCTGCAGATTGATACTACGTATAACCCCGGAGACAATAATAATAATGAATACTTATATAGCGCCTATTCTCGGCTAGAGACAAGCTCTTAGCGTTTTACAATCCACTCGTTTACACAACGGGCTGCCTACCTGGGTAGTGCCGACTGAAGAGCTGCCAGCTGGCGCTTCATTCGGTCGTTTCCCGTGTCACCCATTCAATATCGTTCAATTTCGTTCACTCAATATCCTTACTTCCTTCATCCTATCCATTTCTCACGCAGGGTGCATGCTATGTGAAACGTGTCATCCATACCAACGGCCAAACTGGCCTACTCTTCCGAAATTTGATGGGATTTTACGTGTGTGCAAGATGTTATGCGTGCGTTCACACACGGAACCTCGGTTTATAGTCTCATTCGAAGGACTGTATGGGAAATGGAGTGAGAACCAATGTTAACTCCGAGGGAAAATCCCCCTGTACCGAAACGGCCCGGCGGAGATTCGAACCCGCAACCCCAGGATCATGAGACCGGCGCTCTACCAGCTGAACTATTCCGGCTCCCAACATCCGTTCATTTGCCGCTTATGTCCGAAATCATACAGCAGTTCGTCTGATTTACCTTGTGGTCTTTCTGTCAATACTTCCAGTCAAAAGCCAGTATGTTTTACTGCACAGTTTATACACCAAATACGTTTAATTCCAGTTAAATAATACACTATTTCTTATCCAAACCACATAGCTCTGTACCATATAATACAATCAGTTGCATCTGAAAAACTTTCCATGACAGCTACAAAACTATACATCCAAGACGCTCATATCCATTAACTAGCGTAATACTAGCGTACAGTCGCCATTTTTGCTGCGACAAGGTACTTCTTTGTGGGGACCACATGAACACTTATCCAGATTAACGGTTACGTCAGTTCCTGGCTGAATTTCCCCAATCGGTCATTTGTATCCGTAAGCCGATTCCGATAGGAAAACCGCGCCGTCGTCAATCCGTGTTGAAATAGTACCATAAATCCACCTGTAAGACTTTGTTCCATCACTTCTAGCGTCAATTCATTCGTGAACTATAAAAAAAAGTTTGCCAACATCTCTCGCATCTTGAATATAAACCAGGCTTGTCAAATCACAATTCTTGTCTTAGCACTATACATACTCATGATGTATCGGCCATGTTTAATTTGATGACAAAATCAAGCCTTCTGAAAATCAAACGGTAAGTACTTCGATGAGACCAAGAATCAAAATAGTGAAGATGGGATCATTGCAAACCTGCTGCTTGGTGTTCACCTATTATGTCTATAGATACTTGAACTCGATTATCGATGCAAAACACCTTATTGTCAAACGCCTGTGTAATCGTATTATTTCCATTTTCTCTTGTGAGAGATTCGAATCAATTTAATAGCGAAAATGCCTTTATTCAACACAGCACTAAAACATTTAGAATCTACAATTTGTCCGTTGTTTTTAAAAGAAACTTTCAGACCTACTGGCCCTTTAAAGAGCAATTAAATTCATTTTCTGTTTCATTCGAGAGAGACAGAGGGGAGTGGGCAGAGAGAGAGAGAGAGAGAGAGAGAGAGAGAGAGAGAGAGAGAGAGAGAGAGAGAGAGAGAGAGAGAGAGAGAGAGAATGACAGACACTGACTGATACAGATTCAACGATCTCAAATCGGGACGGGTCGAACAGCTAAAAGCTGCGCGAGCTGAATTTTTGTTATTCCTTACGTGAATATGAAAGCAACAATTTCATTTCCCCTCACCATACTGTTAAAACATGACTATAACCAGCTGTCGACATTCGGCTTTCATCGGACAAAACCCCTTCCACCACATCGGACTATACCAGAACAGAAAGGCCAAATCAATAACGGGACTCCCTCTGGTTCCTACTCCACAATCGCACTAATCTGCCAACCTTTATCGAAGAGAGCTCTCATGCCCTCAACCTGATTAATGACAAGAACCCCAGTCTCACCAAAATGCCTACCCCACGCTAAATCCGACATCTCTATGCACCAGCATTCTCTGGGCTGATCTTCAGGCGACGAGTCCTCAACGAAAGGAGAGAGCCACTCACTCACCAACCCACGCTCCCACCACGCTGCGTCCCTCTCGCAGTCTTCAGCCGACATCTCAGTGCCATGGAGGCGAAGTGGAGTCTTCAAAGGGAGGGAACTTTAGTTGGGACGGAGATCAGACCAAGAAGAAAGTACTCCAGTTTTCTAAAAATCGGGAGCGGGTCTTGGTTTGGAAGGCAAATCTTTTGTACAGGCACGAAGGAGAGTATCTCAGACCTTTTCAGTTGAGGGAAGTATTTATTTGCAGGTAGAACTTGGAGAAAATAAGGGAAACATTCCAGAAACTGTTTAAAACGAGTCAGCTGGCGTGAATGAAGAGAAAAATGCTTCAAAGGCAATAACTTTACTGGAAGCGAGTTTTGTTGGGACGTTAATCTAGTGTAGACAAAACAGAAAATGTTCCAGAAACAGTCTTTGTAGGGTGGAGCTCTGTTTTTCGAGATTTTGCATTGGATGGTATTACTGCAGGTTGGTTGCCGGGGGGAGAGGGGGTGGGGTGGGGAGGGGGGTGGGGAGGGAGGTGAGCAAATTTATGGTCCCTATTCATGTGTATTCCTATTCCGTTTCTCGGAAGATGAGAGCTAAAGAGAGTAAATGAGATAGCGAGGAAAATACAGAAACTCGCAGATACTTTGTTGTCATTGCAGAAGATCCAAGACATGAATTTTTGCACTCCAAATTTTCAACTTTTTCCCCCAACACCGGGGTTACGGCAGATGGGGGTGGGAAGAGGCACACCACCGTGTTCATTGAAGTGTACCAATCACCGGGACGATTCAACAAAAACAAACAAAAACTGCTGGTGTCGACACAGTGAGGGTCCTGAAGTGCGCAGGGTTTGCATTCCTACCTGCAGCCGAGGTGAAAATTCCCATTCTATTTCACGTTCTGTCTGTCATTAAGATTTTTCGGGCTTACTGTGAATTTCAATGTTCTTCCATTTTATTCCTTCTCTACCCTCTGACCCAATATGTGAGCTTTCTCTCTTGCACTATATTCCATCTCTACCCTCTGACCCAATATGTGAGCTTTCTCTCGAAAATCAAATTTGATGTAATGAAATGCGTTCTTTGCTCCGAGAACGTTTATATTTTCTCTTGTACAACTGGCAACGTATCAGCTCGCTTTATATGTGTATACAGGCGTCATGTAGAACCTAAAATGCATTATGCTGTCCACAGTGGACACTAGCGGTCTGTCCGTCTGATCTGCATTTTTTGTTGCATTATTTTTTTTTAACCAGAGGGGGGTAACATCAAAACCTATCGTGCCATAGAATTAACGTAAATAGGTACATGAGACCCCCCCCCCCCCCTTCCCTCTCTCATACGTGTTAACTGCAGTGGAACGGCCTTGTGTGGTGGACCGGGCTTATTGACAAATAGTAATCAGAAAGATGCGCTGTGCAATGTGTGTTGTCCGTCATACGAGACGTTATCCAATATCGGGTGTTGGTATGCGTGGTGTGTGCCGTTGCGTGTAATGTGTTGTGTGACGAGTGTCGTTCGTAGTGTGTGCGATGTTTTGTGTGATGTATTGCTTGTGTAATTAGTGTTACACATAATGTGCGTCATGTGCCCATGTGCGACGTATGTTAGACGACGTGTCTGATGTCATGTGTTGCTCTCTATTTCTTTTAACCTATGATGCGTGTTACGTGCACTGTGTGATGCTGTGTGTGATATTGAGTGTTACGTGTCATGTATGTTGCAATGTGAATTGTGCTGTGTGTGATGTCATGTGTATCCTGCTCTGTCCGTCAGGCGCGGGCCACGTTTTCTGGCAGTTAGGAGCAGGCATTGCAAGCCAACGACCACTAGTTCATCCCAATCCCTCACCCTCACACCCTGGCCAACGACCACTAGTTCATCCCAATCCCTCACCCTCACACCCTGGCCAACGACCACTAGTTCATCCCAATCCCTCACCCTCACACCCTGGCCAACGACCACTAGTTCATCCCAATCCCTCACCCTCACACCCTGGCCAACGACCACTAGTTCATCCCAATCCCTCACCCTCACACCCTGGCCAACGACCACTAGTTCATCCCAATCCCTCACCCTCACACCCTGGCCAACGACCACTAGTTCATCCCAATCCCTCACCTCACACCCTGGCCAACGACCACTAGTTCATCCCAATCCCTCACACCCTGGCCAACGACCACTAGTTCATCCCAATCCCTCACCCCCTGGCCAACGACCACTAGTTCATCCCAATCCCTCACCCTCACACCCTGGCACAAAGAAAAAAAGAAAATAGGACGGCCCCCACGGTTTCTGGCGATGTATAGTATGTGTGTGTGCGCGTGTGTGTGTGTGTGCGTATGCGTGTATGTGTGCGTGTGCGCACGCGCACAAGATATTCATGTGCACTCCACTCTAATTCAGTCATTGAGCGAATTTTACACACACACGCACGCATAAAATCACATACGCATGCGTGCACACGCACCCACGCATGCACATCCACACGCGCATACAAAACACGCATGCGTGCGCACATAAAACATGCACGCGCACGCACATAAAACACGCACGCGCGCGCACACAGCCTACATACAATTTAACGACCAGTTGGTCCGAAGGTCCTTGGACAATTGGCGTGGTCTTAGTGCAGATAGCAGTTGCCATTTACGCCACATGCCGGTGCAGTTCAAAGTGCACCGGTGCAGTCCCCAGTTCTCAAATGCCCCCGGCGCAAATCCCGTCACCATTTACCTTGGGAAGATTGTCAAATGCACCGGGTTCTCCTGACAACGCAGGAAACAAAATCGGGTAGGTGTGGACATGTGGGGATGGAGCCAGGAAGCGGGGATGAAGGTATCTAGAGGAGGGCTCCTACTGTACCTTATTTCTCGATGTCCTGTAATATAGTTCTGCTTAACACTTTTCTTTAGTTTTCCGAACTATCCTGCATTTCATTTCAATCTGTACACGCCATGCCCCGTTTTGAAGCCGTCCACTTCGGGATTGCTAACAGGGGACATGGGAGAAGTACATGCACACTTCTGTAACTCTCACCCTCTACATTTCCACATTTCCACTCCGTCGAGGCCCTCCCCGCCTCCACATTTCAAATTCTAGTCTCAGCATTCGCAGTCTTTTTGGAACCGGACTGTTTGATGTGGCGCCAAATGTGCAAGAGCTGTTGTAATGATAGATCTGGAGCCTGTACATATGAGGAAGGGGCGAGACGCCGTAAAAAAAAAGGATGGAGGGGGAGCAATTTATCACGCTCTAGTCGGAAAAAAGATTGCAGATGTGACGGAATATGTACTTATGCTTACAAGCAGATTTTATTTCTACGTTTTCAACAAATCGATTTTTCTATGTTTGAATAAGTGAGCGAGAGAGAGAGAGAGAGAGAGAGAGAGAGAGAGAGAGAGAGAGAGAGAGAGAGAGAGGGGCGGTGCGGGGTGGTCGAGTCATTTTGTCCATATCTTTATGCTACATCATGTGTTGCCAACGATTCAGAAAACAGAAGTTTAATTTTTCGTAGACCCCCCTCATAACTTTGTCTAAAAAATATTGATGTCGATTTATTGAAATGTGATAGCATTGTATCTTTCTTTGTCACATTAGAACTCCCTTTTCCGATGCTAAAAATGCATTCGTAATATGCGAGTCTGTAGGGGAGGGAAATACGAAAGGAACCATTTTCCAGACAGTAAATTAGTCTAACATAACGTACCTGAATTAAACGATTTCCGCAGTGTCAAAATGCTTCAAACTGGTTGAGGGCGACATTCCCTGCCTCCACCCCCTTTCCCTTTCAGTTATTCCGAATTCTAAACTGTTCAGACAAATACGGTCCACGACAGATATTTCCGCCCTTTGACTAGTACCCTCTTATGTCGGAAAATGATCTAAAACCTGGATCCTTTCATATTTACAGCCATGCATCTGGATGCCGTTTTGTTTCTTTCAAGAAGTTACGTGACGGGGAAAGGGCTGAAACTGAAGTTCTGATTGGAGGGGGACAAAGTGTCTCCACAGAGATTTCCTCCTCAAGACCTTCCTGCGTAAGCTTTCAATTGAGACCGAGGTCAGTTTCGACTGAAGATGTGAGAAAACGACAAACTTATGAATGGAAAACTTTCCCAGGGCATAGTTCTCTCCCCTTTCTAGCAATTTCCCTCCTAACTCTGATCAACTCTTTGACAAAAAAAATGGGGTTGGGGGTTGGGAGTGGTGTTCAATTTAAGGACAACTTTAATCAAAGACACCTGCATATATGTTTCGTTTGTTTCTCTGCATTCACTTTAACTTTTGACAGTTAGATTTTCTACCCTTTCCTCCGTCCCAACTTAGTCCATATAATCAAACGAACAAGAAATCAATTGTTTGCTCGTTTGCTTTCAATATAAGAGAAGGATGCAATTGAAACAAATTCAGTGTTTAACCTTTAAGTCATGATGGAGGGGAGGGGCAGATATGTAGCCTGGACTACGGGGAAATGGTAAGAAAACGTTTGAAGTGTAATCTCACTACGTAAGTACGACAGCAAGAAGAACAGGCAACCCGGTCAGCAAATCTGAAGTCTCCTCGTCAAGATTTCCTTCGGTACCCCGCGGCCCCCACGTCCAGTTTTGTGGCAGGAAAAACTGCTTTGAACTAAGGGAAGATACAATGCTGGAAGGGAAAAGGATTGCTTTCGCACACCCTCACGTAAAAGGTTTCCGTCAAAATGTTGGAAGCGGAATTCTGTTTGTTCCCTGAGCGTTTTTCCTACAGCCGAACCGGCTGAAGTAGTACTGTTCCTTTATTAGGAGAGCATCTCACATATAACGCAATCCACAAGTCTTTTCGCTTACGCTCTTCGCCCAGTATTATACCAATTACCAAACTTGACTGGTTGCTACCGGAAAAACCGATCAATATTTGTCGAAAAGCTGCTCTGGTCATAATTGTAAAGAGCGGCGAGTACTGCCCTACTCGACAAACTATGCTGAGCTTTTCCATTAAAACATTTTCTAACTTACCGATTCCCCCCTCCCTCCCCTCCCTTCCCCCTCAGTACTAGCTTCTTCCAGTCAAATTTTGTAATTAAGCGCTTCAAGAACATCTAGTTCTGCACCATCATTTTTCATGGAAAGCAACTCTTGCACAAGGTGGGGGTTAGGATACATAGACCCCCCCAAAAAAAAACAAACAAA
>CM031604.1:48670325-48677825 GCA_018398815.1 Conus ventricosus | reverse complement strand
CAACGTAGCCAAACGAATCACAAGACAAAACACGACGCGTTTCGACCCTTAGATCTTCTTCAGGCAAGATACACAACACACGGGACAACGAAAATGAACGAGCAATCACTTATCTTCGTCAACTTCGGCGCAAGATGGGCCTTGGATGAAAACGAAGCTGTCAGGGAGGGAAACATTTTTTTTTCAATATTTTAATCATCATTATTACCATAATCATTATTTCTATCAGTATTATCATCGTCATCACTACCTCGACTCACACATTGTGTCCTTCCTGACAGCCTCGGTTTCATTTAGCGCCTGTCTTGTACAGATTCATGTCAAATGTTGTAATGTCAGCAACACAAAATTCAACACGACTTGTCTTTTCCATGTGTGAGTAGCGGCAGCGTGAGCTCCTACAGCATGGCATGTGAGACGTGAAGTATGAGTCTCTTTGGCCCACAGCATGGCATGTGAGACGTGAGGCATGAGTTTCTATGGCCCACAGCAGGCATGTGAGACGTGAGGCACGAGTCTCTATGGCCCACAGCATGACATGTGAGACGTGAGGCATGAGTCTCTATGGGCCACAGCATGACATGTGAGACGTGAGGCAGGAGTTTCTATGGCCCACAGCATGACATGTGAGACGTGAGGCATGAGTCTCTATGGCCCACATCATGGCATGTGAGACTGAGGCATGAGTCTCTATGGCCCACAGCATGGCATGTGAGACGTGAGGCATGAGTCTCTATGGCCCACAGCATGGCATGTGAGACGTGAGGCATGAGTTTCTATGGCCCACAGCATGGCATGTGAGACGTGAGGCATGAGTCTCTATGGCCCACAGGATGGCATGTGAGACGTGAGGCATGAGTTTCTCTATGGCCCACAGCATGACATGTGAGACGTGAGACATGAGTTTCTATGGCCCACAGCAGGCATGTGAGACGGAGGCATGAGTCTCTATGGCTCACAGCATGGCATGTGAGACGTGAGCATGAGTCTCTATGGCCCACAGCATGGCATGTGAGACGTGAGGCATGAGTCTCTATGGCCCACAGCATGGCATGTGAGACGTGAGGCAGAGTCTCTATGGCCCATAGCATGGCATGTGAGACGTGAGGCATGAGTCTCTATGGCCCACAGCATGACATGTGGAGACGTGAGGCATGAGTCTCTATGGCCCACAGCATGACATGTGAGACGTGAGGCATGAGTCTCTATGGCCCACAGCATGGCATGTGAGACGTGAGGCATGAGTCTCTATGGCCCACAGCATGGCATGTGAGACGTGAGGCATGAGTCTCTATGGCCACAGCATGGCATGTGAGACGTGAGGCATGAGTCTCTATGGCCCACAGCATGACATGTGAGACGTGAGGCATGAGTCTCTATGGCCCACAGCATGACATGTGAGACGTGAGGCATGAGTTTCTATGGCCCAGAGCATGACATGTGAGACGTGAGGCATGAGATTCTATGACCCACAGCATGCATGTGAGACGTGAGGCAGGAGTTTCTATGGCCCACAGCATGGCATGTGAGACGTGAGGCATGAGTCTCTATGGCCCTGAGCATGGCATGTGAGACGTGAGGCATGAGTCTCTATGGCCTACAGCATGGCATGTGAGACGTGAGGCATGAGTTTCTATGGCCCACAGCATGGCATGTGAGACGTGAGGCATGAGTTTCTATGGCCCACAGCATGGCATGTGAGACGTGAGGCATGAGTTTCTATGGCCCACAGCATGACATGTGAGACGTGAGGCATGAGTTTTCTATGGCCCACAGCATGACATGTGAGACGTGAGGCATGAGTCTCTATGGCCCAGAGCATGACATGTGAGACGTGAGGCATGAGTTCTCTATGGCCCACAGCATGGCATGTGAGACGTGAGGCATGAGTCTCTATGGCCCACAGCATGGCATGTGAGACGTGAGGCAGGAGTATCTATGGCCCACAGCATGGCATGTGAGACGTGAGGCATGAGTCTCTATGGCTCACAGCATGGCATGTGAGACGTGAGGCATGAGTCTCTATGGCCCACAGCTTTGCATGTGAGACATGAGGCATGAGTCTCTATGCCCACAGCATGACATGTGAGACGTGAGGCATGAGTCTCTATGGCCCACAGCATGGCATTGTGAGACGTGAGGCATGAGTCTCTATGGCTCACAGCATGGCATGTGTGACGTGAGGCAGGAGTTTCTATGGCCCACAGCATGGCATGTGAGACGTGAGGCAGGAGTTTTCTATGGCCCACAGCATGGCATGTGAGACGTGAGGCATGAGTCTCTATGGCCCACAGCATGGCATGTGAGACGTGAGGCAGGAGTTCTATGGCCCACAGCATGGCATGTGAGACGTGAGGCATGAGTCTCTATGGCCCACAGCATGCATGTGAGACGTGAGGCATGAGTTTCTATGGCCCAGAGCATGACATGTGAGACGTGAAGCATGAGTCTCTATGGCCCCCAGCATGGTATGTGAGACGTGAGGCATGAGTCTCTATGGCCCACAGCATGGCATGTGAGACGTGAGGCAGGAGTTTCTATGGCCCAGAGCATGGCATGTGAGACGTGAGGCAGGAGTTTCTATGCCCACTGCATGACATGTGAGACGTGAAGCGTGAGGAGTCGTGAGACGTGAGGCATGAGTTTTCATGGCCCAGCAGCCTTACATGTATGCCCACAACAGGAAGGTTCTTTCACGTTTGCTGAATTTCCTTCAGCTGACGGTTAGCACTAGAGTTAGTGTTTGTTGCGTTGGGGGTAAGGTGAGAGACAGTTCAGGGTCAATATTAGAGTTAGGCGGAATTAAACAACCAAAAAACAAAAACAAAACAAAAAAACAAAAAACAAAAATCAATCCCACCATTTCAAAAAGGTCCGGTTGAAACTTCGTGCCGAAACTACTATGACAATGTCGTACCGTAGCTTATACCTAACTCTGCATTTTGCTACAATGTCCAGATGTTTGAATGTATTTAGAATGAGAAGACGGTGACTCCTAGATCAAAATGATCGAACATTAATCTTGTAGTCGAGAGCAATGATAACATGTGAATATTTTGAAATGAAGTCGTCTCTCTTTCATTTTTTCCTGTCTGTTTCATGTGCGTGTTCCCCGGGTGGCATTACTCCAAGGGCGCTCATTCCGGCTCCCCTCTGCAGAGCCACATCCAGTGTGTCATGTAGCGGCCATAGCACAGTGGGCCACAGAGATGTGTGTCATGTAGCAGCCATAGCACAGTGGTGCACAGAGATGTGTGTCATGTAGCAGCCATAGCACAGTGGTCCGCAGAGATGTGTGTCATGTAGCAGCCATAACACAGTGATGTACAGAGATGTGTGTCATGTAGCACCATAGCACAGTGGTGTACAGAGATGTGTGTCATATAGCGGCCATAGCACAGTGGTCCGCAGAGATGTGTGTCATGTAGCAGCCATAGCACAGTGGTCCGCAGAGATGGTGTCATGTAGCAGCCATAGCACAGTGGGCCACAGAGATGTGTGTCATGTAGCAGCCATAGCACAGTGGGCCACAGAGATGTGTGTCATGTAGCAGCCATAGCACAGTGGGCCACAGAGATGTGTGTCATGTAGCAGCCATAGCACAGTGGCCACAGAGATGTGTGTCATGTAGCAGCCATAGCACAGTGGGCCAGAGATGTGTGTCATGTAGCAGCCACAGCACAGTGGTGTACAGAGATGTGTGTCATGTAGCGGCCATAGCACAGTGACCACAGAGATGTGTGTTATGTAGCGGCCATAGCACAGTGACCCACAGAGATTGTGTCATGTAGCGGCCATAGCACAGTGGTGCACAGAGATG
The DNA here is from genome assembly GCA_018398815.1 of Conus ventricosus. NCBI lineage: Eukaryota > Metazoa > Mollusca > Gastropoda > Neogastropoda > Conidae > Conus > Conus ventricosus. The sequence goes on along the minus strand of CM031604.1, from coordinate 48,674,005 downwards.
TGTGTCATGTAACGGCCATAGCACAGTGACCCACAGAGATGTGTGTCATGTAGCGGCCATAGCACAGTGACCCACAGAGATGTGTGTCATGTAGCACCACAGCACAGTGGTGCACAGAGATGTGTGTCATGTAGCGGCCATAGCACAGTGACCCACAGAGATGTGTGTCATGTAGCAGCCATAGCACAGTGGTGTACAGAGATGTGTGTCATGTAGCAGCATAGCACAGTGGTGTACAGAATGTGTGTCATGTAGCAGCCACAGCACAGTGGTGCACAGAGATGTGTGTAATGTAGCGGCCATAGCACAGTGACCCACAGAGATGTGTGTCATGTAGCAGCCATAGCACAGTGGTGTACAGAGATGTGTGTCATGTACGGGCCCAAATAGCACAGTGGGCCACAGAGATGTGCGTCATTATAGCGGCTATAGCACAGTGGGCCACAGAGATGTGTGTCATGTAGAAAGCCATAGCACAGTGGGCCACAGAGATGTGTGTCATGTAGCGGCCATAGACAGTGGGCCACAGAGATGTGTGTCATGTAGCAGCCATAGCACAGTGGGCCACAGAGATGTGTGTCATGTAGCAGCCATAGCACAGTGGGCCACAGATATGTGTGTCATGTAGCGGCCATAGCACAGTGGGCCACAGAGATGTGTGTCATGTAGCGGCCATAGCACAGGGGGCCACAGAGATGGGTGTCATGTAGCAGCCATAGCACAGTGGTGTACAGAGATGTGTGTCATGTAGCGGCCATAGCACAGTGTCCGCGGGAATTGTGTCATGTAGCAGCCAACACAGTGACCCACAGAGATGTGTGTCATGTAGCAGCCATAGCACAGGGGGCCACAGAGAGGGCCAGGCGACGGCGTTTGAAAGCAGCATTCGTTTGGGAGTTACGGGCGTGCGTTTGTTTCGTCATGGAGGAGAGTTACCCTACGTGTTTGTTCTATTCCTACGACAGGAAACGTGGCCTAATGCAGGACTGAGAGAGAAAGCTGTGGGAAACAGGAAAGGGTGGCCTAATGTAGGACTGTGAGAGAAGCTGTGGAAACAAAAAACGTGGCCTAATGTAGGACAGAGAGAAGCTGTGGAAACAGGAAACGTGGTCTAATGTAGGACTGAGAGAAAAGCTGGGGGAAACAGGAAACGTGGCCTAATGTAGGACTGAGAGAGAAGCTGTGGAAACAGGAAACGTGGCCTAATGTAGGACTGTGAGAGAAGCTGTGGAAACAGGAAACGTGGCCAAAAGTAGGACTGTGAGAGAAGCTGTGGGAAACGGCAGCGTCGGTAAATGAGAAAACGAACCTAGCCCACAACACTGCATTACCACCAGCACCGCATGAAGGAGATGAAGAACAAGGGCCGATTGAATGAAATGAACGAACGAAGGAATAAATGAATGAATTCATGAACGAGGCGTGAGAGTTGATCTACTCTGTTTGCAATCCAAAATTCCACGTCGGCTGAAACCCTCAGGCCAACTCCAAACTGCCCGGTCCACTCTGACTCCTTCGCAACGGTACCCCCAGGACCTGAAAGCACTGGGGTCATAAATATTCAGGACTGTCTGAGGCTGTGTCATGTCCAGCAGCAAGTTACAGTCCAGACAGATGAATGACCACCTTCGTTAGCACGTGCCCGTGTTCAACGGATGAGAGTGGTTTCCGTGAAGAGGTCACGGTCGGAAATGACAGGGGTCTCTTTTTTGTGGAGAGAAGGTACAGTCTCCATGGACAGAGCGCTCTGACTGAGAGAGGAAGAAATGAAATGGACAGTGTTAGATCGGTGAGATGTTATCACCTCTGTTGTCATTGTGTTAGTCTGGTTCTGAGAGAGAAAGAAATCAGATTGACAGTGTTAGAGCTGTGAGATTTGATCACCTCTGTTGTCATTGTGTTAGTCTGGTTCTGAGAGAGGAAGAAATCAGATGGGCAGTGTTAGAGCTGTGAGATGTTATCACCTCTGTTTTAAGTTCAAATCTTTGTCAAGTCATTACTATAACGACTGAAGAATTGTTAGCCTGCACTTGTTTTCACCCACTACTTAATTGTTCAGCATTATATTGTTTGGTCAATCAGTGGGAGATTGCATCTCTTAGGAGATCCAAGTAAAGGTTTTTCTGTGCAGTTCTTAGCCACTCACAATGCTTGGGTTATTGAACAGCAGAGCTGACCACTCAGACTGTTTCCATATCTTTTGACCTCCCTTGCATCCTTGAATGGATCCTCAAGCATAGGCTCAAAGATTGTCCCCTATATTTTATACTGTTTGAATAATGCTTTTTAGTTTTTCAGCTACTTTTTTCCTCTCCACACTTTTGCTTTGTTCCATTTTATTACCCTTCACTGGCTGCTTTGAGGCTGCTGTTGGATTCTTTTTTCGAACCCTTGGTGGTGAGAACACCACAGAATTATGGACTGTGGTGTGTCTCTATTTGACACCAAGAGCACAGACACAATTAGCCGTGTCTCCCTGATGAGTCCGATCCAGCGGACGAAAGGCCTAGGAGCAGGCAATACAAATAAATGTGCCTTTGAGAGGGATTACGATGGTTCCCTCAGGCAGCTAGTGAAGGGCTTCTCATATTTATAATAATATTATATTCCCCCATTTTCTTCATCTTCAAATTTTTTTTTTTTTTTTTTAAGTTCAAATCTTTGTCAAGTCATTACTATAACGACTGAAGAATTGTTAGCCTGCACTTGTTTTCACCCACTACTTAATTGTTCAGCATTATATTGTTTGGTCAATCAGTGGGAGATTGCATCTCTTAGGAGATCCAAGTAAAGGTTTTTCTGTGCAGTTCTTAGCCACTCACAATGCTTGGGTTATTGAACAGCAGAGCTGACCACTCAGACTGTTCCATATCTTTTGACCTCCCTTGCATCCTTGAATGGATCCTCAAGCATAGGCTCAAAGATTGTCCCCTATATTTTATACTGTTTGAATAATGCTTTTTAGTTTTTCAGCTACTTTTTTCCTCTCCACACTTTTGCTTTGTTCCATTTTATTACCCTTCACTGGCTGCTTTGAGGCTGCTGTTGGATTCTTTTTTCGAACCCTTGGTGGTGAGAACACCACAGAATTATGGACTGTGGTGTGTCTCTATTTGACACCAAGAGCACAGACACAATTAGCCGTGTCTCCCTGATGAGTCCGATCCAGCGGACGAAAGGCCTAGGAGCAGGCAATACAAATAAATGTGCCTTTGAGAGGGATTACGATGGTTCCCTCAGGCAGCTAGTGAAGGGCTTCTCATATTTATAATAATATTATATTCCCCCATTTTCTTCATCTTCAAATTTTTTTTTTTTTTTTTTAAGTTCAAATCTTTGTCAAGTCATTACTATAACGACTGAAGAATTGTTAGCCTGCACTTGTTTTCACCCACTACTTAATTGTTCAGCATTACTCTGTTGTCATTGTGTTAGTCTGGTTCCAGCCAGACAGCCAGGGAGAGGGAGAAGGGGACGTGCGGGGGTGGGGGTGGGTGAAGAGACAATGCAGATACAATTTTTTTCTTTAAGAACAAGATTGCTTGACCCGAGGGAATGGTAAAATGCAATGTAGTGTTAAAAGTAACACAATCAAAATGAAGATTTGGCTGTGAGATGGGGCTCTGAATTGAGAGGGGGAGAATAAGAATGAAGACACAATCAAAATGAAGGTTTGGCTG
>CM031604.1:48585325-48660325 GCA_018398815.1 Conus ventricosus | reverse complement strand
GCGCACACACAAACACACACGTGTGATTACCTACTCTCTCTCTCTCTCTCTGACTCTCTCTCTCTCTGAAGTACATGCTGTCCTCTGTTGCTTTGCTTACTGGTATATTCCAGCTGAATTTATCAGGCAAAAATATCATAGGCAACCATCCTTATTTACATTGGCGCGAAGTGGCTCTGGCGGGTCAGACCCACGCGGACCCTGTGGCTATGGATGGGAACCGTTCAGTGCACACTGTGCGCCTCCCTCCTGCACGTTCTGACCTTGACATTTTCCCCTTTTCTCTCGCTCTCTTTTCACTCTACTTTTTTTTTCTTTCTCTCTTTTTTTTTTTTTTAGTTGCAAAGTGAGGCGACTGCAGGCGGAAATGTAAACAAATTTCCAATGTCATTAATAGCGAACCGCCGAGAAAACGCAGACAAACGAACCACAAGACAATACACGACGCGTTTCAACCTCTTAGGTCTTCTTCAGGCAAGATACAAAACACTCAGGACGACGAAAATGAAATTTTTTATGTCGTAATCTGAGAACTAGGTAGTAGGAATTTCACCACTAAATTTACAGCTCTTTATTCTATGGCACTATCTGCCGATACGTCGTTTTTGTGTATTTCTGTTAAATCGAAATAGTGGAAAAGACATGACTTTTTACCGTATTTGTAATCTGATTGCAATGGAGTAGGTGGAACGGGTGGTATACTCGATACGGCCTATTTTCATTGGCTTTACAGACATCATTTTTTCAATGTATTTTATATATCGTAACATGCACTGTATTATAAGTATTGAGGGAATCAGCTGCACTGTAGCTATAAACTGATTTGATGTGTCTCTGCCTTACTGTGTCGTTTTCCTTACCATAGGAGAAAGTTACCCATATACAATTTCCGGAATTAGATCAACATTCCTGTGACCAAACACTAATTTACGACAACAGAAAATAAGACACTGAGGGCGAAAAACCTCTCCACTGAGTGACCTAAAAAAAAAACCGACAAAAACTGCGCCTGTACATCAAAGACCAAATGGCATCAGTATCGCAGACAAGGGTGGTGAAGATGAAGCCGACAGACAAGACAGGGACTTTTCCATAACTTGCGTTGATCTCATTTTGCCCGAGCAAACAGAGACGGAGAGGTAGAGTCGTCCAATGCAGGACGACGTGGTCTGCTTTGGGACAGACAGACAGCAGGAGGAGGAGGGAGAGAAATAGTGTCTGGTGAGACGCTACTCGAGGGAGGGCTGGGACGGGGGGAGGGTATAAAGGGGCGAGGGGCGAAGGGTAGGGCGTGAAACTAGGGGAACGAGAGAGGTGAGAGAACCGGAGGGGGGGGGGGGGGGAAGGAGAAAGATGTTTGTCGGAGTGAAAAGAGAAGAGAGTATGTGGGGGGGGGGGGGGGGGGGGGGGGGGGTTGGAGGAGGGGAGGGGAATGGAACTGTATGGGGGAGGGCTTGCCTGGCTGATCAAGAAGACAAGACAAGACAAGACAAGACAAGACCAGATTCTTTATTTACGAGGATAATAGATAAGCACTGATGTGCTTTTTTACATCCAGTCTTCGCCCTGAGTAGGATCAACAATGTAAAATAAGATAAGGCAACAAAAGAAGCATGCAAAAAGTGACTAGAACGACAATACGATACGGAAAAAGAGAGAGAGGAGAGAGAGAGAGAGAGAGAGAGAGAGAGAGAGAGAGAGAGAGAGAGAGAGAGAGAGAGAGAGAGAGAGAGAGAGAGGAGACGCAGGAGCAAAGGAGTGCAGGGAAGGTTGATAGAGAGAGCGAGAGGGAGAGAGGGACACAGAGGCAAGAGTGGGGGCTGGAAAGAGCATGTTTAGAACAATCTGACAATATCAAAATTCTAAGGAGATGCAAGGCAATCGATTTTAAAGCACCAGGGAAGAAGAAGAAAAAGGAAGATTGTTTGGCAATCAAGGAGAAGCAAAAGGGGGATAGGGGTGATGGTTCGGGAGGGAAGATTGTTTGGCAATCAAGGAGAAGCAAAAGGGGGATAGGGGTGATGGTTTGGGAGGAAGATTGTTTGGCAATCAAGGAGAAGCAAAAGGGGGGGGGGGGGGGAGGGGTGATGGTTTGGGAGGAAGATTGTTTGGCAATCAAGGAGAAGCAAAAGGGGGATAGGGGTGATGGTTTGAAAGGAAGATTGTTTGGCAATCAAGGAGAAGCAAAGATGTCAGGCACTAAAAGGGAAGCATTGGGGGGGGGGGGGGTATGGGGGAAGGGGGAAGGGAAGACCTGAACATCACGGGGAAGCCCCGTGTAACACAGTAACACCAACAGAAAACAGAGACAACTGCTAACGAAGGATCTGAATCTTTGCCTCGTCATTTTATAGTCAAATCAATAAACGTAATCTCCCCCCCCCCCCGTAACATACACAGACACAGACACACACACACACACGCACGCACGCACGCACGCACGCACGCACGCACACACACACACACACACACACACACACACGCACAACTCCGTTCCCAATCCACTATTTATCTTCAAAACAATTAGTCTAAAGTGTGTTCTTCACACGGAAAACATGCAACAAATCAAAACAACAGTAAACCCGACTGACACTTCAATCAGATTCACTGCCATAATCTTCAGACAGCAAATATAGTGAGTATTTTTTATGACTTGCAGTCGACAGAAACTTCAGCTCTGGGCTCGGGGGCTGGATACTTTCAAAATCAAATATTCAGTTGGGTACTTCACACACACACACACACACACACACACGAACTCACGCGCGCGCGTCCTCCTAGCCAAAAGGCATTCTCTGTCCCTTTCAACGTGGAGGACAGTTCAATATCTCAGTGTAGAGCATGCTTGAGAAATTTCAAAGGAACTGTGAGTCAAAGAGTTCCCTCTCAAAAGTTTACTCTGAAATGAATTTGGGAGAAAGAGGAGGGAGGGCAGAAAGGAAATCCTGCGATGCCATGGGTTTGCTCCAGTGCCGACACATGCTGGTCCTGCAGTCTGGAATGGTGCTCTCGTGGTGAAGTGGGCTGGTTCCACACTGACTGACCAAGTCTGGAACTGCATTGATGTAGCATGTTGCTGCCATGTAGCAGACTGGTCCAGTATCGATGGAGATTGATCGTGTCTTGGTGTTTAGTTGGCCCTGCACCGATAACAGACTAACACAAGAGAATCTTATGTATGGATGGAGTCTGGCTCTGTGTTGGCATGTACTGGTTTTGTGGTGTAGCTGGGGCTGGTACGACAGTAGCGCAGACTGTTCCTGCATGTAGTAAAGCCTGTGCTGTTGTAGTGCTGACTGGTGAGCCATCGACATGGTTTAGTTTGGTGTGAAGAAACGCTCTTCACTCTAACATCATCTACCAAAGTCTGTTCGTTCAGCATTCCTTATTCTGCAAGTATTTCCAGGATAGCACATGGCGCCCATTGTATCTGTCTCAAACTCGAGCTCGAATGGTTTTTTTCCCCAAAAGTTTCTGATACTGAAGAATTTATGGAATGAATAGTAAAGCTGAGAGCAGGGTTTCCCACTTTCTCCATTTAACCCCCACGATTAATCCGCTCTACACCCACAGCAAATTGATGTTGGGATAAAGTTGTTTATCTTTTTCACTCAGGAGAAGCGAACATAACCGAGACATGTGAACAAAATTCATTTGGATTTTTCCTTGGTAAAATCATCACGGTCAATGGTGAATTACGTACTAAGAATTCTTTTCACACACACACACACGCGCGCGCGCGCGCACTTTTACCCGCGTGCATCAGTGGCCGTTTTGTTTTAAAAACTGGGTAACTGGCAGTTGTGACAAAAAAAATGAATATACGTTCTTTTACACGCACGCGCTCACACATACACGCACGCACGCACACACAAGCGCGCGCGCGCGCGCACACACACACACACACACACACACAGATATACAGGATAGCTGTTGGCGCGCAAGTTGTACGGGCCAGGTGCGCGGTTTGGGGTTTTGTTTTTTGGTGGGTTTTCTTTTTTGTTTGTCAACGAGCGCCAAGTTGTCAGAAATATCACATTGTGCGCTTATCGAGAGTAGCCAAGCGCGCGATGCAAATGGTCAGTGTACACACACACATACAGGGACTGAACAAATGGTCAGTGTACACACACACATACAGGAACTGAACAAATGGTCAGTGTACACACACAGGGACTGAACAAATGGTCAGTGTACACACACACACACACAGGGACTGAACAAATGGTCAGTGTACACACACACACACACAGGGACTGAACAAATGGTCAGTGTACACACACACACACAGGGACTGAACAAATGGTCAGTGTACACACACACACAGGGACTGAACCGAAAAAGAAAAACGTTTAAAAATCTTTTCTCTCGAATTCCGTGCAAAGTCTACTCCACCTTTGACATGAAAGACATATACATGTTGTCTTTAATGACAGATTTTAAATGATGATTAATGATAGATTTTTAATGATGATTCTGCCGGTTGTTTATTTACTATTGATGTCGACCACATAATATCCAAAGTTCAACACGTTAGACAAAGTGATCGATGATTTTATTTATTAACCATACAGATAAGCATTTAACAGGGGCGGATGACAAGGAACCGCACAGAGAGAGAGAGAGAGAGAGAGAGAGAGAGAGAGAGAGAGAGAGGAGAGAGAGAGAGAGAGAGAGAGAGAGGGGGGGGGGGAGGATCGCTTTACATTGCTTTTAGGAGCAAGACGAAAACGCAAAGCTCATCTGTTGCTGGAATGAAAAAAAAATTGAGGTTAGTCTAATTTACTTGTGTGAAGACGAGTCGTCACGACCTCTCTCTCTCTCTCTCTCTCTCTCTCTCTCTCTCTCTCTCTCTCTCTCTCTCTCTCTTAAAACAATTTTTATTTCGTTGCATAAAATCTGATCAGTGCATACCATTGCTGTCTTTTCTTTCGATCTGGCGAAGGGAAATGAGACTGCTTCTGTTTTATCATCTGATGATGAGACTGTGATTAAATCAAGCACCAGATTTATTGCAGAAGCCTGGAAAATGAAATGGAATCTATTTGAGGAGGAGGGGAAGGGGAAAAGGGGGAGGAGCGGTAGGGAGGGGGGGGGGGGGAGGGAAAGAAGGGGTTGAGGAGAAGCTAAAAACAGAAAAATAATAAATAGGTAAATGAATAAATGAGTGAATGAATAATATATTATTAAATAAATGAACAATAGATATATGAATAAGAAAGAAAGAAAACAGGGACAATGTTAAAACTGAAGCGTGCTGAGAGTAAACTGGAATGTTCTTGACAGGGTGTGTCAGGGTGGATGGTGGAGTCTGCTTTTTTATCATCTCCACCAAGGAGACGTCAGTTACGCGCCTCATCCGTAGGTGTGTCTGTTTATCTCTCAGTGCGGTGACGCAAAAAGCTGCAGTACTGATTTTTACGAAACTTTAAAGAAAGACGGAGCGTGGCCCAATGACGCACCATTGAATTTCGGTGCAGATCCATGGCGCGGATCCGGATCAGAGAACCGATCGAGAGGATCCGTTCAGCAAGGTTATCACGCTTTTGTTTTTGCATCGAACACGAACAATGTGACGTCGCTGTTATGGAGTGATAATTCTCTATGGAGTCATAAATTTGGATAGGATTCTAACCAAGTTCTAGTGATGCTAGGAACTATGCCCAGCTTCTTTGTCGTACGATATGTGATGGTATATAAAGCGAGTTTGCTGATGGAAAGATAATTCAACTTATGTAAGCCTTTGGAAAGAAAAGGATTTCTAAAGTCTTGATTACCCTCTTTTCCCTGACACTCCTAGTCAGGGAAACCGTGCAGTTTGAAGACATTAGATGTGGTGACCAAATCCCAAAGCACTCGGCCTCCTCAGCTATCAACGCCACATGGTTTCAGATGAAGTCGCCGTGCCTTTGACAGGCGTTATCCGCTGCCCTTTGTCCTGCACCCTGGCCTGTGCCAAGGCCACAAACCATCTGTCTGTCTGTCTGTCTGTCTTGTATTTAGAACTCTGTTTGTGTGTGTGGCGCGTGTGTGTGTGTGTGTATGCGTATGTGTCTCTCTGTCTCTGTCTGTCCGTCTATCTGTCTGTTGTCTGTCTGTCTGTCTCTCTTTGTATTTAGAACTCTGTGTGTGGTGTGCGGTGCGCGTGTGTGTGTGGGATGCGCATGTGTCTCTCTCTTTTGTCTGTCCGTCTATCTGTCTGTGCTGTCTGTCTCTGTGTGTATTTAGAATTTCTCTCTGTATTCAGAACTCTCCCCCCCCCCCCCCCTCTCTCTCTCTCTCTCAAGTAAATTGCCCCCTTGATGGACGGGATTTAGCCTGCTGTATACAGAGTATCTTATGCACTTGAAAAGAGCTCTCTCTCTTTTCTTTTCTCTCTCTCTCTCTCCTCCCCTCTTTTCTCTCTCTCTCTCTCTCTCTCTCTCTCTCTCTCTCCAACACAATCATTTGTTTCCCCCCCCACTCCACCATACCACCCGTGTCTCCCAGCCACTTGGTATAGCATGTGCCTGTCCCAGTATGCAAATCAGACTCATATATATAGATATATATAGATAGTTTTTAAGCACTTTTTTCCTCTCCACACTTTCCTTTTGTTCCATTTTACTACCCTTCGCTGGCGCTTTGGGGGGTGCTGTTGGATTCTTTTTTGAACCCTTGGTGATGAGAACACCACAGAATTATGGACTTTGGTGTGTCTCTATTTGACACCAAGAGCACAGACACAATCACCCGTGTCTCCCTGATGAGTCCGAAGGGGAATGTAAATATGTTCGTTCAAGACCACCCATCTTATTTTCCACAAAACCCCCCCCCCCCCCTTTTCACATCCAAATCACGTACTCAATATTAGTTTTGGCCAAAATTAACACCTGTTTCACAATTAAAATTAACACCTCAAAACCCTCTAAAATTGGCGTAATCGTTAATTTAAAAACGGGGTTGCCCGTGCAGTTTAAGATAGGGTGATTGGAACAAAACATATTTACATTCTCCCCCAGGAACATAGAATTAAGGGTTTACAGAATTAATTAATTTTTTAATTGTTGTTTATATTCTGGTTTAAAAAATGAAGGCCGAAGTAGCTACAGAGCTTATTAATATACTTTACGAGTTGGATTGGGATAGGGAGGGCAATATAGAAGAGTTAAAGAACAGGTTTGAAGAATTAATTACTGATCTTTTAATCGCATAGACATTCGAGAAGATGTATTGGAAGCTATTAGCAAAATACCAGATAATTGGCCTCCAACCAATTATTAAAGTTGTTTGCCATTTTAGTTGATAATATGGCTCCTGAAGATGTTAATCTGACTGTTTCTACTGCCCCTGAAGGAGTAGCTATTCGCTTTAATGAAGATCAGGTTTTACGATTAGAAAAGACTATGAATAACAGTTGAATTTACAAGAGAAACTGATTAAATAATTTTTTAATTATAATTTATTTAGTTTAAAAAATGAACCCCGAAGTACTTATAGAGCTTGTTAGTATATTTAGTGAGTTGGAGACGATGATGGATTTTGAGGATGCTGATAGAGAAGAGTTAAAGAGTAAGTTTGAAGAATTAATTACTGATCTTTTTGATCGTATAAATATACGAAAACGTTTAGTGGTAGTTGTTAGTAAAATACCAGATTTTGGGCCCCCAAAACCAATTATAAAGTTGTTTGCCATTTTAGTTGATTATGGTTTCCTAAAGATGCTAATCTGACTGTTTCTACCATCCCGGGAAGAGTAGCTATTCACTTTAATAAAAGATCGGGTTTTACGATTAGAAAAGACTATACATAACATCTGAATTTACAATTATTTTTTTTATTTATTTTAGTTTAAAATATGGCTGCCGAATCAGTGAATCTGATTTAAAGAATTGTAATGAACTATTTGACGAGAAAATGAAAATGTTAAACATTGATTTTAGTGAATTTGGGTTTGAAAATGATATAGACAATATAATAAAAGATCATAGTGAAACTATTTAACAAAGAAAATCAAAGTGATAAACATTGACTGTAGTGATTCAGAAAAAGCAAAACTATTGGCGGGTGTTATTGTAAGGTTAACGTGTCTTGAAGTGTTGGCGAGGCTTGGGTGAAGAATAAAAGCCCCTTTACTTAACTTTTATTTACATTTATTTTTTTTTTTATTTACGTAATATTTTGGTTTTAAAAATGACGACCACAAGTAAATCAAGGACGGAAAAACTATATACAATGGAAGAAATATTTAGCAGTGACAAACAATTAAGAATATGTTTAGTGAAGTAGACATGGACATCATTAACCCACAAACGTTCATGAAAGCGTAGCACATGCTATCTCTAAAATTCCAGAGTCTCTTCAACGCGAACCGCAGTAAAAGTGTTGTTGGCTGTTCTGATTGATTATATAACGCCTGATGATACTAACATGCCAGTCTGGGTTTCAACAAGGCAGAAAGAAGTAATCAGCTATCACGACTTAACTCTAACTGGGCTGACTACATGCTTACACAGTTTAATCATGCAAGTGAGGAGGCAAAGTTAAGGGTTCTGGTTGGTCTGAAGGGACAGTTCTTGAAATAAGATTAAGACAAACAAAGTTTATCCTATAGTCGGCAATTTCTTACCTTCCTCTCCCAAAAGAGTTAGATTTAAAAAACGAGCAGTTTTAAAACTACATAATTCTGACAACATTGTTTTTTGTGGTGTGTTTTAGCGCATTTACACCCTGTTAAAAATCAGCAAACAGATTTTTCTAATTATGAAGCATACAAACAGGAGCTGAACTTTGACAACATAACCTTTCCAGTGAGAAAATAAACAGCATATCTCAGTTTGAAGACCCAAAACAAACCAATCACTTTTAACGTATACACATGGTCTGTAGAACCCGATCTAGTGCCTCTAAGGGTTTCTCCCCAACGCCCCCACTTTAGGTGAACCACTTAAGAATCATGTAGACTTGATCTGTTTGCAGATAGTACAAAGAGTCATTATGTATTAATCAGAACAATAGCAGACTTATGGGTTTTACATCAAAGAATCATGCTAAGAAAGAGTTTTGTGGAAGGTGTTTGGTTAGAATCCCCACTATAGAAGCAGTGCCAGTCATAGAACTCATTGTAAAAGTTTTGTTAGACTGTGAAACTAAACTCCTTACACCCCCACCAGGGTCTAAAGTTAGCTTTAAGAATGTACACAAAATGCAGATGAGCCCATACGTGGTTTATGTGACTTTGAATCGCCTACCGCAGTACTACGGCCCACAACAGCAAGAACAAAAAACAACCTTATTAACCCATCATCAGATCTGTTCTTATGCGTTTATTGTTGTTAGGTCAGATGGGGTAAAACACGTCCAGAGATTTATAGAAGCCCCAACGCAGCTAGTAGATTTCTAGAGCAGTTTAAACAACTTCGCAATCAGTTATCCAACCAACTAAATCTTTCAGACATTGTTATGACTCCTGAAGACCAAGAGCGCTATGACTCATCTACACACTGCTGGTATGTAACAGAGAATTATTAGGCGACACAGTAAGAGACCACGATCACATTACTGGAAAGTTTAGAGGAGCCGCACACAACAATTGTAATCTTCAACTTAAGGTTGATTCCTAAGACATGGAAACTCGCTATCTTTTTTCATAACTTACGAGGCTACGATTCTCATTTTTCATGGCAAGCAGTGACTTCTGAATGAAAAGGGTTACCTGCATTGCCCCAATTCTTCAGAAAAGTACCTGACTTTTACTCTTGACAGTTTATCCTTTTATGACTTGCCCAACATCTAATGGGTAGTTTAGATAAGTTTGCAGGGTATCTACAGACTTTCCAATCACTAAACAATACTTTGATCTATCTTTAGTGCGCAAAGGAGTTTATCCTTAGAATACATGAACTCGTGGGATGGTTTTATGAAGACTCACTTCCACCCAAAAAGGGGCTTTCTTTTCTAGTCTTAGAGGTAAAGACATAACTGACTCTGACTATGAATTGCACAGAAAAACCTGGACAGAATTACACTGTGAAACGATGGGCGACTATCATGATCAGGTATTTTTGGCTGGGCGTGTGTTTATTGGCAAAAGTCTTCAGAATTACAGAAAATACATGCATGAAACTTTACAGCTTAGACATCAATCACATTACATCTCTGCGCCTGGCCTTTCTTAGGATGCTTTCTTAAAGTCTACAAACATCCAGATTGACTTAATATCTGATCTACCCACACTTCAGATGATTGAAGATGGGCTAAGGGGAGGTTTTAGCATGGCCTCACATCCTTACTGCAAAGCCAACAACAAATATTTAGACGTTATGACCCCACTAAACCATCCAACTTTTCTAATGTAAATTTGACGCCAACAATCTATATGGATGGGCCATGAGTCAACCGCTTCCATTAAAGTAACTTTAAATGCTTAAAAAGGGGCCCCATGATGTCAATACTGTGTTTGGTATGTTGTTACAGCTTACGCCTGATAATCCAGCAGGACTAATCTTGGAGGTAGACTTAGAATATCCTAAAGAATTACAAAGATCTTCACAACGATTATCCCCTAGCCGCAGAAAGATTAAAGATGAAGTCCTATCGAACCTCCTAAACTTGTTCCCAATCTTAGGAACAAAACTAAGTATGTGTGTCATTACAGACTCCTACAGTTTTACTTAAGACACGGACTGAAACTGACTGCTGTTCACAGAATAATTATCTGTGATCAAGAGCCTTTTATGGGACCATACATCAAGAAGAATATGATCTTAGAACCCAAGCCCCTGACGCTTCAGAAAAAGGGCTTCTTAAACTGATGAACAACAGCTGTTTTGGCAAAACCATGGAAAATCCACACAAACGTAAAGATGTGAAATTAGTTACGAAAGAAAACCAAGCAATTAAGTTTGCCTCTAACCTAACTATCAAGACTTTAGAAGATTTAACGACAGCTTGTTTGGCATTATGATGAAAGAAAAAGGATGTTAAGTTGGACAAGCAGTGTTTATCGGCTTCACCGTATTAGAGCTGTCAAAATTATTGATGTTTAGAATTTCTGTACGACTACTTTAAACCACTGTACCCAGAAGCAAGAGTTCTTTACACAGACACTGACTCTTTTATTCTAGACGTCCCAACAGAAGTACTTCTATAAGGATTTAGAAACAGAAGTGGCTAAAGGAGCTAATGGATGGTACGACACATGCGCCTATCCAAAGATTCGCCTTTACATTCAACTGTTAAAAGAAAGTAATTGGAAGTGAAGGATGAACTTAATGGGACAGTTATCAAGAATATGTTGGTTTGCGGTCGAAGTGTACAGCGTTGCCAGCCGACTTCTGTAATGAAGAAAGCTAAAGGCATAAATAAGAAGTTGTCAAAAAAATATATCTCACGACAACTACAAGCAAGCTCTCTTTGAAAACCAAAGTATTTTATCACACAAATGTTAATCTGCGCTCTACTCTTCATAAGTAAACACAACTGCAGTTAACAAGAAATCACTAGTCTCTAACAATAACAAGAGAACTTACGTTAGTCCTGAGTTTTATATGCTGTAGGGCATTGGAGAACTTTAAAAGATTAACTTGACTGACTTGACTTGTACTTAACTTAAGAACCTCACTAGTACTTATTTAATAACCTAACTAGAACTTATTTAAGAACCTGACAAGTACTTACTTAAGAACCTAACTAGTACTTATTTAAGAACCTAACTAGTACTTAAAAAAAGAACTTATTTTTTTTGTACTTAAAATTGTAATTACTGCATTTAACTTAAAAAGTACTTTTTTAATAACTAACTTACTTTTACTTTATTTAGTTTTTAACTTGTACTTTTCTAGTTCTTAACTTGTACTTTTTTAGTTCTTAAAAACTTTCCATAGAAAAATGGGTCTACAGCAGGAGGTTGCTCTTTTTTTGCAGAAGCTGGTTCTTCTTCTTTTACTGGGGTTTGTGGGGGTTTGTGACTTTGCTGCTAAGTATGGCGCAAGACATTTGTATGCTAAAACTCCCCACCAACAACAGCAGCCAATACATAATAATACATCTTGTCGTTTGTTTTGTGATTGTGTTTTTGTTAATTGGAGTTTTTGGTGCTGGTGGCGATGCTGTATTTTTATCTAATAATTTTTGTTTGTTTATTGGTTTGCTTTTTGCAGTCTTTTCCATTCAGCTAGTTTACGCCCAGCCTCAATACGTCCCGGATTTTTAAATTTTTTGTAACATTACTCACTTGTGGTACTTCACTTGTGGCACATTCTGCTCCTGCGGACTGTACTGTGGATTGTCCTGTGGCGTTCTTCTTCTCCTGATCGTCATTTTTTTTATTGCGATTAAATTTCAATTTTTGATCAAAATTAATTATGATTACAAGTTATTAATCCCATGATGAATGGACATAGCATAGTTCCAAATTTGTATACTTGTCACATGCAAGAGTTTCTAGGGACTTGTTTAAAACCGGATCTTGTTGATAGTCGTATTTTAAATCTTCTTCTGAATCAACCTCGGTGCCATCTTATTACAACTTAAGCCATATAGACTCAATCATCGGCTGGACCACCGATCTAACCTCCGTGTTTGACCCTAGCTTGCGCTTCCGTACCCTAGCCGTAGTACTTTCTCAATGTCTGATGTAGACAGTTGTTGCATCTGTTCAATACTTAGTTAACCCTAAATACTGTTTAGTTTTTCCACACGCAGCCAGAGAATATAATCTTTCTTTATGGCAGTTGGTTCTACGGAGTTGTCTGCTTGCTCCTCACACTTTATAGTTCTCACAATCCATTTAAAAGCAAATAAAAAAAATAAATATATACTTTTCAATCCATGAGTTTAACGCTGGTTAAGTATGCGTGGCTCTCGTTGGTGTTATAGTTTATTCAACCCTTGCAAAATGTTTGTGAGGAATAAAACCGCCAACAAAGGATGGATATAGATTCGCCTAAAACTAGTTGCAACCTTATTTTTAGCTTTAAACAACAAAAGATTATCTGATTAAAAGGCACATAGACAGCCTTTCGTATTATGATTATTTTAATTTTATTTTTTTAGTAATAAAAAGATAAGTTGAAAAAAAAAGATTATCAATACGATTTACCACTCTGCTGTAATTTAGCGAGTCTTAGTTTAGCGCTATTAGCGTGTATTAGCAAAAACATGTTTAGAATGAAGCCGGCTGACCTAGGAAGGTTAGACTTTGAGGATATTGTTAAGGTTAAAGTTGTATTCACTGCCAGGGATTGCGTCAAAAGGACTTTCTTGTTTCACAGGGAATTATCCCAGAAAATTTTAGTTCATAGAAGGATTAATTTATAAGAAAATATTGATTTATAAAAAGTGGCGGGAGTGTTATGATGGTGGAGGAGCTATTGTTATTGCTTTGGCCTTCTCTGGCGTAATTTATGTGTAGTAAATTGCGGTCCGATGAAGAGAGAGCAACGGATATAACAAAGCAATAGAAGATTTTAGTAAGGCAAGAGACGGGCTTTGAGAAAGACGAATTGCTCACTTAGACTAAATAATAAAAAGTTAAGAGAACAAGGGCCCATGCAGTGCACACATTTACAGACGTTGATGAATGCAATGAATGGAGTATTACTTAGTGACAGGAAAAGAAGTTTCTAACATCGCCACCGCCAGCACTGTTCTGGCTTTTATGAACCATCAGAAGAAAAATAAAAAACCCCCCCCCAAAAAAAAAAAAGGGAAACAAAAATAGCCAGGAATTGGTTTATTGTGGTGCTATGGAGAGCAATCATATTCATGCACAAAAACAATTTTAAAATCCAATTAAAATACAGTCCTTCTTTTGGATAAGACCAAAATATATTATTCTCCTAAAAGGTTATAGGAAGGGAAGGACTTGCTGCTATTGATAAACTGAGTAAAGCTGCTAGAGTGTTGAAGCAAATGCAAAGACTGGCTTTCAAACAGGCAATTTGGCAAATATATTTGCATGCCCCAAAAGAATAATAAGACCTCGATTTGATAATTCAGTTCGTAATGACACCACCAGATTGACTTGCTGTATCTTCCAGATGACAAAGTTAGAAGAAAAAAAGTTTAAGTATGCTCTGACAGTTGTTGACCATGGCTTCAAGATACAAAGGACGCTGACTTTAACGGATAAAAGCTCAACTGTGTGGCTGGTGACTTTCAACAAATATACATGAGAGGCCATTAAAGTATCCTAGGGATGGTTAAGTTGATGATGAAAAGAGTTTAAAGGTTCTGTAAACCAACTGTTTTTAAAACATCATGTCCAGTTAAGAGAGGGATCCAGGAACCATCGATCACAAGCCTAGTTAGAAAAAACTTTAATAAGAATCTAGCTGAACGCCTGTTACTTATCAATCCACCCCGAGAAATTATGGACAGAGGAGAACCGCAACACAGAATGGGTTAGGAGATTGCATCCCAGTTCTTACGGCCATGACAACGAAGAATTTAAAGCAACAGGGTGAAGCCAGTAAACGCAATCAAATTAAAAAAAAAAAAAATTAGCATTACTGAGACGTCCAAGGTAATCAAAAACTCTTGCCGTTTGGTTACAAGTTAGATACTTGTATGCTCCTGGAGAGCCAGAAGTGATGTTAGAATTAGAGTACGATCACATTGGAGCATTAGATGTATATGAAGTTGAAAGAATTATGAAAACAACCACTCCCGTATATTATTTAAGAGAGACTCTCTCTTTAAATGCCTGCCCCTAAAAGATCGTTGTTCGTTGAAGAGCTGCAAGTTGTCGCCAATAACACAGTAAGTTAACAAAAAAAATAGTGTTTATTTTTGTTAACTTATTTTTTTTGCATATTTTTGGGTGTGTTTAACCGATCATGTGTTTGTTTTTCAATGTTTGTTTTATTGCATCAGGGTTATCCTGTCGTGAAGTAAAGTCTTTTCTCCACTCCTTTTGAAGTTTCATTTTCTGCGTCTGTAATCATCGCGTCAGCCATAAGCTTCTCAAATTCTTCGTCTGTAATGTTCATCTGTATGAAATTTGCTTATTGTCTTAATCTTAATGAACAAATTTTGCTGATGCTAGGGATACAATGCAGTGTGCTTTTGTAATTTAGGAGTTAATTTTTTTAAAACAGCACTTCCAATCAAAGACATGGCCGGCCTAAACCTAACCCAAGACCCCTAATGGCTAAAGAAGACTGGCGCCCAGCCCACACCCACAGTAGCTAAAACAGCAACTCCTAGACCTGCACTTACGTAGTACAGCGATGAGCCAGTAATTCATAAGAATGGAGTATTTAAAGCTTTGCATATTATTTCTTTCTGGTAACTCTTATACTTATCCAAGTCGCTTTCTATTTCCTTTTGAAGTTTCAGTAATTTGCGTTACTAAATGTTGAACATGCATTTTTAAAATAGATTATTTTAAAATTAAGCTTATACATATCGTTTTATTTAATCCGTCTGGCGCACTTCATTAAAGAGTAAAACGCAATAAAATTAACATACTTAATGAAAATAAAGTCGGGGAGTAGAGTACTGTTAGTTTGTGCTTTGTCAAACCATTATAGTAACCTTGTCAGATGTTACATGGGTGTTATTTCATCTCCGTTTTTAGTAATTGCAATAGCGAGCTTCAGAGGAGCATCCAAGTTTTCAGCCTTATTTTATCCCTCCTGATTAACACAGTCAGGCAAACTAGTTTGCCCTCCCTCGGGAGTAATAATAAGCGAAAAATCATCTGCATTTGCCTAGGTAGCGTTGCGCCCTGTAGAGTTGGGGTAAAATGGTAAGCCGACGGTTGTCGCCTCCCACTTCAGCTAAGGACCTTCTGTCTCTGTAGCATATATTCAGAACCCTGATAGTTTTGTCAATCTGTTTGTTCTGTTGTGTTCTGGTAACCAGACTATCAAGGAAACGGGTCCTTCATTTAAAGCTTTTTCTACAATTGTTGTTCTTATCAAGTATATACATTAGGGCTTCGTAGGTTCAAACTTTAGATTCCAAGCAATTTCAGGAAGCAACGCCCAAACATTTCTCTCTTTTATGTAGAGTTCTGTATTCATGTTGCCAAAATCGTTTGCCCTTAAATTTCTTATCTCTTCTGGGTAGGATACTGCTGCCGTTTTTATGTCTTCAATTTCTGTTCGTTTGGTAAACCCGTCATCTGTGTACTCAATCATAACATTTCTGGCACTCTATTTAGATCAAACTCAGTTGGTCTTGCTAGGGTCTTTTAACTCTATGGCCCCTTTCAAACGCATTTTGGAGCTAGCTCCGCTTTTGGTTCTGGCCCGAGGACATTCTTTTTATAATATTAAAAATATAATATATTAAATGATAATATAAATATATAATAAACAAACGTATTGAACTGG
This sequence comes from Conus ventricosus, assembly GCA_018398815.1. Taxonomy (NCBI): domain Eukaryota; kingdom Metazoa; phylum Mollusca; class Gastropoda; order Neogastropoda; family Conidae; genus Conus; species Conus ventricosus. Next base: position 48,644,003 of record CM031604.1, on the reverse strand, counting down.
GGGTCAGTCCCCGTAAGCATAGCTTAGCGTGCTAGATGTTTCTAACTGCTTTTTATTTGTTTTAGTCATCTTTGTCCCCCCCCTTATTATATAAATTTTCACTTAAACCATGCTTCAAAACTATCTTTGTCTTAGTGAAAAATAATACAATCGATTTTAACTGCGATCGAAGTCTTTTAAGACAGCAATATATTTGTGAGTTAAGGAGCCCAACCGAAACTAAGGCGTGGCGACCACTAAAGGCTAGCTTTGACAGAGCTTTTCTTTTTTGTAACAATGTCTTGTTCGGCGCCCGAACAGTCATCCATAATAAAACAGTGTTTCAGATCCCTCAAATAGTCGATAGTAATGTTGCTAAAACAGTCGCTCAGTATTGTCGCGAGGATCAACTAAAAAATTATTCTCGTCTGTCAAATAAACTTCCTTTCTTTGTAAGACTTGTTGTGCATAATGGTTGTGCAGAATATCACACTGTGCTCGTAATGAAACTGTATATTGTTTTGTAACAAGTGAGTCCGAAGAAGTTTTCCACACCAGTAATCCCGCAGATAGAGACAGTGCGGATCTTTAGGAAGAAAAACTTCAAGCTATCCATCTGTTTTTATTAGAATATTTCTTCTGCATTTTATAAGCTGCGTCTTTTAGCCTGTTTTCTTCAATGGTTTAACTGAGCATCACAAACCATAAAAATGTGCATTTTTTTTGGGACCTGCGTTTCCGTCTGCTTTCTTGTGAATAGTTATTTTTATACCATCTTGCCCTATCCTTTTCACCACTTCCAAACAATTTGTAGTCATATGTGGATCTAAAGTCCAACCAAACCCATATTTACTTTTAAGTAGTCTTCGAGTCTTACATCATAAAGGCGAAGTTTTTTTACATACCGCTCAATGCAGGATCCCTGTGCTACCTCCAGCGAACAAACTTTCTTATTTCATCAAAGTGTTGGTAAGGTTAAAGTCCGCGACCCGAATTACCAATCTGATAGACTACATTTATTGCGCCGTCAACTTCTCAATTTTTGGATTATTAAACACTTCTGATTCTCTCTGAAAAGGGAGTTGTTCCTTCAGTAAATAAGAACAAAATTCCTTTTAAAGACTTCAGAGTCTGCTTTAGCTGTAAGTTCCGAGAGTGTCTCGCTTGTTTCTATTTCTTATGGCGTGTATACGTTTTCATAATAAAATAACCGTTTTACTTTATACTGGGTTAAGATTGTTCTGGCCAGTTCAGGGTTTTCGTTTAACAACACCAAACTCAAGAGAAATGTCACTAACCGCGTATTTAGCATCAGGATCTTCAGACAGAACGACAGACCCGCCTAGGATTAAATGTTAGATGATAAGTAAGTTTTTCTTTTAGTGCGCCTTGGTAAATTATGGGATATGCGTCTTTAAAAGCTCAAATCTAGAGGGATGCAGAATCTGTTGCAAATGCTTCTGCTATGCCTCATCTTTAAATCATTCTTGCATCCCCAGCCCCAACTCGTGCTTGAGACGTTTGTGTCTTGAGTTTCCCTGATAAACTTTCTCTTTTCTTTCTTTTTTAGGCAGCCATAAATCAGAATAAAGGGCCAAAAGTTCTGCCTCGTTAGTACAAACTTCGCTGCCCTCCAGTTTGATTGCTTATATGTTTAACGATAGCCCTGCCTAAATTGGCAAACAACAGTAGCATAGGATCTGCGATGCAATATCTATTTTGAATGATAGTTTAGCGTGTGCCCTGGGCATTATAACATCGTCAGCGCCATGGGATCAGCGGAAACTTAATATTAAAGTTTGCAGGCTGAATGTTGATGGAGTATTTACACTAATTACAGTCTGCGTTACCTTTCACGCATGGGTGCTTCTCTTTTCGGTATGGATCGAGGTCACAACGTATGAGTTCATTTTTTATGTAAAACAAAAAGAATATAAATAAAAAATTTGCTGAAGATTTTGACCGATTGTTCCTATTGAAGAAGAAGATGAAACAGAACTGGGTCCTTCATTGCCGAAGAACTTGATGGAGCAGCAGAGGCCAAGGGAGTTAGTAGGGTTGAATCCAAATACGATTGCTAGGATAGAATTGAATCATTATATGACCATTATGGGCGAGAGCAGCCAGAAGCACTTAGGGTTCTGATTTTTCACAGATAAAAATAATCATTTGTATGTAAGAACCAGTAAAGGAAAGGAGGGGATGCGGTTACTGCAACGGGACCCAACCCAGGTTTTTAAGCGGGCCCACAAGTGTAGTGAATCTCCCTGTTGTTGACAAAGGCAATTTCACTTTATTGACAATTTACAGGCATGAGGCTTGTTAGTCTTTTACAAAACTTGGGGCAAGAGTTGCAACACAATTGACTACAAAACCATACCTTGAAGAATTAAATCGAACAGCAAATGATACTAATTACAGAAATTGAACACGAGTTTTATGAGGCGACGCAGTTAAAAACAATTACGATCTACATTGCCATGGGAAATCCTGGGACTTAATGCTGCCTCTAAGGACAATATGGGGTGAAATAACAAAAATCATTTGGCAAAAACTTGGTGAGCTAGACTAGAGAGATAGAGAAGAAAAAAAAATAAATGGTGGACGTGAATGATAACTATTTAGGGGAGAAGAAAAGGTTAGAATACAGCAGAAAATACGCAGGGATGTAATGCTACAAAGGCGGCCAGGTTAGAAGTGCTTTTACTAACAGAGGCTGTAGTTAGCACCACAACAAGCAGAATAAGAGAATACTATAAACAGTATAGAAAAATCACAAATACCACTCATCTAATTTTCGCGCCACGTGGCCTTTTTCAAGAGAAAAAAACAAAAACAATGCAATATGTAATGTCCATCTTCGGTGGCTGATCAGGGCAAAGAATTGACGTCATAAATATCTTACGCAATTTCTGACATATAATTTGTGTGTCATAAACAGGGACAAAAAAAGGAGGGGTGGGGGGGGGGGGGGGGAAGGAAGGGGGGTGAAGTTGTGTTGTGTGTCTGGATGTGTAGTTATACAGTAACCAATGTACTCCAAAACCTAACAACACGCTCCATAAATCACAATGAAACTGCGACCATAGTCCTGTCTGTGGATGTGCATGGGCCAACAAGAACTGTCACCTGAAAATTTATATATTAAAAATTTTTCTGCAATTTCATCATGTTTGTTACAGGTAAATTGGATAGGGTTGTTACAAATTTGTCTTAACCCATTACATTCCATTTGGCACCATTCTATCAATGTCCTTATCATTTTTCTTCCGCAATAAGTCGAAGCTTGTGCTTTCATGTACGCTTTTGCCAACACTTGCAACAGCAAGGTTTCCACTGAATGCTGAAGGAAAAAATGTCGCCATTATTGGCTTTTTTCTTAGGACTGATGTCAGTCTGTGTTCCGTATTCTGTCTTTCAATGAACGTCCGGTATCACCAAACATAATATGTCTTATTACACCGTTTACACAACAGAGCAATATCAAATTTCTATCCGAACATGTCACGTTACTCATAACATTGTGCGAAGATTTCTGCTTGGTGGGCCTAACACTGTAGAAGTTATAGACCCCTGTTCTTCATAGTAACTTCAACAGTGTTGGAATAAAGCAGACATCTTCGCACAGAGTTAGAGTACGTGACTGTGCGGATTAGAAATTTGATATATGCTCTGTTGTGGTGTAAACGGTGTAATAAGACAGTGTATGTTGGTGAAACGGACGTTCATTGTAAGAAAAGATTGCGGAAAACAGACGTGACATCAAGTTCCAAAGAAAAAAAAAATAAAAGCCAATTAATGCGACATTTCCCTTCAGCATTCAGTGGGGGACCCTTGCTGTTGCGTGTTGGCAAAAGGCTTACAGTTGAAAGCAAACAGCTTCAGGACGTCTTGCTGAAGAAAAAGGATAATAAGGGTCATTGCGGATAGAAGGGTGCCAAATGGATATGTAATGTTAAGACAATTTGTAACAACCCGATCCAGATTTACCGGGGTATACAACTTTGTTGATTTGCAGGAAGGAAATTTTTTTGTTATAGATATTTTTCAGGTGACGGTCTTGTATATGCCATGCTCAAGTCACAGTCCAGGACTATATGGTCCACTGTTCATTGTGATTTAGGGAGCGGTGTTGTTATGTTTTTGGATAGAAGTTACATGGGTTACTGTAGAATAACACACAGACACACACACAACTTGACCCCCCCCTTCCTGCCCCCCACCCCCACCCCTCCATTTTTTGTTCCCTTCCCATGTGATGACAATCACACATTATGATGTGCAGAATTGCCGGAGATAGTTATGACGGTCCATTCTTGCTGATCAGCCACGAAGATGGGTCATTTCTTAGTTGCATTGTTTATGTTTTTAGTCTCTTGAAAAGGCCACGTGGGCCGAAAATTAGAGGAGTGGTATTGTGATTGGGTATACTGGTTTCTTCCCTGTGGAGGACTTATTGTTTTGTGTTATATATAAACCGATACTTTATGAAAAACACTATGCTAGCTGAAAGAATAAGGACTCTGTTCAGAGAAAAAGGGATTACATAGTTAGTATATTAACATGTAGGGTTTGCTACTTAACCTCTTTTATGTTTTAAAGGGGGTGCCCCAACGGGCCAGTAACCTCCAACACCTCAGCCTGGTAAAATTTGGGATTAAAAACAATTGCATCATCTGCAACTTTTAAGAATTTTAGCAGTCAAAGCGTTGTGCTTGCCGGGCAAAATTTGGCGTTTTGTTGTTGGGTTTTGTCATATAGGCAAAGTTGTGGTTATTGGTGACCATCTGTGGAGTTAGGGTGCTAGGGTGGTTTTTTTTTAGTGAAAAAAATTTTAAGCTAACCCAGAAAAAATTTAAAAATACAACGGGGGCGGGTTTTTTCGCTGTGTGATGTCTGCGAGGTACTTTAAAGGTGGGTGCTTTCTGGGCTGTTTTGGTGGGGCGTTTATAACTGGATCGCTTTTGGCTGTGGGTGCTTTCTTCAGGGTAGGCCCTTTTTTTAAATGGATGGAGCGGCCTTGTGTTTAAGCTTGTTTGGGCCCCTAATTTTGGTCGTTCGGTATGGGGATTTCTTTTGTTAAAATTTTCTGTATCATCCCAATCTGTGTCAAAGGTCAAGGGTACAGTATAATCATGCCTACAACAAAGTTCCCTTTGCCCTAGCTGTGAAGAACGTCTTGAAAAAAAACCCTTTTTGTATGTGGCGGGAAAATAAAAACAGCAGATTAAAGCATCTTCAAAATTGGCTAAAATTGTTTTTTGGCATCAAACCTGTAGAGATCTAGCTGTAGACTTAGTTGGGGTTGGTCCTAATAGAACAAAAATGCCCGAGGGAGTCATTAAGTCTTTGCCTATGGTTGTTGGGCCCTTTATTTATCAAGAAAAATGTTCCCCAAGCATTAGGGTTTTTGTTCAAATTACATCAATCGAACTTTTTTGTTGGTTGAAAAGGGTGTGGCCAGGCCAGTGTCTAATTATTTCTCTTTTTTACCCCCCAAAAACAAAGTGCCCCCCATGATTCGGCTAATTTTTTTCTAAAGTCAGTTGAAGGTTAATGTTTTAAATTTGTTGCAATTTTTTATATGCATTATTTTCCTTGGGGTTTTAAATGGTTAAAAGCATTGTCGTTTTGGGGGGTACTTGTAGTTTGTTTTATTCGTGTATTGGTAATAAACAGAAAGTTATTAGCCCCTTTCTAAAAGATTAGGGTGGTTTAAATGGTTTGCATTGAAAAATGAGCAGTAGTTGGCATAAATGGGGAAATTTAATGATTCTGGTAAACTCAAGGACGGGATGACCATGCTGATGGGACTTATCATTCTTTATTGGCGGATTTGAAAATTTAGTTATGGGTTTACAAGTCTAATTGGAAGCCATTATATTCATCCTGCAATGGTTAATTGCTAAAGTTAAAGATTTGGATTATAAAGCCCCCCACATTGTAAGTAGCACTTTCGTTTTATTTAAAAACTTCCTTTTTTTAAATTAGTTTTTTAAACAGTTATAAAAAAGATGTACATCTATATAACAAGCAAAACGAGCGTGTGTTCTTAACATATCAATTGACAATAGGCGTGGGGGTTGTAGGATTGCCCTTAAAGAAATTGGCTTTAAAAGTTATGTGGATTAACATATCTGAAGGGGTTCAAAATAACTGGATTAATGTTAATGACGAGCTAGGCAATCAAGTAAGCCATATAACAATACCTAATGGTTATTACAACTTTTGTTCTTTAAAAGAAGTACTTAACGAATTTGGCATATTGCTGAGAATTAACGAAGCAAACTCAGAATTACTATACATTTCCCGCTAGAAGAAAGAAGAGAGTATACTTTACCTAAAGGGCTAGCTAAAATCTTAGGCTTTCACAGTAGTGATAAATCTTATAGATTTAGTACAAGAGAAGGCGTTTATCAATTTGAAGGTAATAAACCTTCTGATTTTCTTGTGAATCCAATTTTGTATGTTCATTTACAGCAGTTAAAAAACAGATACTAATTTGTTTAACGGTTATCCATCTACTGTTCTACGAGCACTGCCGTCAATTATGGCGGGGTTTTGCGATTATCAGCTATATACATTTGGTGGAGACAGTGAATTTAAGAATTAATTGAAGGATCTATAAATTCATTAGATGTAAAAAATAACTAACCAAGACGGAAAGCCAGTTGATTGTTCTAATTTATTAATAGTGCTTGAGGTAGAGAACATATTAGAAAATTAACAAGGGCTCAGTCCCGCGGGCGTTAATAGTGTAAGAATCAGAAGAAGTTATATGTGTGTGTGGCATGGGCAGGGGTGGTTTAATTAACTATGTTAATAAGCCCAGGCCGTTTTGACTTGGATTACTGCACTGCTTGTATGACAAAACACACACTCACACACACACGCACGCACACACAAACAACAAACAAACAACAAACAAAACAACAAACAAACACAAACAAACAACAAACAACAAGAGGGAGGTGCTTGCAGGGAAATGGTGAAGAGGGGCTTTTTGTGGGTCACACTTGAACGTCGTAAATCGAGACAGCCACCAAAAGCACTTATTAAGAGTCCCGAATCAATAATCACAGGATCTCTCAAAGTTCTCTCGGCGGCCGCCCAAAGGCAGCCTTAAAAGGAGGTGAAGCGTAGGCGTGACTCAAGGCAGTCAGACGCGAAGGAAACAGCAAGCACGATCAATAGCCGGGCGGTTTTACAAAAACCGTTACTATTTTTAGGTCCACGTCATGTGTTTGTGGCGTTAGGCACGGCTCAGACGGCGAAGGGAAACTGAAACACACGATCAATAGCCAGCGGTTTTACAAAACCATTACTATTTTTAGGTCCACGTCATGTGTTTGTGGCGCTTACGGAGAGCCTTGCAGGGCAGTTGTCGGAGGTAGGCTGAGAGGCTGTTTCCAATAGTCTCCAAATTCAGGGTCTCGCAGCATGGTTTGAATTTGTTTTAACTTGCCAAAAATAAAACTGAAGGGAGACCAACAGTGTAAAACTGAGGATACCCAAAAAGCACTTTTGAAACAGCACGCAATTTGCGGGCATGATCATCAGAATATCCGCATTTCTCTTTGAGCCACTGACCCCAAGTTTCTTTTATTATTCCAGCTTTTTTTACCTCATCATGCCAGTTTTTGCAAAGATTCAAGAAATTTCCCAAACTGAACGTAGATCATGATTGTTTGAGCATCCTGCTTCTTCAGATTTTTCACCCCCTTTTGCAGCCTGTCCACAACTTCATTTTCATCTGTTGTTTTTGAAAAAAAATCTTCAGAAATGTTTCTCTCAAAATAGTGATTGAACATCAGCCTGACTTAACATAAGATAGTTATGCAGCTCATGATTAGTCATCTCTTTCCCGCTTTTCTTTTTTCCTTCCTTTTCTTTAAACAATTGTAAAAGAGATTTTTTGGGCCGTTTTGGCAGTTTTTGTGGGCCTTCTCTCTCTGCTTTACGTGCTACTTCAATCATTTTTCAAAGTATCTTATATTTCATGTAAAGTATTCTTTTCTTCTTCAGTCCACAATTCGTTGGTGTTGGCGGCGGTAATGGAAGATTTTGAGCTTGTTGAGAAGTAGTAGCTGATTCCATATCTTCCACACCTGAATAATTTAATCTATAAAGTTGTTGAAAAGGCATTGTGATCCAAGAATTTTTCTAACCCAGAATCCCCACCGTCTTCTGAAACAGCAGCATTTTGTGACATAATCAAAACTTCTCTCAAAGAAAAAGCACAACACATCCGCACAGCACGACGCCACCAAGAGGAATGACAAGGCAGTCAATACAGAACTGTGTTATGAGTCATACGGATGTTCTAGAACTTTGGCGCAATGCGACAAAGTCAGTCATCGATTTTACAGTGCACGCCAACAGGCCGTAGCAACAATATTGATTGGGGGTCAGTCGAGGCGTCCCCAGTATGTTTGTTCACGATCACACAATCTTATCTAGCACGCAAGCCCCGTTTTAATGTGCAAAATATGTCGATTTTTTAGAGGGTTTGAGGTGTTAATTTTAATGTGAAACAGGTGTTAATTTTGGTCAAAACTGACATGAGATGGGCGTGATTTGTATGTAAAAAGGGGTGTTTTAGTGCAAAATAAGATGGGTGGTCTTGAGCCCGTATAAAGACATTCTCTACCTTCGTCGATCGGTTCATTATCAAGTTTCTCTACAAAACAATTACGTAAAAAAGCATCCAGTTCACTTACTGTCGTTTCACGTTTCCTTTGCTTCGTTCCTAAAAGATTTAGACTTCCTTTTGACCGGGTCGGTTTTGAGCAAGACTCACCACGTTCCAATTTTCAAGATATGAAATCATTTCCCAATAATAGTTTTTGTATTTCAATATTATTCTTTTTGATCATCCGAATAAAGCAAATGCTCAGTTTGGCTTTCTTGAGAATTGACGTCCATTGTAGCCTCTTGTAAAGAAGGACCGGCCTCCAAACACGAATCAGCCATTGCTCAGAGAGAGAAAACACAGCATGCACCTTGGCCGTCCACTGCATAAATGACAGCACGGGTCGACTCCCCACAGAATGATGTCATGCCTCCTATTGATTGGCTAAGTTCTGCACGTGTGCATGTTAAGTCACATCGCGTGATGCATAGTCCGCTGCACACGTGCTCGACGATCAATATTAATTGGAGCCGTTCTAAGACCGTCAAACCATATAGTTGTTTAGTTCATTTTATATGTTCCTGGGGGAGAATGTAAATATGTTTGTTCACAATCACCAAATCTTATCTAGCACGCAAGCCCCCGTTTTTAAATTAACGATTACGCCGATTTTAGAGGTTTTGAGGTGTTAATTTTAATTGTGAAACAGGTGTTAATTTTGGCCAAAACTAATATGTGATGTACGTGATTTGGATGTGAAAAGGGGGGGTTTCGTGGAAAATAAGATGGGTGGTCTTGAACGAACATATTTACATTCTCTGTCCGATCCAGCGGACGAAAGGCCTAGGAGCAGGCAATACAAATAGATGTGCCTTCGAAGGGGAGTACAATGGTTCCCTCAGGCAGCTAGTGAAGGGTTTCTCATATTTATAATATATTCCCCCATTTTTTCATTTTTAATTTTTTTTTTTTTTTTTTAAATTCAAATCTTCGCCAAGTCATTACTATAATGACTGAAGAATTGTTAACCTGCACTTGTTTTTTCTCCCACTATTTAATTGTTCAGCAGTATAATGTTTGGTCAATCAGTGGGAGATTGCATCTCTTAGGAGATCCAAGTAAAGGTTGTTCTGTACAATTCTTAGCCACTCGCAATGCTTGGGTTATTGAACAGCAGAGCTGACCACTCACACTGTTCCATATCTTTTGATCTCCCTTGCATCCTTGAATGGATCCTCAAGCATAGGCTCAAAGATTGTCCCCTACATTTTATACTGTTTGCATAATGCTTTTAGTTTTTAAGCACTTTTTTCCTCTCCACACTTTCCTTTTGTTCCATTTTACTACCCTTCGCTGGCTGCTTTGGGGGTGCTGTTGGATTCTTTTTTGAACCCTTGGTGATGAGAACACCACAGAATTATGGACTTTGGTGTGTCTCTATTTGACACCAAGAGCACAGACACAATCAGCCGTGTCTCCCTGATGAGTCCGATCCAGCGGACGAAAGGCCTAGGAGCAGGCAATACAAATAGATGTGCCTTCAAAGGGGAGTACAATGGTTCCCTCAGGCAGCTAGTGAAGGGTTTCTCATATTTATAATATATTCGCCCCATTTTTTCTTTTTTATTTTTTTTTTTAAGATTCAAATCTTTGCCAAGTCATTACTATAATGACTGAAGAATTGTTAACCTGCACTTGTTTTCTCCCACTATTTAATTGTTCAGTAGTATATATATATATATATATATATATATATATATATATATATATATATATATATATATATATATATATATATATATATATTATAGATAGATAGATTAGTGTGGTTAAAATACCCAAAATGATTTTGATAGTGCTCGACCCCTTGGGGAGCAACATTTGTTAAAATAGGTTTTTAAAAATAGAATCTACAAATTTTCACAACAACCCAACATGTAGACTAATAAACCCATCTAAATCTGAACTAGGCAAAATAAGTAAGAAAATCCTAGAAAAAACAATAAAGAACGTAAAATCAAACTCTGAATACAACCTCTGGAAGAACACAAATGAAGTTATTCAATGGTTCAAAACACTTGATAAACAAAGCAACACGGTATTCATCACATTCGACATTGTAGATTTTTACCCATCCATAGATGAGGAACTGCTCACCAAAGCTCTGAAATTTGCTAGTAACCATACAGACATAACAGGGTCAGAAATGGAAATCATATTCCACACCAAGAAAACGCTACTGTACAGCAAAAATGAAACCTGGATCAAGAAAACGAACAGAAACTCAACATTTGATGTAACCATGGGATCATATGACGGTGCAGAAACATGCGAACTGGTTGGACTATTTATGCTATCCAACATCAAGAAACAACTCGGAAAACAAGTTGGATTATACAGAGACGACGGCCTTGCTGCACTAACCAACAACCCAAGAACCATTGAAAATAAGAAAAAAGAATTATGTAAAATCTTCCAAAACCACAACTTAAAAATCACCATTGAAACAAACAAAAGGTAGTAAACTACCTAGACATAACACTTGATCTCATCAACTACATATATAAACCATACAAGAAGCCCAATGACACACCTATCTAGTAAACATCAAAAGCAACCACCCACCATCTGTATTAAAAGCCATACCCAATGGCATAAATCAGAGACTATCAAACCTGTCATGCATGAAAGAGTATTCAACAATGCAGCAGTAGAATATCAAGAAGCACTGCAAGAAAGTGGGTACAACTACAAACTACAATGCAATCCAGACAATAACACAAATAGAAATAAGAAAAACAGGAAAAGAAAAATCACATGGTAAAAACCCACCATACGTCGGAAAACTCAAAACAAACATAGGAAAAGAATTCTTTAAATTTTTAACAACCTCGTTCCAAAAGAACACAACTATATAAAATATTCAACAAAAACACCGTCAAACTATCGTATTCCTGCATGCCCAACCTCAAAAATTTAATTGACGCATCTAATAAAATGAAAACCAACACAGCAAAGAAGGGTGAAGAAAGGAAATCTTGCAATTGCATCAAAAAAGAGCAGTGCCCCCTGAGCAATAAATGCCTTCACAACAACATTGTATACCAAGCCACTGTGACATCAGAAAATGAAAAAGAAACATACATAGGGATCACTGAAAACCACTTCAAAACCAATATGCAAACCACAAACAGTCATTTAATAAAGAAAAATATAAAAACCAAACAGAACTGAGCAAATATATCTGGAAACTTAAAGACGCAAAAACAAGCTACAATATATCCTGGAAAATCATAAAAAGAGCATCACCATACAGCAATGTTTCAAAAAGGTGCAACCTATGTTTAACTGAAAAATGGTTAATACTATGCAAACCACACTTAGCAACTTTAAACACCAAAACAGAAATAGTAAACAACTGCAGGCATAAATGGAAATCGTTGTTAGTGAATACACCCAAAACAAAAACCTGAAAGCCCCCCAAAAACACGTGCAGCCCAAACCCCCACGTGCAAACAACCGCAACGGGAGCCCACACGCTATATAACATCGGCGGTGGGCAAACCAAAAACCATCCTGATGACAGCGCAACGCGCTCGAAACAAATTTGTAGATTCTATTTTAAAAAACCTATTTTAACAAATATATATATATATATATATATATATATATATATATATATATATATATATATATATATATATATATATATATATATATAATATATATATATATATATATATATATATATATATATATATATTTATATATATTTTTGTCATGAGTCGGCCGAATGTTCTCGAGCATTTAGGCAAATTAAGGGTAGTTTGCTGTTGTTGAGAGCAAGTCCTTGGGTTCTTCAAGTGTGCGAATTCAGGCATCACCAGAGGGGAATACCCGAGTCGCATACTGAAAGAGGGAGAGTTACTGGGAAGTGTTTCGCATGTCCGAGGGATAGTGACAAGGAGTTGCCGACCTGCTGGTCCTGGGTAGAGGAGTGTCCAGTCCGACCACTGGCTGGCTATTCACTGGGTTCTCCAGTGGGCCTGAAGGGAAGGCGATCGTGTCAGGTGACCGTCACGGGTAGGTGACCGTCAGCCTGCAGGCAGAGTACAGCGACCATTCAGTCGTCCTTGTTCTGGGGAATGAATGGAAGGCTTCGGCCTATTGAGTGGTTTGCACCTTGTTGTCTATAGAGGTAGTAACTACTCGAAGCATCAGTCCTGGCTGGTAGAGAAGTCCAGGCTGTTAGTACAATGGGTAGCTTCGGGGAATCGAACATGAGTTTGAATGGGAGGTTATGCATTAACCACTTGGTACCCGAGTCTTGTTGGCGCTAGCAGCTGTTGTGTATGTGTATGTGTAGGTGACTAGTGATTCCATTGGTGGAATAAAAATAACTTGGGGATTTATTGGTACAAATCGTGTGATGTGTGTGTGTGCCCGTGATTCCATTGGTTGAGCCAGTTAAACTTGGGTTCTCTCTTGTTTGAGAATGAATATAAGCTGCTTGGAAAACCAGGGAGGTGTGACTCACTTAAGGGAAAGTGAACTCGCCCGTCTTGCTGAGGGCTCAAGAAAATACAGCGTGAAGCAGAGGTTAGCTGTCGCCTCGTTGTCTCCTGGGTGGGGACGTATGACAGTGGAGGTTGCTGTAGCCTCGGAGCCGACGACGAGAAGAATTGTCTCCCGTGTGGGGACGGTCGACAGCAAGACGTGTCAGCCTGTTGAGCCTGGACAGGGAGCTGCCAGACAACGGTGGGGTGTTTGCAGCCAGAGAAGACCTGTGGGAGAGGCCGACAGGAGCCCTTTCCTTGGAGAGGGCGAAGTACGGTGGAGTCCGGGAGACTCTGTGTGAGGGTGCGACTCAAGCTACGTTGCCAGTGTCCCCAACTGGGATTTGGCCAATCGGGAGGACACAACGGTGTGGCAGCTTCAGCTCGTGGTCGTACAGTGGATGAGAGAAACTGACGATCAACCAAGGAATGCTGGCAAGTTATGGACGTTTATTTGCTCTTAAGGTTATAAGTGTGCAAACAGAATAGTGGAATATTGTCTTTCCTGGCTAAGTAAGAATAACTGAAGAACAGGGGATGCGATTTATGAAATTGTCTGTATGCTGTTTACATTGTTGTATGATACAGATAGTTGTGTTGTGTAGTGACGGGTGGGGGCTCGGAGTCAAGTTGAATAAAAGTTGATTATTTTCTATGAAATGTTATTGGTTTCCCGTCACCTTTGTGCGGGCCCGATGTGAGTGACAGAGTGCGTGTGCCTATGCGAGAGCGCATTTTGGTTGTGAAAGCGTAAATACTTCTGTCTATAACCCCCTGCATCCCTGAATATGAAAATCATATTTTAATAACGAGGGGGAGCGTCGGAGACCCGTCACAATATATACACGACTTGTGCGCTGTGCTACATGTGAAAATCAGTTGTAGTTCCTTCGGCAAAAACAGAGATAACCCGATTCTTTTCCCACGTTGTTTATATGCAAAACGTAGGGGGTTTACAAAACCGAACGGTTTTCAAAGATACATATCTTGCATTCAAAGGAAGAAATACATGGTGTGATGTCTTATATCTTGTGTTTGTTTGCGCCAGGCCCTCCCCCTTCTCCCTTCCCTCTCTCTCCACACACACACACACACACACACACACACACACACAAGGGAAGGAGGACAGTGCGGGAGTGAGACAGGGTCAGCAAACGATGGGAGAGGTGAGGACAGAGAAGAGAATGAGGGGTCGGGGGGGGGGGGGGGGGGGGAGGAGGGGAAGGAATACAACTCCCATTTAACATCACATCTTTTTATAGGACAGCCATTACAATCTCCTCAAAAACGGCTAGCCTTAATGTAACAAAAAGTCATCATTGATCGAATATAGAAACCTCTGATCATTCTCGCTCCTCAAACACTGCTAGCCTTAATGTAACAAAAAGTCATCATTGATCGAGTATAGAAACCTCTGATCATTCTCGCGACAAAATGTGCAAAAAGCATGAGCATGTTATGTTTGGAACACCGACATTTTGATTTGAATCGTTCTGTGGTTTCGTCTTCCCGCCATCCCTTATCCTGCCTCTCATATCCCATTTCAACGATTCCACATCCTCATTACCCGCCCTTTTCCAGGCATGGCGATTCCACATCCTCATCACCCGCCCTTTTCCAGTTGTGGCGATTCTACATCCTCATTACCCGCCCTTTTCCAGTTGTGGCGATTCTACATCCTCATTACCCGCCCTTTTCCAGTTGTGGCGATTCTACATCCTCATTACCGCCCTTTTCCAGTTGTGGCGATTCTACATCCTCATTACCCGCCCTTTTCCAGTTGTGGCGATTCTACATCCTCATTACCCACCCTTTTCCAGTTGTGGCGATTCTACATCCTCATCACCCGCCCTTTTCCAGTTGTGGAGATTCCACATCCTCATTACCCGCCCCCTTTCCAGTTGTGGTGATTCCACATCCTCACTGCCCGCCCTTTTCCAGTTGTGGTGATTCCACATCCTCATCATCCGCCCTTTTCCAGTTGTGGTGATTCCACATCCTCATTACCCGCCCTTTTCCAGGCATGGCGATTTCACATCCTCATTACCCGCCCTTTTCCAGTTGTGGCGATTCCACATCCTCATTACCCGCCCTTTTCCAGTTGTGGCGATTCCACATCCTCATTACCCGTCCTTTTCCAGGCATGGCGAAGCAGCCTTGTCATCATAATGGGAAGAACGTTGGAAACTGACTGGTCAAGATTTGAATCTTTTCCAAATGCATACTGTTGCATCTCATTCACACTGTGTTATATCCAATGCACCTGAAGGGGATCGTGCAGTGTTGACAATGAACAGCATAGAAGGCAGGGAAGAGAGAACACAGGCACCACAATACTGGCTGGAGTGTGTTCACAGATTTCTTTGATACCTCAGTTTTTAACAATTTGATGGACAGTACCAAGTTAGGAACTAAAGATTCTGTTTGCGAAATGTGATTCGCCCTTGACACTTCAGTCTTTCTCCTTGCAACCAGCCATGGACGATGGGATGTGAGCGAGAGACACCTACCACTGGCCGTGCTAGGAGAAGAAAACCGCCACGAAGCAAGGTCTCGAGACCCCACGGACAGGACTGCCAAAGACGCGACCCTGAGAGGAGAGCTTGGGGGCGTACATCCGGTACTCCAACGGACAGCGACAGACAGATGCTGTACCAATGAACCTGTACTGCACCAACTACGGAGCAGAAGCGGAAGCCTTGATCCACGCTGCTAACACTATCAGCAGAGCAACACAGCCCGACATCCCTGTCGCCTTCCTCCTTGATGTCCAGTCTGTATTGCAGGCAGTCACCTCTGTCTCGGTGAGACATCAGGAGTAGCAGGCTGGCGCTACAGCGGGTCCCCTCACACTGTGACATGCCAGGAAACTGAAGAAGCAGACAGGCTGGAAACATTAAAGCACCGTGGAAGATCAGGAACAAACAACGGACAGGGCTTAGACAGGGATGGAGAGAACAGAGAAATGTGTGTTCTGGCTCCCCCGGTCTCAACCAGTTTCGACCGGGCGACTCCAGAACACACATTTCTCTGTTCTCTGACAAGTAAGGCTTTAACAATGAATAATCCATCACACATTCTCTTTCAATAACCAAAAAATAACGATTATCTACAAACAAACATACTGTGTAGGGTTATCCGTTTTTAATACTAATTTACTAAACTTTTTAGATTTCAGTTTTTGCTTAATCCTGTGTTTTTCCTGGTCATTTTCAATAACATCATTTTCACGCATACATTCATCAAATGCGTCTCTGTCTTTCATGTGAAATAAAATTACAGTCTTTAACTGTTCTCTAAAGTCTTTTAAAACCGAGTTATATTTTTGGCATAAAATCCACACACTTATTCCAGCATGTCTTCCGCTAAAGGCTAGTTTTGACAAAGTGTTTCTCTTTTTAACTATGTCTTTTTCTGCTGAACAGTCATCTATAATAAATAGTGTCTGCGTTCCTTCAAACAATATAAAAAAGCGTTCTAGACACTCACTCAGTTTATTGCTAGGATTAACTAAAAATATGTTATCATCAGTCCATATAAACCTTCTATCATGATATGCTTTGTTCCATTTAAGTGTTGGGCAAAAAATTACAATATGATCAAAATTATAACGATAAACTGTTTGTAACAGGTTGAGGATAAATATTGTTTTTCCACAACCATTTTGTCCACAAATTAATGAACAATGAGGGGTTTTTGTCATAAAGTTTAACTGCTCCATAGTTTTATAATAGAATTTAATCTAATCCAGTTATTGTTTTTATCATGCCCTCTGTTAAAACTTGTTCAGTATAATAAAATCCTATAAGGTCTAAATGTGTAAGATTAATCCAATTTAGTCCTGTAAGATCGTTTCTATTTAGACTAATATTAATTTTGTCGCTGGTTGTTATGACCTTAATATCCTCACCGTTGTGAAGAACGACGATGGTAACTTTAAGTTTTTCAACGTCTAAGTTTTGCCAGCTAATTAGAATTCCTTTTAGAAGGGCGTCACTAACGCCCACAACCCCATCCCTCCCTTATCGTTTAAGACAGAAATTTCAAATATCATTGTGAACGTGTCTCCTAATTTTGTGCGTGGAAAGAACTGTAATTTTGTAGAAGCATCATTTTAAAACCGTTTCTTTTCTGTGGAGGATGTACTGTTTTTTCTCATACGGCTTTATTTCAATTTCTTTCCGACTATTGTCATCTGGCATAAGACTTACATGTAAAGGGCCAGAGTTGAATGCTTTTCTGAAACTTTTTTGGCGGCTAAAAAATGTAAATGGGCTTATGAATTCAAATTTTATTTCCCATCTAAATATGGTTCTAAGTGCCATTTGAGGTCAGGTTTTCGAACTATTTTATATTCATACTGGCCAACATTATTTGCTTCCAGATTGCGCAGTTGTTCTAGTTTAGGAAACTTTTTGCTGTCGCCAACCTCTTTGCGTTTATAATCACCATCTTTAGTGTACTCAAACCCATACAAAGTGCCTATTTCACCATTCTGTTCAAAGTCTGCAACGTCTGCAAGGTCTTTTAATTCTAAAGTTATACACCTTACAGGCGCTAATGTAACTCCCTTCTTCTGGCCCCTGCGACATTATTTATTATTACATTTTAATATTATTTTTTATTTCCAAAACAATGTGCAGGGTTCTCACATTTTACACTTCCCGCCCGTTTTACTGTGATAGTTTTATAACGAAATGATCCGACTTCCCACAAACTAATCTTTTAAAACTGTAAATAAGGGAATTGTATAAGTTCATAATCGCAATAATGCAGCTTACCTGATGGAAGGGCTCTTAAAACCATTTGAGGGACTTCCATCATATAAGTTTTCATCAGTGCTCAGCTCGGTCCAATGAACATAGAAGTAATGAATGTAATGCAAGATCGAGCGGATTTTCCCTCCCCCTCAAAAGTAGTTTCATCTGGCGCAGACCAAAAACTCTGAGTGGCAGATTGCTAGTTGTGAAGCCTAGCTTTTTAGCCTAGCTCTCTATCAAAAATCCGTATTTTGCTTCTTCAGTTTGAATGTTAATATTGATTTTAGATTTGCATTGTATAAGTAAATAAGAGTAATTTCTAGAGTAACTCCCATGCTTTCATTTAGTGAGGCAGAAACCCGTAATATCCACAGGTCTTGTTTAACAGGTGAACTTCGTTTGTTCTCCTATCTATTTGTAATCTTATATTCTTCTTGTATTAAAGTAATATTAAACCCCATTTGACTAGTGTAAAATATTTCATGAAGCTCCAACCATTATTGGTTCCACACGTGTTATCACTAGCATTTTTTTAAAACCACAGGACTGTCGTTGAGTTGGTTATTGTAACAACCATTTTTTAAAACGAAAATAAAAATGAGCCGCGTTTAAATATAAAACTAAAGCAAAATATTCCTGTTGGGTGGGCCGCACTACCATCTTAAAAATATAGCAACCGACACCCTCCGACAAGTTGCTGAGACCCAGACTGTCACTTTCATAAAAAGGTGAGTACTCCATTAATCAGATATCTTAACCCCCCTAAAAAAAAGTACAACATCGCAAAAGTGTGGTCAGTCATCCGATTGCAGTTTTATCAGAACCAGTTAAACTTGCTGTGGTTTGTGGCATCAACTGGTTGGATTGTCGTATCTGATCACATAAATCATCCTGATCCTTTGTGAAGGTCAGTGTATGAATTTCATTTTTATTACACCTTCAGACGTATTTTGACTGAACTGCGAGGCCATTAACAAATGAAAAAAACGTTTTAATCCCTTCAGCAACAGAAATAGACATGAAGGCTTTTGAAAGAATCTGTAACGAATTCATCTTAATGTTAAGACAGACTTTAGACCAAAATTCGATCTTAATCATGTCTTAGCATCCCTTATTATGGGGCTGCCGCAGAAGTATAAAGTATGATAGGAATCCTCCTTACACAATCTTTATTCTCAGGCACAGGTCCAACCTCGGTCTAACGAGCAAGAAGCATAAAACAGCAGGACAAACATATAACTTAGACATAACAGAGGGCTTAACTAAAGCGGGGAAAAGGAACGAATAAACGACTCATTCGTACTTACGTTGGTGTTTTCTAGGTCCGCGCAAGCACAGACAAATGTCGAGCATAACTAATTCTTCTACTAGCTTTGGTGGCACAAAAACAATACAAACAAATTTGAGGACGACATATTCTACAGTTGATTTACCTTCAGAGTAAAAAAAGCGTACCACATTTTTTAACAATACGCAAGATCGAAAGAGGACTTTGGCTGTTGGCACTGGTTTATACATGCTTGCCTTCCTGACCTCAGACTCCAGGTAAGGACAATAATAAACTACAACACTGAAATCTTGTGCAGGCATTGAACAGAATGTTGGAAAAACGACATAAATTTCTGAGCCCGTATATTACAAACAATAAAAAAACACCCAAGAAAAAGTCATCCAATCCCCCGAGTTTCAAAAGCCAAAAGACTGTTAAGACGTGGACTTTGTTAGCGATGACCATGGATTATGAAAATACACGCTAGTTGTTGGATTACTGTCCTATGATACTGGTCTTTATCTTACAAAATAGACGCCAACTATAAAGAGAACTAATGCCATAAGTGCTCAGCCATAAAGCCAACTACTTTGCTTGCAGTAGACAACAGCCAGCTTAAACAATACTCCCTAATATACCAGGCAAAGAGTCTATAAGCTTACCAGCTAATTTTTTTTAATAAACACTCCAAGAATGAACAAGCTGTTTTTTACCCATGTAATTAACAGGCCTATGGCGATGGAGGCACTAAATCTTTGCCCGTCCGCCCAACCGCCCGTAATAGCCATCACCAACGTACTTATTGCAATCCTAATGCTCATCAAATAATGCTCGCTAATGTGACACCTTGCTCACTAAACAGTGTTTTTATTCTTTCTGCTAGCGTTGTGATTTCATAAAAAATTCTTTGAATTAAAGTTTTTTCTCTTATTCCTGCTCATTTGAGTCGTATTGTTCTCGTTAGTAGACAACGCTTCTACTCTCCGCTGACCTTACTTCTTTAAGCTCATTTATTTTTGGTTTTAATCTTGTAACATCACTCCTTAAGTTGACGGCTTCCAGCCTCAGCGAGTTTTTCTTTTTTTCTTTTTCTAATCCTCCTTATCTAGTTGAGTCCCGTTTAGCTAACTTGTTTTATAATTCTCCTCTGAAGGTTCTTAAAGTGCGGCTAGGGCTAATAGATTCTCTTATAGGGCGCCCCTGTAAATTCTTGCGCGGGGCATCGGCGTTCATCTATAGATGTTATGCTGTTTCTTCTACTGGTGAGTTCCTGCTCAGTTGCTTTGATTTATTTCGCCTGCTGCTTTACGTTAACTCTCAAGTTTCCATGTTTGCGCTTGGTTATCTGTTGGGCTTTTTGTTGTATGTTTTGAAGTTTAGCAACTGCTTTCCCTATGTGGTTCTGCTTCCCTATGTGGTTTTTGGTTAAACAAGGCCAAGGCGAGTTTCGATCGGCAAACTTAAGTCTGTTGCTAACTTTTTCCATGCTACAAACTATAAGGGTCTGTTTATTTGTAAGCGGAACACGCTGTTCCTTTTCGTTGATCACATACAAATGGCCACCATTATGAGTCAAAAATCATCAGGGCCTAAAATTCAGGAGGTTCTAGTTTTAAACTTCTATAAAATGATTGAACATATTTTTGTTTATTTCATGCCACATTGAGGCTGGTATGAGTGATGCTGCATCACAGGAGTCATGTCATCCAAGTTGTCTGCAGGATCACTAATATCATAAATCTCAGCTTCCAATGCCCGCAAGTTTTTAAATAATATCTTTTTATTTTGTTTTATAAAATGTCACAAGTATATGGCTCGATTCTTGACCCGCATAGAAAATCTGAAAGAACCGCCATGGTGTGAAGGAAATAAACGGAATATTATGTTCCAAAAATCTCTACTAATGATGCGGCTCAAATTCTTTACTCTGTCAACTTTCCAGACCTAGGACGACTGATTTGATTGTGCCAGGCTCTGCACGGCTTACTTTCAAAAGTAGAACTCGCATCAACAACAGACCCAACAGAACAGTTTGACCAAAATTTGGGACGGGCAATAGTTAAGAAAAATTTCTATAAAACTTGAGGGAAAGAAGGTATTTTCTTTACACAATGCAGACTATATTTTTAAAACCTATTCTGATCTATGGCTAACCGGATAATGAAAGGGCTGATCTTGGCGTTTCAAGGAATAGAAAATAATGAAGCACTAAAACGTATGAAATAGGCTCCGAACTCGGCGCAGGTGAAAAAAGCCGCAAAAAGGCTTTAGCTGTAAGTTATGCCGTTTGGGAAATCGCTTTTTCCATTCCTTTAGATTTTGAGTTGTTAAAAGCGCATGCCCATACCTTCAAGGGGCATTAAAAGACAGATTGACATACGAACAAACTTTTAATGACTCACAAACGTGTTATCAGATTCAAACAGAACACCGACGCAAAGTACAGCATTTCGGACTCTCGCTAGAGTTTTTTGATGTTGTTTAGGCAACTCTAATTTAGCAAGGCTGATTGGGCAACAATATGAGTCACAATTAGTAATATATTACGAAAACGGCGTCAATCATTCAACAAATCCTAAAAGCATGGCAGAAACGCTATATGATATTTAATCTAGTGTCACAGCAAAAATCGCTTAAAGGTATTTTATGCGTGTGAAGAGGAAGAACCTTTTTGAAGAGCAAGTGAAAAGTTTTTAAGCCAAAATAAAACGAAAGTGCAATGTACAACTGATGGAAGTCCTAACACCAATCTACGCTAGCGGGCTTAAGACCTAATCATCATTTTGACGAAATAAGAAAAATTGTTTTGGGTGGGATGGGTAGAAGTCCAACAGCCGACCTTGCGACTAAAGATCTACACTCACAGTGTTAGGCTTGATGAGTATTTAACATCAAAATACGGTGTATGATTGACCATAATGTCAACAGAGGATAAACATTTGCATGGAAGTGGGAGAACGTTTTAAAGACGGTAATCATTCAAATTGAGAAAAGAAAAAGAAGCCGATAAATCCACATAATGTACATTCTGTTTTTTTAATTGATACACCAATGCTGAATATTGCAAATAACAGATAAACCAAATAAATACACAATTATTTTTCATTTAAAAAAAGCAAGCCTACTCAGGTTTATTCAAATATGCCTACACGCCGAGTTGCCAAGAGTAAGATATAGTAGAAACCGCACTGCATAAAAACCTTTAGATTAACTAAACATTACACAAATGCTATTTACAAAAACTAGAGCAGACATTTCAAAATACAGCAAAACCAAACGAAAGGTTATTCTGCTGCCTTTAATGCTTTTAATTAATGTTAAAACTGGAGCTTCAACTATAAGCGCCGCATCCAAGCAGGAACGAGTGTTGGCCTTTTAGCATCAGGCATAGGCACACCCCCGCAGCTTTACCTCTAGGGGCGGTTTGTCTATTAGCTACTTGGCCTGTGGTTCATTAGCTGTAGGTGCTGCTAGCAAAAAAATAAAAACTAAACTCCCAAAAGCACACGAGCTATGGTTCAACTAATAACAGCTAAACTTAGTTCCTTAAATCGAATAATAAATAAAGCACTAGCTGACTCAAAAATCACGGATGAAGAAATTTAGTCGTTTACGCAGGCCTGATTTTAATAATGACTACAAAAGACAAAATTTTGATCTTCAAAGAAGGGCTGAGGAACAAGTATTTCTCAAAAGCCTAGACGCCGAGCAGATAAAAAAGGAATGCCTTAAAAAAAGTAAACGAAACTATTAAAACACTGCTCTAAACAGCTCACATTAACAACGCCAAAAGGTGAGTTATACTTTAGTTTAAGATCTAAACACAAATAGACCAACGATATTGATTAATAATTTTTTTGATTAAAAAATAATTTGAGTTAGAAAAGAAAACTCAGCATGGATCAGATATATGAGTCCAGACGAAAGGTTTGAAGCAATCAAGAAAATTTATCAAGAGCACTGATGATATTGAGTTTAGAATGTCATTGATCCAACAAACGTAAGGCAAGTGTTGCTCATGCAATTTCTCAATTACAGGTAAACTAACAATAGACCCTCCAGTAAGTTTTTTTTTTTTTTAAAAAAAAAAAGGTTAAAAAACATTTTTTTTGGGG
Source organism: Conus ventricosus (assembly GCA_018398815.1). NCBI lineage: Eukaryota > Metazoa > Mollusca > Gastropoda > Neogastropoda > Conidae > Conus > Conus ventricosus. Next base: position 48,620,691 of record CM031604.1, on the reverse strand, counting down.
TTAGCTGGTTTAATCGACTATGTAACAATAAATGAAGAAAATCTAGAAGTATGGTCACGACTAAACAACAGACTATTCTTTCTCATAATGACTTAACAGCCGGTTGGGCAGACAACTGCTTACACAATTTGATGTGGCCGCTGAAGAAGCTAAAAGTGAGAGGCTCTGGTTGTTCAAGGCCGAAGTCATAGAGATCAGATTAAAACAGTCTAAGTATACAACCGATTGTAAGCAAGGTCTTACATTCCACTACCTCCAGGGTCCAGCAATTAGTTGCGAAAAAAAAGCGAGTTCCTAAACATAACAAAAATACAGACAACAAATGTTTATTGTGGTGTTCTCGCAAGGCTGCATCTATCCCAAAAACGCAGAGAGAGTGTCTAACTATTGGGATTACATCAAAGATCTTAACCTTCGATGGAATATCCTTTCCTGTTGGTATAGACAAAATTTGAACATTTTGAGAACAAAACAAACCAATAACTGTTAATGTCTACACATGGGATGAAGAAACAAATCTACAGCCGATTAAAGTGCCAAGCACAGCCCAACAATTGGCGAACCAGAACAAAAATCATGATGAACTTACTGCTGATGTTTTTCAACCGCTACCGCATTAAACACATTGATACGCACAATGATAGACTTATCTGGCGCATACTACAAAAAAATTATGGCAAACAAGAATTCTGTAGAAAAATGTTTAACAAGAATTCCACCTGTATTAAAGCGGCGAGTGAACATAAGAAACATTGTATCGGCCCAGTTGACTTAATAACGAACTAAGTTAACCGGCCCGCCCAGAAGGCAGTAAAGTTAGTTATAAAGAACTGGAAAAAACTGCAAAATTTCTCCTTACATTGTTTACGCAGACTTTGCGTCGCTTATTTTCTTAAGAGAGCCAGCGCCACAAAAACTTCGAAAAACAGTCTTAATGAGTAATCAACAAATTGTTGCATTTGCCTCATTAATTGTCAGGTCCGGCTCATGGCGCTCATCCAAACGCCAAGAATTATATAGAGGGCCTAATGCGGCTAGAAGATTTTTACAGCGCATGCTGCAAGTGCGAAATGAATGTTGCAAATAATCTGAATTTATCTGAAATCATAATGAAGCCAGCAGACCAACAACAGTATGACTCCAGCCACACAATGTTGGAATTTGTGGTTAGAACTTCATGCAGAAGCCATCCAAAAGTAAGAGACCCAGATCACATTAGTTGAAAGTTCAAGAGGAGCAGCGCACAACAACTGCAATCTTCAACTAAAGGTTTGAACCAAAGACATGGAAGCTGCCTATAATTCTTTCCCACAAACTTGCGAGGTTACTACTCTGCATACTGTGATAATGAAAAAGGCAGATAACCGACTCCTATCAGAGGTAACATGCATTGCTACAGTTCAACAGAAAATTACATGTGTTTCACTTTAAATAACAGTCATTTTTATGACTCTATGGCAGCACAGATGGGGTTCGTTAGAGTCGCTGGCTATGTCCTAAAGTCCTGCCCAATAACGGAAGAATATTTAGACCCAACTCTCGTTAGAAAGGGTGTTTACGCCTTATGAATACCATGAACCATTGGGAAAGGGTGTTTTGACGAAGACCACACTTCCTCCTAAAGGCGCGATCTTTTCAGTCTAGAGGAAAGGAACATTAGTGATCTGATTACCAGCATGCTCCAAGATCGTGGCAGAAGTTAGAGTGAAAAAACGATGGGAACATCATGACTCCTACTTGATGGCAGATACATGTTTGATCTGCGGACGTCTTTGGAAAATTACGATAGACCTGCATGAAACATTACTGCCCAGGATCCCGCCATTATATTTCTCGCCCGGGATGATTTGGGACGCTTTCTTAAAGTTTACTGGAGTAACAAATTGATTTATTGTCTGACCTACCAAATAGATTCAGATGATTGAAAACGGATTTGCGTGGAGAAATTAGGATGCGGCACACCATTATACTGTAAAGCAAACAACAAATACTTGGACGACTATGATCCGATAAAAGGTCTAACAATCACATGTATTATATGAAACTATCTGTAATGGATGGGGCAATGGCGCAATCGACTTCCCTTACGCAACTTTTAAAATGTAACACAGAAACAATCCGAAAAAAAAAATAATATCTAAAAGATTAAAAGTGTTTGGGCAGTTTTGACGCCTGTGTCATACAGCGCGATACATTCGTAGAAGTTGAACTTAGAATATCCTCCTGAACTCCATGACCAGCATATGAACTAGCCGTTTAGCAGCAGAAAGCTAAAGATGAATCCAAGAGAAGCCGCCTAAACTTGTGCCTATTCTTTCGAGGGCAAAAAAAAATTATGTCTGTCATTACTGACTTTCTACAAATTTATATAGACACGGTTTGAAGTTGACAGCTGTTCATCGAATAATTGCTTTTGATCAAGAACAGTCCTAGAAACCATACATCATGAAGAACACTGAATATTAGAACTAATCCACAGATGCTTCAGAAAAGATTTTTCAAGCTGATGAACAAGCAGCTGTTTTGAAAGACTATGAGAGAATCCGCAGCAGCGCAAAGACGTCAGATTGGTCACCAGAGAAGTATGTAGCATTTAAGCTGACTTCAAACCAAATTATCAGGACTTCAAAGATTACATTATCAGCGTTTTTGGTAATGATGAAAAAACGAAATTCCAAATTGACAAACCGGTATTTATTGGGTTTTACCGTTTTAGAATTATCACAAAGCGTTTGATGTTAGAAAATTCTTTTTGACTACTTATTAAGCCTCTCGTATCCAAGTCCAGAGTACTTTACACAGATCCAGACATTTTGTTATAGATATCCCTACTGAAGACATCTATAAAAGACATGGAATTAGAAGTATCTAAAGGACATGCGGGATGGACGACACATCGATTACCTAAAGAGTCGCCTTTGCATCAATTACTAACAAAAGGTTTTAGAAAGATGAAGGATGGAATTATCTGGAAAGTGCTCAAGGAGTTGTTGTTTAAGGTCGTAAATGTACAGTATTTCGACCAGGAGAAACCATTGAAGAAAGCAAAAGGAATAACTGCGCAGTGTTGTGCAGTCAAACATATCGCATACAACTGATCAGAAGAACATTGTTTTGGCAATTAAGACTTTCTCTCAAGTCAACGTAAAATTCTACGATCGTAATCCTACAGAATCAACACCAAAAATTCGGTTGTAACACAGAATATCATTAGATCAAACAAACACAACACGTGTGTTTTGTTAATCCAAGTTTTTCATATGCATATGGAGATTATAGAACCGTATAATAATTAAAGCGGAACTTGTGGTCTGGTGGGATTATCTGGCAGTTCTTCTTTAACAAAAGATCTTTGAGGAGCTGGTTGTTTTGTTGTGTCAGTTTTTCCTCGTAAATAATACACGGGCGGATTCATCTTTACAATTCTTTTTATTTCATATGGATCAACACTCCCCCCCCCTCCAAACTGGATCGTTCCCTTAGCGAGTGACCCCATCCTGCTTCCCCCGGTAATAAATTTAACCTACTTTTAAACGCAAACGGTAAATAGTTGCTGGGTGTACTAGAGTCTTCAGCGCATTTATTATGTTTTACTTTTGATAGCTTGTACGGTTTTAGCCCATTAAATTCCTTCATTACATTGCGCGCAAAACTGAGGCAGTCTTCTAACTCCATTCTGATTGCGAGAATTGTCACTCCAGCTCTTCTGTGATACTGGTAAGAAAAAAGTCCTTTCTGCTAACTTTTGTTAAAGTTTTCGACTATAGCCTTGGTGATCTGTGAACACCTGGAATGCCTCTTTTAATGGTAACTTCAATGTTTTAACAATAAATGGATTCAGCTCTCAGGCCTTTAAATCATTGTCATTCATCGACGTGAATCATGCGAGGATAATTAGCGGGCCTCGTTTGGTATATAGCCGTATAGCGACAGCAACAGCAGAAGCACTCTTTTGTTGTTAAATGGTTTCCGCATCATTGTACTGAAGCTATGTCAATGACTGTAAGTGCGTACTTACATCTTTTTTCGTCTAATCGTTCAGAGGTAAATAAGAAGGTCCATTTGATGGGTGTCGTTTTGGAGTTGTATGACAAAGTGTGGGTCAACTGCATTCGTCCTAGGTGCAGGACAATAAATTTGCCAAATCGCTTGTTTAGAAAACCATTCCTTTGCTGTTTGTTCAACTAACCCCCGCTGCTTGGCTTAGCATTTAATTGCCTGGATTCCTTCCAAGATCCTTTTGGTGAATAATATATTTTAGATCAAATTTTATTCAGCCAATAGTATGCGCAAACAAAATAGACAACAGTCATAATACCCACGAACAATAAACGCTATTTTCTTGCATCTTTTTGTTTTTTCTATGGATGATTAAAGTTGCTGAAATTTGTGGGGGCAAATGTCTTCGATTGGATTGCCCGTTACAAGATAATATTCTTTTAATGCTTGATCAACGCTTTAAAACGTGTAAGCTGCATGACCCTGTTTATCAGTGTGTTATTAATAAAATCTAACTGCTCAATTCCTCCTCTTTTCATAGTGATCTTGTGCAGCAGCTATTTGCTCCACAGCTTTGTTATTCTTTTTCTCTCAGCCGTCTCCCGTATTTACTAAATGCTTAATTTACTGTCCCTAAAAGCAAGCGCATTACCACAGCGCCACCTATCAACATACGAGTGAAGCCATTTTATAAAGGTATTTTTTTACATATTATAATCTCTGGAATTATTTCCTTCTTAACAAGAAAATCTTACGTAGCTATCGACGCTTAATAATGGCATTACTTGCTGCATCCTCAAAGACGTAGTTTGCCAAGATCTGTCTGGTTTATTTTTAAACAGCTTATACCAAGCATTGAGTATCCTACACTTAGCCCTCCAATAACGGCAGAATGGTATACAAAGGTTGCAATAGTTTTTTCGCACATTTAAAAAAATAAAATACTTAATAAATAATAAAATCATGAACAGGGATGATCTGCCTATAGCTACAGAGCGCCTACACGTCCTGAACTTACAAATAAGAAAGATGATAACCAAGCTTATTATGGCCAAAAGGAAAGGTTTTATCTTTGGCAGCATGTGGAAAACAAAACAGTTCCTCGGAACTGAATTCACATAGAACAAATTCAACAGATGTCGCCGCAAGACATTATAAAGTATCAAAACAGGTAAGAAGCGCAGCTGGGGTCTAGAATGGTAAAAAGTGTAGGACAAACGGTTCTTAGTTTGTACACTAAACTAGTCAGTCGATTTGCTCCCATTGATTCTGAACAAGATCTTACGTATGATTTAACGCAAGATCCAGTTTTAACAAAGTCATTAGAGTCTCTAAGTTGTGATTTATATTACAGATTTGGAACATGTTATCGCCGTTAATCATGGGATTAATTACTTTAATCATATAGATTTTATTTCCCTTCAAAATGAACGAGTCGGAAAATCAGCAGAATCAGGAAACATTGAATCAGAAAACACTGAATCAAGTCGAGAAAGTGACCAGTAAACATCCTGCGTGTTGCAGCAGGGAAAAGAGTAGCAGAGTTAAACAGACAAAGAAAATTAAAGTTACAATCACAGAATATAACTCATAATGAAAACATAACACCGCCAACGCCAACAGTTGATCCAATGCCAGCTCCAGAACAAGAGCAAGTTAATTCAAGGGCACCAAAGTCTTCATGGAATATTGAACTTAAAACTGTTGCCATTTTGGCGCCATTGCTGCTGCTGGGGCAGTTATTACGGTTATAAAATATATAAAGAAGGGCAACAAAAACAAAAGAAGTTAAAACAACCTGAACCATTAAATACAGAAGACAACAGCACGCCAGCGCCGCCAATAACAAAAAATCATTTTGATCCATTTAAAATGCAATAATATTTTAAGAACTTAAATTTAATTATTTTTGATAAAAATAGATCATGGCGGATTATTATTTGTTTAAAATGATGGAGTCAATAAATAAAGACATGGAGTCTATAAAAGACATTTCCATAGACCAGAATTGTAATCAATGCGGTTGCTTAGGATGTAAGAACTTCATTAAGATCTATGCTAACCAATCTCACACCAAGGGCGTTAAGCAAGACATCCTCAACGATGACGCGTTTTTTGAGGCGTGTGTGTACTATATTAGACATCTACTATTTAAGATAAAAACATAAATTGTTTTTTTGATAAGATAACTTGAATAAGAACTTAGTTGTACTTAAAGGACGACTTAATTACAATCTTGAGGTAACTTAATTAAGAACTTAATTAAGAACTTAATCAAGAACTTATTAAGAACTTGAAGTAACTTAATTAAAAACTTAATTAAGAACTTAATTAAGAACTTAATTAAGAACTTGGGGTGACTTAATTAAAAACTTAATTAAGAACTTGGGGTGACTTGGGGGTGGGAGTGTGTGTGGTGTACACAGAGCTTTATTATTTGTCATGTGTAACACCACTTGGTGCAAGACGGTGCTTGCGTTTTTGTGATGCATTGGCTCTTTTGTTGCAAGTTCAAAGCAGCCACCAAGTGCATTTAACAAAAGCCTGATTGATAAAACAAGACAATTGCCCAGCGGCCGTCTAAGACAGCCTTTAAGCAGGTGAATGGGTTGAAACGTTGAAGCAGCCGACCACAACAGCAAAAGGCACGGGGCAGGAGTCCAGCAAGTAGGCCACCTTTCCCACGCGCGTGAACGGCGAAGCATGACGTCAAAGCAGGTGAGGTAAGAACTATTTTTAGAAAACTGTTGCTTTGTGGGGCAGGAGTCCAGCAAGTAGGCCACCGTTCACCGGTACGCGTGAACGGCGAAGCATGACGTCAAAGCAGGCGAGGTAAGAACTAATTTTTAGAAAACTGTTCGGGGCTTTGTGGGGCAGGAGTCCAGCAAGTAGGTCGCCGTTCACGGCGCATGAACGGTCCTATTTTAGGCTGTGCTTTAGCAGTTGCCTTCTGCGTTAACGATTACTGGGATGCTGGAGCTCGCTTGTCATTGTTATGTGCAGATCTCGTTTTAATTTCATTCAGCTTGCTAAAAATGAAACGAAAGGGAAGGCCTACAGCATAAAACCTTGAAACATTTCTTCTTCAGTTCACAATTCCGTTGGTGTTGGCGGTGGTAATGGAAGATTTTGAGCTTGTTGGAAAGTTGTAGCTGATTCCATGTTTTCCACACCCAAATAATTAATCTATAAAGTTGTTGAAAAGGTATTTGTGATTCAAGAACTTTTTCTAACACAGAACCCACTCTGTCTTCTGAAACTGCAGCTATATTTTGTGCCATATGCAAACACTTCTCTCGCAAAAAAAGCACCGTCTTCACACCACCACAGCACTCGGAGAAATGACACAAACAAGCACACAGCACAGTAAACGCGTCCTGCTCGTCCGGCAGTCAGTGGGGGAATGATGAAACCGGTGTTGGTTAACCTAGTCATGTGAGCGCTTAATTGTAACCCCCTCGCTGATTGGCCGGGCTGTGACAACGGCCAATCACGTGGTAGTGTTGACGTGGAAGAGAAGGTTCAAGAAGGCTGATGCAATATGTTGTAATGCAGGCTGGGCGGGAGGGAGTGGGGTGAAGAGGAGGGAGAAGAGGGGTAGGGAGGAGGTGTGGCGGTATTGATTTTTTGGCCCCACAGTTTGTCAGCAGGCTGAGCGACCGGCTAACTTAAAACGCAGACATTATTTATATAGATGACTGTACAGCAAAAGAAACACTTTGTCAAAACTGGCTTTCAGTGGAAGACATGCAGAGAACTAATAAATAGTGTGTGTGTGTGTGGGGTGTGTGCGCATACGCACATATTTTTGTGAAACGCAGAACACGTATGTCTATGGCTCCAAGACTGGTTTCTCCCTCCGTGTCTAAATGGAAATATCATTTAAACCCATGAGCAATCCTTCGCCACACGTTGCTCTGAGGACAACGTGACCTTAACGGGCTTTGGCTAAATAGAACGTCTCTCTCTGCTGACGACCCCAAAGCTGTGTAGTAAGTAATCGGATAGCCTAGTGCACCAGCACCACCATTTGTATATGGGGCGCGTTCAGCCACGGCTGCTTTTCCCCTACGTTACTCTATGGGGCGTGTTCAGCCACGGCTACTTTCCCCTACGTTACTCCTGAAAACTTTAGTAAATTAGTATTGAAAACGGATAATCCTACACAGTAATGTATGTTTGTAGATAATCGTTTTTTTTGGTTATTGAAAGAGAATGTGTGATGGATTATTCATTGTTAAAGCCTTACTTGTCAGAGAACAGAGAAATGTGTGTTCTGGAGTCGCCCGGCCGTTATTTTTTGGGTTTTTGAAAGAGAATGTGTGATGGATTATTCATTGTTAAAGCCTTACTTGTCAGAGAACAGAGAAATGTGTGTTCTGGAGTCGCCCGTCGAAACTGGTTGAGACCGGGGGAGCCAGAACACACATTCTCTGTTCTCTGATGGTCATCATTAACCCCAGTGCAGACCATCCCAGCCGCATGCCAGTGGCCATCATTGTTGTGAGGAGTGCTTGTCTGTGTACGCTGCGTAACAGTCTGAACCACAGGCGATCCCTTGTCCATACCGCACTGTGTCCCTGTGGTGAAACAAACTGAACAGCAGAGCATGAACTCAGTCGCAGCCACCATCTCTGAGAGAGGAGGGCCGGTGTCGTATATAATACTGTCGCTCATAAAATCGTGTCGCAGCGACAGTATTTCCCGGAAATACTGCATTTTATGGACAGCTACAATATTCTATGGGACATTTTCGTGAAAAGTTGTCGCGCGACATTTTTTTCCAGCAATTATTGTCGCTGTAACAATATTTCACGTGAAATGCTATCGCTGCGATACAATTCCACGGCGACAGTATTATATACGACACCGGCCCCTCAGACACACCGGACAAGCTGCACGTGCCTGTGGATGTTCCGCACAGGATAGCTGATCTCCAAGTAGTGGGCTTTCGAAAAAAAGAAAGAAAAAAAAGCGACGAAGAAGTTCCCTCACAGTAAAAGGGAATGCTCAGGAAAATTCGCTTGATGGCATTTATAGTGAAAATGTTGCTTCAGATCAAACTATACCCATCGCAAAATGTTGACACAACTACAGTAGCATGTCAGTCCGTTTTACTTTTAAATGTCTGGGTCGCAAAACGACACAAAATAGCGCCTTTACTCTCATTCTGCCTCTGTCTTTCCGTCAGTCTGCCTGTCTGTCTGTCTGTTTGGCTGTCTGTTTCTCTCTCTCTCTCTCTCTCTCTCTCTCTCTCTCTCTCTCTCTCTCTCTCTCTCTCTCTCTCTCTCTCTCTCTCTCTCTCCCCCACCCCTCTCTCTCTCTCTCTGGCTTATTGGCGCAAATCTTTCTGTGGTAAAACGGTCAATGTGTCTATTGTTCCAGTGAGTGTGAAATACATGGAAACAGATTTGCCTCTTTGATAATTATGAGAGTTTCAAATGCTTCACGGTACGTCATGTTTTATACAGTTTTAAACAATTATGATCGAGCTTTTTTCCCCCCAGTTATTTCATTAACATTTTGTGTATCGCCTTATCTGTAATTCACTTTTGATCGTGATTGAGCATACACACATACACGTGCGCGCGCGCGCGCACGCGCGTATGTGTGAGTGTGTGCGAGCGCGCGCGCGCGCGCGCGCGCGCGAGAGAGAGAGAGAGAGAGAGAGAGAGAGAGAGAGAGAGAGAGAGAGAGAGAGAGAGAGAGAGAGAGAGAGAGAGTCTCAGAAAGTCAGCCTAATGGGATTTGACTATGAAACATCAGACAGATTTCTCGATTCTGTTGTCACCCAGACCGAGAGATTTAATGTGATGTTTTCCCCTCCACGCACACATGAATTTATTAGAATGATTTCGGAAGTTCTGTGCAAGCCAAAACAACCCTCGCTGTTTTAAAGTAGAAATCACAAGTCTTTGACACATGCATGTTATGCATTGCGCGTCCACAAACATGTGGTGAAAACATGGACAGGATTTCTCCACCCCCCTCTCTCTCTCTCTCTCTCTCTCTCTCTCCTCCCTCTCTCTCTCTTCTCTCTCCCCCCCTCTCTCTCTCTCTCCTCTCTCTCTCTCTCTCTCTCTCTCTCTCTCTCTCTCTCTCTCTCTCCTCTCTCTCCATGAAAAGAGTTGATGCCAACCGTTCTGTAATAAAACGTTCATTTGCCTGTTGTTCTAGTGTGTACGATATACATGGAAACAGTTCATTTACAACGCTCCACGCAAAAGTGAGCACCCAAAATCCTTCACTGGCGATATGTTTCATTATTCTGCTTAATGAAACCAATAAGCTATGAAAATGCCTAACTTAGATACATAGCTTACGTTTAAATTCGTCCCCTTGTCTGTGAGCACCCAAAATCCTTCACTGGCGATATGTTTCATTATTCTGCTTAATGAAACCAATAAGCTATGAAAATGCCTAACTTAGATACATAGCTTACGTTTAAATTCGTCCCCTTGTCTGTTTCTGGAATCTATTGCTTAATCTCAAAAGATACTAGTTTGATTTCTTTCATAACTTCCTACCTTCTTCATTTCTCTTTTGACACACCACACACAAGCACGCACGGACGCACGCGCGCGCGAACGCACAGACGTACTCACACACGCACACACTCACGCATATTCATACACACACACACACACACACACACACACACACACACACACACACACACACACACACACGCATCACATCCTCTCTCGATAAACCCCTCCTGTTTAGCCATCTAGCACATTTGATCCACAGTTCTTTTGTGCTGTGGATGAAAAGGAAGCTTTCTCAAGGAAAAAAAATCGTTCGTTTCACGCTTGCCAGAACGATCGTCTTTCCACATTTGATCAAATCACGGCTAAGGTTTTTCCGACACTCTGTGGGTCTGTCATGGAGAAACGCGCCATTAAATCTTGTCACGTGAAACACCAGGTCCTGATTGGCTGAATATTTTAACGGCCGTGACTTCCGGTAAGAGGTCAGTGAAAATGAAGTCTCCAATGTCCTGCGGTGATCGCCACAGTTAGCACTGGAATGGCCGCCTGACGCTGAGCAATCAGCATGCAGGGGCTCTCTTTCCATTCATCCGCCTCAGCTGTCGTGGGCTGCTTTGCTTTACTGTTTTCAGCTCAGTTGACTCGTTGTTGCTTTTTGTATTCTGTTGGTTTCCTTCCTGAATCGTCTCTGTTGCTTTTTTGTATTCTGTTGGTTTCCTTCCTGAATCGTCTCTGTTGCTTTTTTTGTATTCTGTTGGTTTCCTTCCTGAATCGTCTCTGTTGCTTTTTTATTCTGTTGGTTTCCTTCCTAAATCGTCTCTGTTGCTTTTTTGTATTCTGTTGGTTTCGTTCCTGAATCGTCTCTGTTGCTTTTTTGTATTCTGTTGGTTTCCTTCCTGAATCGTCTATGTTGCTTTTTTGTATTCTGTTGGTTTCCTTCCTGAATCGTCTCTGTTGCTTTTTTGTTTCCACGTTTTTGTTTAGGCTGTTTAGCCAAGTTAAAGTGGCAGTTACCAGCGCTGTTTGTGAATGACAGTCACAGCAGGTCTGACCGTACAGAGCCCTGTCAGAGTGGTGCATTTTGGGAATTGATAGTGCGTTGTAACAAAAGGCAATGCTTCGTGTCTATAAAACAATGGGAGTGACAAGGGACAATGTGAAGAGGGGGCGGATTTATGAATTAGACATGTTTTCATCTGGCAGTGTATATTTTGTTTTTACTGTCTCACTATTTGCACAGCGCTGTAATGACTCCCTCATACATAGACACATTCAGGTTTGTGCCATCGCAGCCACACTATTACAGGGAGCAGTTTTGAAAGCTGTCATAGAGGAGCAGCTGCTCCGCTGATTCCCGTGGTGTCGGGTCTGACCCAACATATGCAGGACTCTACTTAAGTCCCCTTAAACACCCCCCCCCCCCTTACCCCCCCCTGACGGTAATTGCTCATCACGGTGCCAACAAAAGGAAATGTTGGTGATCTTTTCTCTCAGATTGTATATTCATTGCCTGTGGAAACCTGTGGACAGTGATAGGTGGCTGTATTCCACGAGGCAGGGAAAAATAACCACACTGGGGCAAGACTTCTGCTGGTGGTATCTATTCACTAAGCTCATGCAGAAACAAGAAGCAATGGAATAAGCAAGAGAATTCACTTTCCCCCCTGGTGAACTCCAAGCTTGTCCATATACACCCTCCTGGTATGCATACAACAACGAGAGCAGAAGTATTCTGCAAACACAAGACATATGCGAGACTGCCACAACTCTTTGATATTGATCTCGGTCACAAAATCCATGCAAACCAATATTAGCAAATACCTCTTGTCCGCAGAGATGCTGATGAATGAACACCACATGAAACACTGCTCTAGAGTATTGAGTCTGTAAATGTGTGTGTATGGGAGTCAGCATTTCTCATCTCCTCAGTATCAAAGATGGTATCTTCTTTATTCACTGATACTGCACTTTTCGTTTCAGGTGCATGCACGCTGTGTGGTGTGGTGTGGTGTGGTGTGGTGTGGTGTGGTGTGGTGTGGTGTGGTGTGGTGTGGTTACTGTCGGTATTTGACTTTGTTTTCATCATTTAGCCGGTTTGTAGATCAGATCATAATTGTACATAAACAAAACTCTGCTCAGTGACTAGATGTAAAAATAAATAAGTTCCAAACACTTCTATCCGTTTTATTTTTCAAAATGAAAGCCACTTTCTCTTTAGTTTTTAATAACAGTCTGACAATGCCTAGTGGAACCAGTTCCAGTTGATTCTCAAAAACACACAAAAAAACCTGTTTCATTTCTTTTTGCGTTCAGTAATGTGTATGTTTAACAAAAATAAAAAGACGTGATGTTCTGAACATTGATACCTAAATTTAGGTTATCGCCTTTGAATCTTCCCCTCTGCCTACCACCCCCCCCCCCCAGCTCCTGGTATACAAAAAATCTTTAATTTCCAAGGAGAATTCATGAAAACTGAAAGATTAAAAATACTTTTTCCCCTGGTGCACATTATTTCACACAAGGTTCTTTTCTTTTTTTTAACTTGGACACCTCCTGTCGATTAAATTATCTAATTCACCGGCAAAATCTGTTTTGTTTAGGCGGAATAACAATGAAAAATGAGATAACAACATGACGTGAAACAACCATGCATTCCCATCTCTCTCTCTCTCTCTCTCTCTCTCTCTCTCTCTCTCCTCTCTCTCTCTCTCTCCTCTCTCTCTCTCTCTCTCTCTCTCTCTCTGAATCTGCCCTAGAGCGCGCAAGTGCATGTAATAGGGAAGGGAAATGTGTGTGTGTGTGTGTGTGTGTGTGTGTGTGTGTGTGTGTGTGTGTGTGTGTGTGTGTGTGTGTGTGTGTTTATTGTTATCTTGATATGAGAATTTCGCACACTACACAGTGCATACCATTCTACACTGTTTTGGGCAGCTAAATTATTTCAGTAACATTTGTGGCGTCATCTTTTACGGAAGCTGTTCGTAATCGCGATACCCTTCTACACATACAGAAACATACACGCACACGCACATGTGCATGCGTGCTGGCACATACACACACACACACACACACACACACACACACACACACACACACACACACACACACACACACACACACACACACACACACACACACACACACACACGTACGCATGCACGCACGCGCGCACGTACGCACGCACGCACTCGCGCACGTACGCACGCACGCACGCACACACACACATACAGAGGGTGGGGGTGGGGGATGGGGGTAAAACAGCCTGATAAAATGTGGCCACAAGATGTCAGACAGATCTCTCGATGGCATAATTCTGTTGTCACGTTAGACCACGGGATTTCTTGCTATGTTTTTCCAACCACGCACACATGAATGTATTACAATGGTTTCGGAAGATTTACGCAGGCCAAGAAAATTCATGCTGTTTTAATGCAGAAATCACGACATCTGCAACACATGCAGCATAGCATATGCATTGCACGTCCACAATCATGTGCTGAAAACATGGACAGAATCTCTCTCTCTCCCTCTGTCTGTCTGTCTGTCTGTCTGTCTGTCTGTCTGTCTCTCTCTCTCTCTCTCTCTCTCTCTCTCTCTCTCTCCCCTCTCTCTCTCTCTCTCTCTCTCTCTCTCTCTCTCTGTGCGTTCCATTTTCTCAGTTGTGAGGACATTTGTGCCATGATAATGAATCAATCAATTTGCGTCAAAGGGCAGGTGCAGCCGGGGTAAGGACAGCAGACGAGAGGACAGGTGAGAATAGAGTTTTTGTACTCCTAGTTCTCATAGAACAGGGAGTACTTTAGAATGGGAACAGAGAAATGTGTGTGTGTGTGTGTGTGTGTGTGTGTGCGTGCGTGCGTGCGTGCGTGCGTGCGTGCGTGCGTGCGTGCGTGCGTGTGTGCGTGCGTGCGTGCGTCCGTCCGTCCGTCCGTCCGTCCGTCCGTGGTCAAAATGTGTTCCACTCGCTCCATACAAAACTATACTAGGCCGATCTTTCTGAAAATTTGTAGGTATGTTCATTATGGGTCATGGATGATGCACGATGTTTCAATTTATCCTTATAGCCGTTACTAACGGCTGCAACGGCCTTTTTCGTTTTATGGAATATCTCAGAAAGTACTGAGCCGATCTTTCTGAAAATTTGTAGGTATGTTCATTATGGGTCACGGATGATGCCCGATGTTTTAGTTTACCCCGTTATAGCCGTTACTAACGGCTGTAACGGCCTGTAACGGTTTTTGTTCTTTTGGAATATCTCAGAAAGTACGTGGCCGATCTTTTTGAAAATGCGTAGGTATGTTCATCATGAGTCACGAATAATGCCCGATGTTTTAGTTTACCGTTATAGTCGTTACTAACGGCTGTAACGGCCCGTAACGGTTTTTCTTCTTCATGGAGTATCCCAGAAAGTACTTGGTTGATCTTTGTGAAAATTAGCAGGTATGTTCACTATGGTTATGGATGATGCCCGATGTTTTTGTTGACCGTTATAGCCGTTACTAACGGCTATAACGGCCCCTAACGGTTTTTCTTCTTTATGGAATATATCAGAAAGCACTTTGTCAATCTTTCAGAAAATTTGTAGGTATGTTCATTATGGGCGACGGATGATGTCCGACGTTTCAGTTTACCGTTATATCCGTTACTAACGGCTATGATGGCCGAAAACGGTTTTTCGTTTTTATGGAATGTCTCAGAAAGTACGTGGCCGATCTTTCTGAAAATTTGTAGGTATGTTCATTATGGGTCACGGATGATGCGCGATGCTTCAGTTTACAGTTATAGCCGTTACTAACGGCTATAACGACCCCTAACAGTTTGCCTTCTTTATGGAATATCTCAGAAAGTACGTGGCTGATATTTCCGAAAATTTGTAGGTATGTTCATTATGTGTCACGGATGATGTCCGATATTTAAGTTTACCGTTACAGCCGTCACTAACGGCCCATAATGGTTTTCTTCTTTATGGAAAGTCTCAGAAAGTTCTTGGTCGATCTTTCTGAAAATTTGTAGGTATGTTCATTATAGGTCACAGACGATGGCCGATGTTTACCAGAATAGCCATTACTAACGGTGACACCATCCCAAGACGGTTTTTTCCTCTTTAAAGAATATATCACACGTATTCAGGATAAACTGGGAGTACGTTTATATGCTTTGCATCTTGTTATATCTTGAGGTCTGACCAGCGCACTGGGCTAAAGCGTAGGTAAGACATCTGCTAAGTCGTAGCCACGAGACCCTCTTCTTCAATTCTCTCATCTTAGTTGTTATTCATTTATCCATCAGCTTAAAATCACGCATAGTGTGGTCTCAAAACTTAGCGGATGTGATGTAGTGTATATGGACTAGTCCGCACGCAGTGACGCCTCCTTGATGAACTGAAACTGAAACTGAAACTGAAGCATCTTCAGGGAACAGCTATCAGCCTAATTTGAAAAGATTGTGCATAACTAAAATAGTCATTACTGATTAAACATAAAAAACACACAACGAAATCATTTGTGTAAAAATAAAAGTCATATACAAACGTAAAAATTGTATGTTTTGGACTCTTGAAATCTCAATTTAGAACGTTCTGTCTTCTCGCCTTCCCATATCCTCTCCTCATGTCCCATTCTCATAATTCCACTTTCCCATTCCCTTCCCTTTTCCAGTTCTGGAGAAACAGCCTTGACTTCAAGAATTTGCGAAGAATGCTGGAATCTGAATGATCAACATTGCTTTCCTCATGCATGTGTCATATCTTAGCAAAACATGTTAGATCCAGTTGACCTCAAGAGGGCAGTGCACTGTTCACATTGAATACAGAAGAAAACGGAGAAGGAAGACAATGGACTCGACAACGTGTTAAGTATGGGATGGCTTGAACTGAGTTTTGAACTGAAAAGAAACCCCTGCTCACAAAATATGATTCGCCATTTACATTTCAGTGCCCCTCCTCACAACCGAAGATGAACGCGGTGATGTGAGCAAGAGAGCCCTGACACGAACATACTGGAGAGAACATTCGACCAGGAAGCACAGACTTTTTTTCTACACAGACGGGTAGGCCACAGACTCGACTTTGAGAGAGGGAGCTCTGGTGCGAGTCCAGAACCTTGATGTACACAGTCAGGCAGAAGCTCCACTGACTCTCCTCTACTGCATCAACTGTACAGTCAAAGTAGAAACCATAATCCACGCTGCCTACGCCCTCGTTGGGGCAGCACAGCTCGGCATTCTTGTCACCTTCCTGAGTGCCACCGGGTCTGCTCTAGAGTCACCTCTGGCAGTCAGCGTCAGCCCAGTGGTAACTGCAGCCCGTCAGGTTCCACAGGGTGGTGCTACAGCGGATCTCATCACACCGTGGCATTAAAATCAAGACAATGAAGAAGCCGACAGATGGCGAGGATGAGTGCTGAGGAAGAACGGGAAGAAATCAACGTGATGCCTACAGAGATGAGGGCCATCGTCAAGCCCTTGTACAGACCATCCCGGCCACTCGCCATAACCAGGCGAGCAGGTTACCGTCTTTCATCTGCGGACGATTTGAACCACCACGTTCACAGACAATTCCACCTTGAGCCATCCTCAATCTGTCCCTGTGATGAAGCAGATCAAACAGAAGAGCATGTCTTCCATGACTGCTGGAACCACCATCCTCTGAGAGAAGAGATGCAGCCGACCCCCTCCGACCTGCGAGACAAGCCGAACGGGCTTGTGCATGCACTGGGCAGGATCACTACCTGTTCATAGCAGGTCTTCTCCAAGCACAGCAGCATTTGTCAATCACTACACTTTCCATAGCAGGTCTTCTCCAAGCACAGCAGCATTTGTCAATCACTACACTTTCCATAACAGGTCTTCTCCAAGCACAGCAGCATTTGTCAATCACTACGCTTTCCATGGCAGGTCTTCTCCAAGCACAGCAGCATTTGTCAATATGGAAAAGTTAAATCACAATGAAAAATATTACTCTCACAACAGACTATGTGCGCAAAAAATGTTACTGAATTTAACATGCTGGTTAAATATTCAAAATACGGTTGAGAACATAGTCAGATCACAGTACCAATAGAAAATGTTGAAGCAAATGTTTTAGCATATCAGTCTGTTTCACTTTGTATATCACGTTCGTGAAACGATGCAAAATAACTGCTTTATATCTATCTGTCATGAGCACATTCTTTCTCTTATCAGTTATGCATCCACGTTATGGGTTATTGCCAGTGAAACAAATCTGAAACTTGTAAGTCGTCTGCATAAAAGGGCCATTAAATTAATTCAGCTGAAATCCAGTACCTTGACAAAGAGTGATGACAAAACTTTAAATATTCTTCCATTTAAAGACAGACTCTACTTCAACAAATGCTTGTGCATGTACAATGTAATGAATGGATCAGCCCCGAAGATAATCTTTGAAAGCTTTGTCTCACATAAACTGTCTCTTCCCAGACCTCGATGTAATCTTTATAAATCAAGTTTTCTGTATTCTGGAGGGACCGCATGGAATAATTTGCCTTCCTCCATAAAATCATGTCCCTCAAAACATACATTTAAAAAAGCACTAAAAGTGCATCCGATAGAAACTCTGCGCATCAATTGAAGTCATTTCCATCAATACGATCCCCTTCTCCCCATCTCTCTCTCTCTCTCTCTCTCTCTCTCTCTCTCTCTCTCCTCTCTCTCTCTCTCTCTCTCCTCTCTCTCTCTCTCTCTCTCTCTCTGTGCTTGAACTTGAAGCTCCAACAATAGTTTCGTTATTGTTTCATATTTCATTTGAAAGTTATGTATTTGCATGATAAAAATTGTGTGCTTTTAAAATGTTTTCTTTTTTTAGCTTGTGGTTATATGTTGAATTAGTTTCTTTCTTGTTTATGAGGCAGGATGTAAAAAAAGCTGGAAAGCTCATTCTTTAACCCTCAATGAAGATAATACTGACGTGACTTGACTATCTATCGATCAATCTATTTATATATATATATATATATATATATATATATATATATATATATATATATATATAATATATATATATATTGAATTATAAACAAAGCTTGCTCTTATGTCTTAGATTGAAGAAATAGGGGGAGATACGCATTCATATCTGCAGTGGTAGATGATTCTGCCTAACTAACAGTATGTGCTTGAGTGGGTGAATGGGGAAAAATAAATAAATGCTTCTCAAAATGAGCCTTCAGCAAGCTTATATTCTCCAAGGGGGAGACATCCTCCAATAGGGAGGGAAACTCACTAACATATAACTCCTGGTCATATACCGATATTTCGAAACTTGGTGGTTTCTCCTCAGTGACTGCGGAAAGTGGTAATTTGACTCCTCTGCCTTTTCAGTTTTAAGAAGAATGCAATCTAAGACATAAGAGCAAGCTTTGTTTATAATTCAATATTTTTTGCAGTCATTGCAACACCAAGCTGCTCTGTAAGTTGCTGGAACGGTGCGGTACTTATCCTTGGAATTTATTAGTTTGTTGTATTTTAGTCCCTTGCGGATTCATTCCAAGAACTGGCCCTCAGCACTTGTGTCTTCGAGGATATCTTTTTATATTTTTTACTTTTCACAAGAAAATGTAGTTTGTTTTGCTCTTTTATGATTTTCTTTTGCTTCTTAGATGGCACCTTTGGTTGTTTTTTTGAAAACTCAACAAACATACTACGGTATTGCACACCAACCTTTTCTGGGATTGCATTCTTCTTAAAACTGAAAAGGCAGAGGAGTCAAATTACCACTTTCCGCGGTCACTGAGGAGAAACCACCAAGTTTCGAAATATCGGTATATGACCAGGAGTTATATGTTAGTGAGTTTCCCTCCCTATTGGAGGATGTCTCCCCCTTGGAGAATATAAGCTTGCTGAAGGCTCATTTTGAGAAGCATTTATTTATTTTTCCCCATTCAGCCATTCAAGCACATACTGTTAGTTAGGCAGAATCATCTACCACTGCAGATATGAATGCGTATCTCCCCCTATTTCTTCAATCTAAGACATAAGAGCAAGCTTTGTTTATAATTCAATATTTTTTGCAGTCATTGCAACACCAAGCTGCTCTGTAAGTTGCTGGAACGGTGCGGTACTTATCCTTGGAATTTATTAGTTTGTTATATATATATATAAAAATATATATATATATATATTGTTAAAATAAGGTTTTTAAAAGTCCATCATCTACAAATTTGTTTCAAGCTGTTCGCTGTCGTCAGGATGATTTTGGTTTGCCCACCGCCGGTGTTATATAGCGTGTGGGCTCCAGTTTGCGGTTGTTTGCACGTGCGGGTTGGGTGCACGTGTTTTTTGAGGTTTTCAGGTTTTTGCTTTGGGTGTATTCACTAACAACGATTTCCATTTATGCCTGCAGTTGTTTACTATTTCTGTATTGGTGTTTAGAGTTGCTAAGTGTGGTTTGCATAGTATTAACCATTTTTCAGTTAAACATAGGTTGCACCTTTTTGGAATGTTGCTGTATGATGATGCTCTTTTTATGATTTTCCAGGATATATTGTAGTTTGTTTTTGCGTCTTTAGGTTTCCAGATATATTTACTCAGTTCTGTTTGGTTTTTGTATTTTTCTTTATTAAATGACTGTTTGTGGTTTGCATATCTGGTTTTGAAGTGGTTTTCAGTGATCCCTATGTATGTTTCTTTTTCATTTTCTGATGTCACAGTGGCTTGGTATACAATGTTGTTGTAAAGGCATTTATTGCTTAGGGGGGCACTGCTCTTTTTTGATGCAATTGCAAGATTTCCTTTCTTCACCCTTCTTTGCTGTGTTGGTTTTCATTTTGTTAGATGCGTCAATTAAATGTTTGAGGTTGGGCATACATGAATATGATAGTTTGACGGTGTTTTTGTTGAATATTTTATGTAGTTTGTGTTCTTTTGGGAACGAAGTTTTTAAAATTTTAAAGAATTCTTTCCCTATGCTTGTTTTGAGTTTCCCTTCGTATGGTGGGTTATACCATATGATTTTTCTTTTCCTGTTTTTCATATTTCTATTTGTGTTGTTGTCTTTGTTGTATTGTAGTTTGTAGCTGTACCCACGTTTTTGCAGTGCTTCTTGGTATTCAACTGCTGCATTGTTGAATACGCTTTCATTGCATGACAGGTTTGATAGTCTCTTGTTTATGCCATTGGGTATGGCTTTTAATACAGATGGTGGGTGGTTGCTTTTGATGTTTACATAGATAGGTGTGTCATTGGGCTTCTTGTATGGTTTATATATGTGGTTGTTGCGATCAAGTGTTATGTCTAAGTAGTTTACTACCTTTTTGTTTGCTTCAATGGTGATTTTTAAGTGGTGGCTTTGGAAGATTTTACATAGTTCTTTCTTCTTGTTTTCAATGGTTCTTGGGTTGTTGGTTAGTGCAGCAAGGCCGTCGTCTCTATATAATCCAACTTGTTTTCCAAGATTTTTCTTGGTGTTGGATAGCATAAATAGTCCGACTAGTTCGCATGTTTCTGCGCCGTCATATGATCCCATGGTTACATCAAATGTTGAGTTTTTGTTCGTTTTCTTGATCCAGGTTTCATTTTTGCTGTACAGTAACGTTTTCTCTGTGTGGAATATGATTTCCATTTTTGACCCTGTTATGTCTGTATGGTTGCTAGCAAATTTCAGAGCTTTGGTGAGTAGTTCCTCATCTATGGATGGGTAGAAATCCACTATGTCGAATGTGATGAATACTGTATTGCTTTGTTTATTGAGTTTTTTTGAACCATTGGATAACTTCATTTGTGTTCTTCCAGAGATTGTATTCAGAGTTTGATTTTACATTCTTTATTGTTTTTTCTAGGATTTTTTTACTTATTTTGCCTAGTTCAGATTTAGATGGATTTATTAGTCTACATGTTGGGTTGTTGTGAAAGTTAGGCTTGTGGTCCTTGAGTGTTATGAATGCTTCTTTTGTTGCTGTTGCTTCTACCCTGTCACTTAGGTCCATGCGATGTGCAAGTTCTTTTTCTTTAGTGCGAATATTGTCATGTGTATTTTTGTCGGCTTTTTTGTAGTTTTTCTGAATATTTTTGTCAATGAGTTGGGAATATTCTTTTGGTTCCATTTTGTAGTAGTTGCTGGTTTTGTCAGCCTTCACAAATATCTTTTTGTCGTTTTGTATTTGTTTTATTTGGTTTTTTAATGTTGTTTGGAAATCGTTGTTAGATTTTTTGAATTGAATGTTGGCTATCATTCTTTTCATTTTGTCCTCAAACGGTTTCATTTCGTCTATGGCTGGTGGTGATCGCCATGATTTGAAGTCATAGGTGTTTTTGTCCTCTTTTTTTTGCATTTGGATTCAGAAAAAAGAACGCTTTCCATCTTATATTGTGTATGAACTTTTCAGTTTGTTCTATTATTTTTTTTAGGTCAGATTCTGGATTGGAAAATAGTATGTTTTTTGTTGACTGTCTAAAATTGATTTCTTCCATTTTAAAATCTTTTAGGTCACAGTGCTCAACGTGAGGAGCGATTAAGATCAATGTGATTAAAATTCCTAAAATGATTTTCAGAGTGCTCAACCCCTTGGGGAGCAACATTTGTTAAAATAAGGTTTTTAAAAGTCCATCATCTACAAATTTGTTTCAAGCTGTTCGCTGTCGTCAGGATGATTTTGGTTTGCCCACCGCCGGTGTTATATAGCGTGTGGGCTCCAGTTTGCGGTTGTTTGCACGTGCGGGTTGGCTGCACGTGTTTTTTGAGGTTTTCAGGTTTTTGCTTTGGGTGTATTCACTAACAACGATTTCCATTTATGCTTGCAGTTGTTTACTATTTCTGTTTTGGTGTTTAGAGTTGCTAAGTGTGGTTTGCATAGTATTAACCATTTTTCAGTTAAACATAGGTTGCACCTTTTTGGAATGTTGCTGTATGATGATGCTCTTTTTATGATTTTCCAGGATATATTGTAGTTTGTTTTTGCGTCTTTAAGTTTCCAGATATATTTACTCAGTTCTGTTTGGTTTTTGTATTTTTCTTTATTAAATGACTGTTTGTGGTTTGCATATCTGGTTTTGAAGTGGTTTTCAGTGATCCCTATGGATGTTTCTTTTTCATTTTCTGATGTCACAGTGGCTTGGTATACAATGTTGTTGTAAAGGCATTTATTTCTTAGGGGGCACTGCTCATTTTTGATGCAATTGCAAGATTTTCTTTCTTCACCCTTCTTTGCTGTGTTGGTTTTCATTTTGTTAGATGCGTCAATTAAATTTTGAGGTTGGGCATACATGAATATGATAGTTTGACGGTGTTTTTGTTGAATACTTTATGTAGTTTGTGTTCTTTTGGGAACGAAGTTTTTAAAATTTTAAAGAATTCTTTCCCTATGCTTGTTTTGAGTTTCCCTTCGTATGGTGGGTTATACCATATGATTTTTCTTTTCCTGTTTTTCTTATTTCTATTTGTGTTGTTGTCTTGGTTGTATTGTAGTATATATATATATATATATATATATATATATATATATATATATATATATATATATATATATAATGGAGAATAACTTTTGCAATATATGATAAAGAGGAATTGTTGCAAACCACTCGATGGAAAACAACCCATTTTGCTGTTGTTTACGAGTGTTTACAATACACTGAAGCAGCTCCTTTGCACCTAACCTTATAACAACAGCAAATTTTGAAAACGCCTTCACTGATGAAGCATTCAATGTCACGCCAGTTAATGATTACGCTTGATAAATCCAAGCACAAAAAAATGGATGGTTTAGATACATAGCTCACGTGTGCCAAGCTCAATTTTGTTGTCTAATTCTGCTATTTGATTGTTAGTGGTGGGCTTAAATGCCATTGCCAAATTGCTTTTCTTAATCATTGTCACTCATTTTCACACACACACACACACACACACACACACACACACACACACACACACACACACACACACACACACACGCATGCACGCACGCACGCACGCACGCACGCACGCACGCGCACACACACACACACACACACACACACACACACACACACACACACACACACACACACACACCCACCAATCCCATCCCCCAAAAGCTCTCCCAACTGGCCATCTCAGTGCATTTGATTCACTGTTCCCTAGCCAAGAGGAGTGAAAAATGAAGCTTTCTCAAAGAAAAAACAAACAAACAAACAATCGTTTATTTCTCGCTTGCCAGAATGAACTCGTCTTTTCACATTTCACCTTATCCCAGCTCATTTCTTCAGTTTTTTGCACACACTGTGGGTCAGTCATGGAAAAAAACGTGCCATTAAATCTTGTCACGTGAAATACCAGGTCCTGATTGGCTGAATATTTCAACGGCCGTGACTTCCGGCAGGAGGTCAGTGAAAATGAAGCCTCCAATGTCCTGCGGTGATGGCCACAGTTGGCATTGGAATGGCCGCCTGACTCTGAGCAATCAGGATGCAGGGGCTCTCTTTCTATCGATTCGCCTCAGCTGTCTTGGGCTGGTTTGCTTTTCTGTTTTCAATCGTTTTCATGCGGGATTGTTTTCGTGTATTTTGTTGCTTCTTATCCAGATGTATCCTTGATGGCTTTTTCTTTTCACTGCTTGCTTTTTTGTTAAAAGTGTTGGGCTGGTTAGAGTGACAGTAACGAGTGCTATCCAGATTGGGGTGATGGTAGCATTAACACTGTGTTCGCATATACTTTATATGTTTTTCTTTCTCCGTGTTTATTAGTTCAAAGTGACAGCATTGACCAGCTCTCACAAGTCGAATTTATGAATCAAATCAGGACGATTTTATCTGTTTTGTCGAGCCAGAAGAGCCACGCGAGAAAAATATCCAGACAAAGTGCCATGCATACATTTCTTGTCTGCCTGCCTGCCTGTCTGTCTGTGTTTGCTTTTGATTCTCTGTCATCTCTGAATGTGTGTGTGTGTGTGTGTGTGTGTGTGTGCGTGCGTGCGTGCGTGCGTGCGTGCGTGCGTGCGTGCGTGTGTGTGTGTGCATCCATGGCAAAATGATCATCACTAACTGCTTCATGTTGCACGGGAGGTAATGGTACGAACTGTCTTTTTGTCATGAATGTTCTTCTTGCTTTCACATTGTCCATACAATGTGCCCATGAAGCGTGTGCACAAGAAGTTAGTCACAACACAGAGGGGGAAAAACGTGCTTCTGTTGTGACAAAGAAAGAACACGTTTGATTAATGTTTTTTTTATTTTTTTTATCTTCAACTCTTGATCGTAATGACAGCGCATAAGACGTAGTGCGTTCCTCTCAGGTCCATTGGTTGGTTTATTGGTATTGTCTGAGCTCTCCTTTTTACACTGATTCAGTTTTCTTTACACTTCTTGGAACGTAGTCCTGCGGAACAGGATGTCTTTTGGGCTTCTCTCTCTCTCTCTCTCTCTCTCTCTCTCTCTCTCTCTCTCTCTCTCTCTCTCTCTCTCTCTCTCTCTCTCTCTCTCTTTGTGTGTGCGACCGTGCGCGCGCTTGTGTGTGTGTGTGTGTGTGTGTGTGTGTGTGTGTGTGTGTGTGTGTGTGTGTGTGTGTGTATGTGTGTGTGCGTATGCGCGTGCGTGTGTGTGTGTGTGTGTGTGTGTGTGTGTGTGTGTGTGTGTGTGTGTTCAAAAGCTAAACTAAAAACAGTGAGGGATGTTCATCAGAGTTTCGAAGATTTTTTGCAGGGTCAATATCTACAGGACACAACTTTAGGATTGTGTGGACTCAGCCGTGATAAATTGCCGAGAGAAACAACATAGGTTATGTCACATGCTGGAATTGAGTGCTCGCTTGTGGATGCACATACGTGTGCATGAGAGAGAGAGAGAGAGAGAGAGAGAGAGAGAAGAGAGAGAGAGAGAGAGAGAGAGAGAGAGAGAGAGAGAGAGAGAGAGAGAGAGAGAGAGAGAGAACAAGCATACCGGGGACACACACACACACACACACAGATACACACACACACACACACACACACACACACAAATAGGAGACGGATGGGGGGGGGGGGGGGGGGGAGGGGGGGCAGAGAAAGAATTATGAGCAGGAAACAAAATGGTTTTTGTTTTCTACGTAAGGTAAACAGGTCGGAAGATTCATTAGAACAGAAGAGCCCAGTTTAGATTCCAAGACACAAAAAAACGTACAGGAACTGAAATAGAAACAAGAGTTCATTCTCAGAATCTGTTTTGAACTGATAGCAGGAAACTGAAAAATACAAACAAGCAAGCAAGTAAGCAAGCAAGCAAACAAACAAACCACAAAAAAACCACCAAAACACTTGGCAGGCGGCTGTGTGCGAGTGCGCGCACGTGTGTGGTGTGTGTGTGTGTGTGTGTGTGTGTGTGTGTGTGTGTGTGTGTGTGTGTGTGTGTGTATGTGTGTGATTGGTTTGAGGGGTGAAGGATGAATGGGGGAAGAGCAGGGGTGATGGGTGTGGGGTGGAGGTGATTCAGTGTGTGGGTAGGAGAGGTGGGGGTGGCGGGGCTTTGAAGAATGAATTGTACGAGTTCTGCAGTTTCCGACGAGTTAGAAAAGGCCACAAAGCTATTGATTTCCCTTCCTCCCCCCTCCAGTCCTCCGCCTGTCGCCCCCCCCCTCTCTCGCTCGCTCTCTCTCTCTCTCTCTCTCTCTCTCTCTCTCTCTCTCTCTCTCTCTCTCTCTCTCTCTCTCTCTCTCTCTCTTTCTCTCTGTGCACGAGTGCGCGCGCTTGTGTGTTGTGTTGTGGTGTCAAGTCAAGTCAAGTCAAAATTATCTTTATTGAGGGTTAAAAGAATAAGCTTTGCAGCTTTTTTTCATCCTGCCCTGTAGTGTAGTGTAATGTAGTGTAGTGTAGTGTAATGTAGTGTAGTGTAGTGTAGTGTAGTGTGGTGTGGTGTAGTGTAGTGTAGTGTAGTGTAGTGTAGTGTAGTGTAGTGTAGTGTAGTGTAGTGTAGTGTAGTGTAGTGTAGTGTAGTGTAGTGTTGTGTTGTGTTGTGTTGTGTTGTGTTGTGTTGTGTTGTGTTGTTGTGTTGTGTGTGCGTGCCTTTCATCTCCCGAACACACATCGCTCCAGAATTACTCGAGTGGAAACTAAGCTTCTCAGTGGTAAGATCTTGAAGCAGGTTTGTCCTGTTCTTGCTGTCTATTTGATTTTCAAGCAAGGACTTGTGAGATGACAGCCAGCAACGGTGTTCACTACAATAATGTCCCCCCTTTCCAGAGAAATTCGTGAAGTGACAGCACGCAAAATGTGCCTTCTAATATATATTTCTTTTAGATTAAAAAGATATGCCCGAATAAAGATACAGGAAATATTGTGCTGCACGGTGATTTCGGAGCGAAACATAATTCCTCAACTCCCTCGTCACACACTTGTATTCAGTCATCGGTGAGAGACTTCCTTGGCGGTGTCTTCCCCTCGAATGGTTGAATCTCACTGTAGGTATGCTGTTGTTGTTTGCGTCCGAGAAATGGACACATTATGGAGTCACCGTAGTGCTGGTAACGTCGACACAAACAACAGACTTCAAAATAGAACGCTTTTTTTTTACACGATTCTTTTACTCTCTCTTTTCAACTGATGAGGAGAAGGATGAACGACTGCGGAGGCAGAGACAGAAACGGACAGAGAGCAAAACAGTCTGACCTACAGCTAAATAAAGGGGAATAATCTGCCCCGAGAGAAGGGGGGCCTTAAGGAATGGCAGGTCTGGGAACTTTCGGCTACAAAAGGAACGAAGTCTCTGGCTACCCTATAAACAGCGAGACGTCAGGCTGCTGGATCGTCCTGGAAGCTTGAGGATGCTCCCGTTTCCCCTCCTTCTGTCTTTCCGCTGAACTGTTATCTTGTCACTCTGTTGCAAGGTCGAGATTGAGGTTGAGGTCGAGGTCACCACGCTGGAAATGAAGTTCACGTGCAGTGAACAGGATAGCTTGTAGCAAGCGCGCTCAACTGTGATTGGAACAGGGATTTGGAAGGAGGAATGGAAGGCGTAAAAGGGATGGGGAGGGTGGGGGGAGATAAAGAAGATTCCTAATCCCATATGCGTTACATCCATGATCTTTTTGTTTTCGTTTTGGACAGACTTCTGTTTCAAGTTGAAGGTACTCAGTTTACGATGTTTCCTTCCTGAGACTTGGTCAGAGATATAGTGCTGCATCTTGGGTGGATAGATTTTTGAAGCTGTAGTAACATTTGATCGGTTCTGTGGTGAAATTTAAATTCAGCTCTAATTGCCTGGTTCTCACTTCCAATCCCGCGCCACCCCCACCCCCAAGTGCTTTAGAGGATTAGTCTTATTACAACAAAATTAAAATGTCACAAAGATACAAACATTTTTCGATTTTGTTTCCATGTATGAACAATCGCATGAACATCACTCTGCACCATTGCTGTTTGCGGTACACACAGAGACAACAAGCACACAGAACAAGTATGGACAGTTCCCTTATGTACCTCGAATTGACGCACACACACACTGCAGCGACAACACAAGGCATTGTGAAAATGAACTGGCACTGGTGCAGGACAGGCGCACCCTTCTGAGTTTGAACATTGCCACAAAGAACACTCAGACAAACAGAAAGAAATACTAGTCACCTCCGCATGCTTGACACAAAGGGAGTTTGGTATACAGTTCAGATGATGATGACCCATCGCACCACAGTGGGCCTATTAAATAGTCAAGGCATTTGAGGTCGGTCAGTGACATGCACCGAGGTTTATGCACTTGTGATGTGAACGAGTGTAGAAGGCTGAGATGAATATGCAAGCGTGCGTTGTTGCTACGTGGTCAAGCTGGTGACAGTATGCGTTAGTGTCATCGTTGAGTTGAACGGGTTCGGAAGATCTCTCATCTCCTGCCTATTTCTACTTCTTTATCTCTCTATTTGTCTCTGATGAATCTATCTCAGCGCGGTTTTCAACTCTCTTTCATCTCCCCCCCCTTCATTCCTATTGTCTCTTTCTATTTCAGTCTGTTTGTCTGCCTGCCTGATCGTCTGTCTGTCCGTCTGTCTGTCTCACTCTCTGTATGCCTCTTCTTTCACCGAGACGAACACTTCTCTCTCTCTCTCTCTCTCTCTCTCTCTCTCTCTCTCTCTCTCTCTCTCTCTCTCTCTCTCTCTCTCTCTCTCTCCCTATGTAATAGATGGATGAATAGGTAGACAGAAAGATAGACAGATATATACAGATAGAAAGATAAATATACAGAAAGATAGGTAAACAGTTATATAGATAGATAGATAGATAGACAGACAGACATACAGACAGCTAGACAGCTAGATAGCTAGATAGCTAGATAGATAGATAGATACCTTCGTGTTTTTGTGCTACTCACACACCCTTGTACTTCATTATCTGTTTCCTTCCATACACGGCCCGGTTATGACACACAGACGAACGAAACGACTCAAAGTCAAAATCAACAAGCGAAAATAGTAATAGAAAACGAACTTCCATGTGGCTTCATCACGAATTCTTGCTTGATTTTGTGGCACATGGCAATGTTCCCTTGCCTGAAATCGATGAGGAAGGGGAGATCCGGGGGAAAGGTTGGGGAGGGGGTGGACGTGGGCAGTGCGAGGGAGAGGTCAGGCCTGCATTGTCAAGTCAACGAGCCAACAGAAGTGCGTGCTTTCCTCGGTGACGCTGAGAAAAGGACGGTGAGTACACTTGGTGCCTCATGGAGTCAGCTGTCGACCCTGTCATATTTTTGGCCTTCATTTCTGAAATTCACCTATTTAAAAACAAAAGTAAAGGCTAATCACAGACTTTCTAACGCCCATACTGTGGTTAGACATTTAAAGGTATCCTCAATCCATCCCATGTCATGGGATATTGTCTTCTTGAAGAGAGAGAGAGAGTTTCTAACTGAAGCTAAATGTCAACCACAGCGAGCTAACCACAAAGGACAACACGGTCTGATGAAGCCAACTGGGATCGTGGACAGTGCGCGTGATGGACTGTTAGCTGACCACTGAGGCCCTCATTCCGCATGACGGAACCTGGTGTCTGGCATTGTGTGCCAGACTGCAGCAGAGACAGGAACCCCCCCGAGGACTTGAAATGAACTGTGAATTCTCCATCTGTGAACGGGGACGCCGCGTGTTTGAGTTCATCTGACACCCTTCTGTCACAGAACGCAAAACGCATTGCGTCCCGCTTTGATCTCAGGTCCGTGTGTCCCTCCCCCTCCCCGCCCCCCCCTTGTCCCCAACCTCCCTATATATATATATATATATATTGGGTATTTATATAGCGCCTATCCTCGGTCACAGACCAAGCTCTAAGCGCTTTACAATAAACACACTACCTCACTCACTCAACGGGCTGCCTACCCAGGTAGAGCCGGCCGAAGAGCAGCCTACTGGCGCTCATTCAGTCGTTTCCCGTACCGTTCAAATATCAGTCACTCATTTTCATTTATCTCATTTATTCCTCCAGTTTCGCACATAGAATGCATGCGATGTTTTATACGTGTCCTCCATTTCCACCGGCACACGACGGCACACGACAACAGTAAGTGACGATTTTTGTGGCTTGGTAAGAAATACCAGGCGGCTATCTTCAATCTACATCAATTTTGCCAGGGCAGCGGGGAACTCCCCCTGCTCTTTTCGATTTTCAACTGCCGTGGGTTCTTTAACGTGTGCAGGGGGCCAGGAAGGCACACGGGTCCGACTCGCTTACAGTCCCCATCCGATGGACTTGACGTTCAGTTCGATTTGTCATTCAAACTGGGAAAGAAAGGGCGAGAAAGGCAGGACACGAACCCACGCATTTCTCACACATTGGATTGGCAGGCGAACGTCTTAACCACTCTGCCACCTTTCTTCCTAGCTTCTGGGCGTATCCGAGTCTTCATATCCATGAGTGGAGGATGGAAAATAAGCAAAACACGATTACTACTGCCATTGGAGTGTGGGGCCTTGTTTTCAAATGACAGCTGAGAGGTGTTTTCCGGTACCTGATGACCGAGTCCTACAATACTGACACAGTACAGCGTTGACCATGGTGGCAATAACAGTGTGCGGGATTTCAGTGAGCATGGGCTCTGAACTTCACGTAAACACAAGGTGAGCAGCGAAGAAACTGCCCGACAGTTTTCACTTTTAACAAAACACTGGTACACATACAAGATTACCCACATGTATCCGAGCATGTATGGGACTGCCAAATAGAGAATACGTCGTCAGGTCTTTTTTTTTTTGGTTGTACTTCCAGACTGACTCTCTTCCAGAATTCACTTCGGTTTCATCTTTCTTGAAAACAAATCGAGCTCCACGCCCCAATAGACTGTACAGGGTCGCAACGTCACCACAGCATGCGTTGACAGGGAAAATACAGTGGCTCCTTCACTCGCCTCTTTATGTATTTTCTGCCATACGTGTTTGCAGTGTGGTGTGTGTGTGTGTGTGTGTGTGTGCGTGCGTGCGTGCGTGCGTGCGTGCGTGCGTGCGTGCGTGCGTGCGTGTGTGCGTGTGTGTGTGTGTGTGTGTGTGTGTGTGTGTGTGTGTGTGTGTGTGTGTGTGTGAGCCAACCCGTAACTGCGTCCGATCACATTTAATTATGAGTTGGCTGAGCCTACATTCTGGTTAAAAAAAATGTTATTTTTGTGTGTGTGTGTGTTTGCTACGCTGGAAGATATTTTGATTTGGATGTGAATGAAGGTAATTAATTCAACCTCCCTGGACCTTGAATAAACGATGGGACGTGTAACGTGACTTGTCCGTTTATTCGCATCCTCATTTTTGTGTGTTTGTCTTGACACTTTGCCTGCATGTTTTGCAATGCTGACCCCAAGCCCAGTTCCTGAGGATTATTCCCGCAAAACATTAAAAGGGATTCTTCGTAAAGGGATGCGAGAGGAGAGAGAGAGAGAGAGAGAGAGAGAGAGAGAGAGAGAGAGAGAGAGAGAGAGAGAGAGAATGTGTACGTAGTGCATATATATATATATATGTATATATATATGTGTGTGTGTGTGTGTGTGTGTGTGCGTGTGTGTGTGTGTGTGTGTGTGTGTGTCTGTGTCTGTGTCTGTATCTGTGTCTGTGTCTGTCTGTGTGTTTGCAGTTCTTGTTTCTTTAAGCAATGCTAACACTATTCCTACCCTCTCATAATATTCCCGACAAACATGAAAATCGATTCACTAATGAAACGGACATCTAACCGGTTTCTTGTTTGATGGCGAGAAAGTAGGTCCACCTCACATAAAAAGCGTACGTGTCACTCGGTACGTCGTGTGTTCTTCGAGTGGATGTAGTCTACATGGGATGTGTGCCGGAGCCATCACCGTCTGACTCGACAAATGTCAGGCAGGCGTCAGTGGCGGATCTTTCATAGAAACTCAGGGACGGATCAGGAAGGAAAGGCAAGGGCGGGGAGAAGGGGGACAGTGAAGGGGAAGCAACGGTGGGTGGGCTACCAAAGGAGTTCGAAAACTTCTCTTGGTTTCATTTAGTCAAGTCAAGTCAAGAACACTATATTATCTCCAAAGAGAAATTAAGAGTGGCCAATGACTATGAATCTACACTTAACAAATCACAAATCACACCCACCCATCCATCCACCCACCCATTCACACACACATGATAAGACACACACACACACAAATTTATCTCTCTGTCTGTCTGTCTGTCTGTCTATCTATCTATCTATATATCTATCTATCTATCTATCTATCTATACACACACAAACAAGCTTTCCGAACCGGATCTTATTGAAAGTTCAGGTTTGATTGAGGAGTTTAATGGAATTGGGAACGAAACTGTTTTGAGTTCTATTTGTTTTGAATTTTGGAATGTGGAACCTTCGTCCAAATGGTAGAATATTGTAGTTCTTGTTGTTGAAAGAACACGAGAACTGTCAGCAGTAATTTTCACAGCTTTTTGTGTGACACGACATTCATACAATTTATCTAACTGTTGTTGTTTTTTGCCAATAATCTTTCCACATGTATTTACCACTCTGTTTAAAACGTTTTTGTTTTTCACGCTAAGATTTCCAAACCAGCATAAAAAGCCAAAGGATAGCAATGATTCTACAAAACAACGATCAAACATATTTGTTCGGTCCTTTTTAACAGCAAGAGACCGAAGTTTCTGAAGACAGCATATTCTAGATTGGCATTTTTTTTTGTAGAACAATTGAGTATTTGCATTAATTTTCAGCTCATCATGTAAAATAGAACCCAGATACTTATATTCACTTACACGTTCCACTTTGGTGTTTTCGATATAGAAGTGAGGGACAGGAACTGGGTTTCTTCGAAAATCAGTTACCATCTCCTTCGTATTAATAACATTCAAATCTAGACAGTTCTCTTTGCACCATGTACAAAAAAGTTCCACCTCTTGAAAATAAATGTTATCTGAATTTGACAGGTGTTCTACAGCAGAATCATCTGAGTACTTCATGACAGAAGAAGCAGTACAATCATTTGTATAAAGAGTAAAGAGTGAAATAGCCAAACAGGCTGGAGGCGAAACACATCATTGATAATTCATTATGCGCGTTCACTCAGTGCCACAACCTCCTTTGATTCTTCACCTTCATACAACGGATGAGATCTGAGCACCTCTCCTCACAATCAAAAGGAAGTATACAAACTTCTGCTAATCTATCTATCTATCTATCTATCTATCTATCTATCTATCTATCTATCTATCTATCTATCGATCTATCGATCGATCGATCGATCGATCTATCTGCCTATCCATCTCTGTATCTGTCTATCTAATCTATCTATCTATCTATCTATCTATCTATCTATCTATCTATCTATTATCATCTATCTGTCTAGCTCTCTCTCTCTCTCTCTCTCTCTCTCTGTCTCTTTCTCTCTCTCTCTCTCTCTCTCTCTTCTCTCTCTCTCTCTCTCTCTCTCTCTCTCTCTCTCTCTCTCTCTCTCTCTCCTCTGTCTGTCTGTCTATCTATCTATCTCAATAGTTATGGATAAAAAAGACAAAAATGAAAAAAATATTTTGCAGTATGTAGTTTTTTGTTCCTCTTCTGCCTGCTTAAAACCCATTTCATCTTCCACACAAACCAGAAACCTGTTGTCTTTCAGGGTCCGAAATCAAAAGAGAAATCTTTTCTGATGATGTTCAGTCTTTTTTAACCCTCGATGCACCGAAGAAGTCACGTTCTCCAATGGGTTGGTGAAGTGCTCGGAATGTTCCCGCTCTTATCCAGTCAGCAGCCTTTACGTCAATGAAGTCTGAGCTCTGCCTCTCCCCACCCTCCTCCTCCCACGCTTGAAAAATGAAATGCTGATCAAAAACTGGTTTGCTACCTCCGTCCCTTTGCCATCTCCCTCCTGTCCAGGGGTTCTGTGGGCACCCCCCCCCCCCCCCCCCCCCCCCTCAATCCACTTTCGCGTTCATGGACAAAATGTTCCATCCCTAATGCTGACATTTTCGTTGACATACAATTTGTGGCAGAATGCACACTGCACTATGTGACTACTAGACCACTTTGAAACTGTGGTCGGAAGAAGGACGATAGACAGAATCACGACTTTAAGATTCTTTCACAGCACTGATGTATAGGAAATATAGACAGGGTTGTCTTTTGGACGGTGATACCTCATTAATTTTCTTGCCTTCTCAGTTACATTGTTCCCACGCTGTTCGTCGCAACTCTCCCGTTATACAGCCACACGCAGAAGGCGTCATGTCACAGTCACTCGGCTATAGCTAAACCTCTCTACCAGGTTGCCACGAGGTCCCTGGTCACAAGAGATCCTGTGTGACTGTTTAATCATTTCGATGATGTTCAATGGTGTCTGTTGTAGTTTAAAACACGCAGGACAGTCCCTGCTACTCTGGTGTCCTCAACCTTCCTTCTACTTCCTTGTTAAGAACCATAACCGCGTAGCAAGAGAGCTAGATCTGAGGAAGGGTAACGAAATGGGCCACATTTTGAAAGCTTGTCTTGATGGAGGGAATCTCTCTGGATTGCTTTGATAAATGGAATGTCTCTGGATTGCTTTGATAAAGGGGATGTCTCTGGATTGCTTTGATAAAGGGAATGTCTTTGGATACTTTGATAAAGGGAATGTCTTTGGATACTTTGATAAAGGGAATGTCTTTGGATGCTTTGATAAAGGGAATGTCTTTGGATGCTTTGATAAAGGGAATGTCTTTGGATTGCTTTGATAAAGGGGATATCTTTGGATGCTTTGATAAAGGGAATGTCTTTGGATTGCTTTGATAAAGGGAATGTCTTTGGATGCTTTGATAAAGGGAATGTCTCTGGATTGCTTCTAGTGTCAGAGTTGTTTGTTATTTCAATCTCTCATCCTCAATATCTCATCTGTATGCTCTTATTCCCACACTGGTCATTCCGTCCGTGTCATACACAACCACATCTAGTCTCCTTCTGTGGAAAAGACTTGGCAAACTCTTCAAGGTAGATCCGAACAAGCGTGAAGGAACAGGCAGTCTTTGTGGTTTGTTTAGATAAAGGGAGTGTGGTGTAATTGTATGCAGCAGCCGTGTTTCGAAAAGTATGCTTTGACGGGTAACTCCACCTGTTCTAGTTACAACTGAGATTAAAGCTAAAGCTGAATCACTTGTATATCTTGGAGGAGGGGAGGGGGAGATGTATTGATACAATTGATTATTGGTCGTGCAAGAACCGAAAAAGCAACGATTCTAATTGTTAATGAATCAATAAAATGTCCATTTTTCTGTATGAAAGGATCTGGAGCATGGCGTGTTTAGAGTTAAACCAGACTAATGCTTCATTTAAGTTTATGTTAATTGTATGGGAATTCTGTCTTTATACTATTTCCGTTGTTTTTTCTCTCCTACATTTCCCCCTGCAGTGGAACTGGATCTTGGGGATAAAATGCAGATGTCAATTCCTTTAACTACGTTTATGTAACTAAATAATGAACTTAGAGTCTTTGTGTAATCTTTGCTTTTTCTTTCTAAAGTTTTCATTATTTTAAACATC
>CM031604.1:48565325-48575325 GCA_018398815.1 Conus ventricosus | reverse complement strand
AACAAAGAAGTGTGGCCTACGCGGTATTGAATGTATACCTATCAAATTCCTTCTCCAATGGACAGGACACATCGTCAGTATGGCGGACAGCAGTTCTTTAAAAAGATGCTGCTCTATGGACAACTGAAGGAAGGACAACGTGACCAAGGAAGGCCTCTCGAGAGATATAAAGACAAAGACACCTTGAAGGCCAGCCTCTGAAGCTGCAACATCGTCACTGCTTCCTGAGAAGATGTCGCCCTTGACAGAACACAGTGGGAGCAACGGTGTACCCAGGGCACAAAGACATTCGAGCGCAACAGAGCAGCCGCCATCCTGGAAACGAGGAATCGGAGAAAACTGGACCCATCCTTGCAGGACTCTATTCCATGCAGCATCTGTGGACGACCTTGTGCCTCAGGAACTGGTCTTCATTCCCATATGAGGACCCACATCAGCAGATGACCTGCCTGCCTACTCATCCGTCGGACATGATGGGAGAATCCATCATCATGAAAGAAAGTGAGACAAAAAGCAAGCAAAAGAAACGGCAATAAAAAAGTTCGAATACCAGCATTTCTTTATAAAAAAAAGACACTTTCTAGTTCAAAACAACACAGTGTCAGGTTAGTAGTACTCAGTAAATTTGACTAGTTTTGAGGGGATTTGTGCGAACCTCTTGAATGGTGTCCAGTATGATAAAATCCACTCCCTTACGCCAACAATCACTTTCTTTCACCTCCACCATGCCTCTCTCTCTCTCTCTCTCTCTCTCTCTCTCTCTTCTCTCTCTCTCTCTGTCTCTCTCTCTCTCTGTCTCTCTCTCTCTCTCTCTTGTTGGAAGATAAACCCATAATGGACAAAGGAAAATGGTGTGTCGTAAGAGAATAAGCGCAGATGACAATATATATCTGACATTTTTGTTGGCTTTTTTTTTTTATTTGTATGTGTGAACTGCAAGTCGGACTCCCCACTAGATAACTATATTAACCTTTTTGAGGAAAGGTAAAGAGAAGACACTCATCATTCTGTCAGCCGTCACCGGAAAATTAGCCCGGTTTGACAAGTCATAGCAGCCTTATGTATCTCTCGGGACATGCACAAATCTAAATCAGTGAAGACTAAATATAACTTTCGCCGTACTTCGCATAAAATTTTGCGCGCCATATTTCGTTGGCCTTTAGAGACCCACGCTTTTTTGTATAGGAATAAAGCGTTGTGAGTACGTTGTGGGTCTCCAAGGACCCATGCTTTTTGAGAAGGAATAAAACGTTGTGAGTACGTTGTGGGTCTCCAAGGACCCATGTTTTTTGTGAAGGAATAAAGCCATGTAGTAGGTCATGGGTCTCCAGGACCCATGCTTTTTACATAGGAATAAAGCCTTGCAGTACGTCGTGGGTCTTCAGCGACCCATGCTTTATCTGAAGGAAGAAAGCCTCGCCTCAAGTCTTGGATCTTCAGAGACCTACACATTCTTCTGAAGGAATAAAGCCTTGCTGTAGTTTTGTTTTTGTTAACTCCCTTGTTCGTCGACAAGAATAGCGGGATATGTCAGCCTGGCACAGGACATATAAAGGCTCTATGTATTTGGCTTCCTGTCATCATTTATATATCTGGTAGAATCAGATGCTCTTGAATTCGGCCAGAAGTATGTCAATCTAGCCTTTGCCTTGCGGGTAAACGGTTTGATAATGTGTTTCTTTTCTTTCGTTCCTTTTTTGGCAGACCACTGGAGAAATCGTCACGATAGAGAGAGAGAGAGAGAGAGAGAGAGAGAGAGAGAGAGAGAGAGAGGAGAGAGAGAGAGAGAGAGAGAGGCAGTTAATGTTCCATAAATAAATATGTCTCGCAGCGTGGTTTAACCAGCGCAGAAACGAACAGCGGTTGTATATCTAGGTTTCTGTTGTAGAATGATGCTTTCTGGTGTTAACCATTTCCCTCCAACAGAATCAGATAACCTTCTGTCTGCCTGACTGATGGCTTTTTTGCCCTGGACCTGCGTGCAATTGTTCAAACAACGTTAGTTCTCTCTCTCTCTCTCTCTCTCTCTCTCTCTCTCTCTCTCTCTCTCCTCTCTCTCTCTCTCTCCCTCTCTCCGTGTGTCTGTCTCTCTCATCAACTAAATTTCTTTCATCCAAGGTTCCTTGTTTTTTCTCTCCATCTCATTTTGCCTCTGTCTTTCTGTCCATCTCCCTCTCCCTCCCTTGCTCTCTCCCTCTCTCCCTCCTCCTTCTGTCTCTCTCATTCTTCATTCATTTTCCTTTCATTCCTCTCAATCTTTAAGGCAAATATTTTTTAACGAAATATCTTAATAAAGAGGAGGATGAGAGGAACACTGTGCACCCCCCCTTCTCTCTCTCTCTCTTAAAAGATAAACAAGAGTGGAGAGAAATATGTCATTTAAGTACAGTTGTCACGTTCAATACTATCGCGGCATCAATGGTCATGATGTAAAATATGCATCCATCGTCTGGCCCTCAGCAAGCAAAGAAAGAACCTGTTTAAAAGAAGAAGAAGAAGAAGAAGAAGAAGAAGAAGAAGAAGAAAACCAAATCAGGATAAAGCGTTAAATCCAGATCTGTACCGCTGGTTCGCTCCAACTTTTATTGGGTTTGACCCTGAGCCATATTGCAAGTTTCCACTGAATTTTGTGACAATCAGTTTTTGCATAGTCTGGCACTCATGGAATCACACAAACAAACAGACTGACACTGGCGAATGCTTACACCCCCACCCCAAGTCTCCCTTGGCAGAGGAAATTGCAAAAGTATAGTTACAAATTTTTACACGGACCTGGAAACTGCAAAATGCAATGCAAGATGGGAGATACATAACCGAAGCAACTTTGAAATAAACAGATGCTTAAAACAATCAATACATGCACAAGACTGAGACAAAGACAGACCAACAGACGGGGGAGGGGGAAGGGGGGTGGGGGGAGGAAGGAGGGGGTCACAGAGGCAGAGACAGTTGAGTAAAACAGAGAGAGAGAGAGAGAGAGAGAGAGAGAGAGAGAGAGAGAGAGAGAGAGAGACAGACAGACAGACAGACAGACAGACAGGCAGACAGACAGACAGATAAGATAATGTTGCTTATAGCCCAGCCGACCGCAAAGGGCCACATCAGGGCTGTGACAGACAGACAGACAGACAGACAGACAGACGGAGAAAGGCACTGAGAGAGAACATTATTAATGTGCGGTTTTATTTTATGTTTGCATGTTAGTATTTTTTTCAAAGTAAGAAAAAAAAAACAGTAACAAGAGAGAGAGGGGGGGAGGCAGGGACAGAGAGAGAGAGAGAGACAGAGAGAGAGAGAGAGAGAAGAGAGAGAGAGAGAGAGAGAGGGACAGAGACAGAGACAGACAAAGAGAGACAGAGACAGACAGACAGAAAGATTCAGAGACAGGCAGACAGACAGAGACAAACAGAGACAGACAGACAGACAGACGGAGAGAGAC
This sequence comes from Conus ventricosus, assembly GCA_018398815.1. Taxonomy (NCBI): domain Eukaryota; kingdom Metazoa; phylum Mollusca; class Gastropoda; order Neogastropoda; family Conidae; genus Conus; species Conus ventricosus. The sequence continues at coordinate 48,571,886 of CM031604.1, read as the reverse complement.
ACTGAGAGAGAGCATATTAATGTGTGGTTTTATGTTATGTTTGCATGTTATTTTTTTTCAAAGTAAGAAAAAACAATGACAAGAGAGAGACCGGGGGGGGGGACAGAGAGGGAGGGAGAGAGAGAGAGAGAGAGAGAGAGAGAGAGAGAGAGAGAGAGAGAGAGAGAGAGAGAGAGAGAGACAGAGAGAGAGAGAGAGGAGGGAGAGGGACAGAGAGAGACAGAGACAGACAGACAGATAAACAGACAGATTCAGAAACAGGGAGATAGACAGAGACGAACAGAGACAGACAGACAGACAGACAAAGACAGACAGCTAACATCCATCAATTGCTCTTAGCCCAATGTCTGTCAATGCCCTGGCCTCCTTACCTCTGGTCATAGCGTGAGCAAACCGACGCAGATACGGAAAAGTGAACAACTCTGCCACACTGCTGCCCCGCAGGCAGTCACGAAGGCAACGGCCTCCCTGCGAGTAATGCGGAGAAACCATGGAGTAACACTCCTCTCCACTGTTAAGGGAAGGCCCATATACGGGAGGTGAATGCAATACTGTGAACGGAGAATCAGGATCACAATTCAGAAAGCGTCTGTACGTTTGTGCCTGCGTGTAAGACAGAGTGGGAGAGAGAGAGAGAGAGAGAGAGAGGAGAGAGAGAGAGAGAGAGAGAGAGAGAGAGAGAGAGAGAGAGAGAGAGAGAGAGAGAGAAGAGAGAAGCAAAAAGATTATACTGTCGGTCTTCTAACTCTAGATTGTACTTTTAAGGAGGGCGCTAAGCAAACAAGTTTCAAGAATGAGACTGATAAGTCATCGTATAAAGGCTAACTTAAGATGAAACAAACGCTCGTAAAAGTACACACGTGCACACGCGTGTGCCCGCACATACACGCACACACAGACGCCTGCATGCACGCGCATATGCGCACATGCGCACGCACGCACGCACGCACGCACGCACACACACACACACACACACACACACACACCACACACACACACACACACACACACACCTAAAAGAGAGAGATAAACAGACATACAATCAGACAGACAGACAGACTCACAGACTCACAGACACAGACACACAGACAGAACATAAATTCAATTAGCCATAGGTCTATGATGTCACCTTAATGCCCCCGTCCCCGTAATCCCAAAGGCCCACCGTGACCAGACCTAGGCAAGCCCCCAGACAGGAAGAAATAAACTGAAGAATGGGAAACGTTATTAGCCACCGGCTGGCTGGGTGGGGGGAGGGAGAAACTGGTTAAGGAGAGAGGTAAGAGGAGGTACAGGGGAAGAAGGGAGGGGAATGGAGGGGAGTGGGGTGTTGTAGACCAGTGCAAAGAAGCCATCAGTCAGGCAGACAGAAGGTTATCTGATTCCGTTGGAGGGAAAGGGTTAACACGAGAAAGCATCATTCTACAACAGGTATACGGCCACTGTTTGTTTCTGTACTGGTCTAAAAAGGCTGGGAGATATATTTACTATTGAACATTAACTGGCGCTCAGTCACCTTCTCTCTCTCTCTCTCTCTCTCTCTTCTCTCTCTCTCTCTCTCTCTCTCTCTCTCTCTCTCGTGACGATTTCTGCAGTGGTCTGCCAAAAAAAAAAAAAAAAGGAAAGAAAGAAAAGAACACATTATCAAACTGTTAGCCACAAAGCAATGGCAAGAATAATATACGCTTAGTTAAATACAAGAGCATCTGATTGTACCAGATGTAAAAGGATGACAGGAATCCAAATATATAGAGCCTTTCTATGTTCTGTGTTGGGCTGACATAACCTGCTATTCAATGTATATCACACAAAAAATCCAATACTTCTCTCTCTCTCACTCTGTCTGTCTGTCTGTCTCTCTCTCTCTCTCTCTCTCTCTCTCTCTCTCTCTCTCTCTCTCTCTCTCTCCACAAATGGGAGGGTCTGTAAAACTACGGAATGCACATGATAAAGAAAACGTGACAGAGGAAAGGAAGCAAAGGATGGAAGTTAGAAAAAACAACAACTGACTTAATGTGTTAAAGCCCATGGACGTATCTGCATGAGAATAATTTTGGCAAAGTGACAGTGTGTGTTTTTCCTCCCAGTTGGCTTCACAAGTCGCCCTATGTAAAGCTTGTGTAGTGAATGCTTAGAAACACATGAACTTCACTGTGGCTGGCCCTGAGGCCAAGCGACTTGTGTAGCCTGGGATGCCGTGGTCATTTCTCCAAGTCGTGGTTCATTGTGTTTCCCATTCGTTAGCGTGCCGCTGTCTGAGAGTCTGCTTAGCTCTGGTCACGCTATGTGGAGGACGGTGGCCGGTCAGTTAGGCAGAACAGAACGGTGAGGGATGGGTACATACATCTTCTGTCTCTCCTGGGGTCTGTTCCTCTTTCTCTCTGTTTTTGGTTTTGTTTATATATATATCTCATTAGCATAATGTTACGCCTCATTTTGTGCATAGATAGATCAGTTAGAGAACACAAAAGAGAGGAAGAAATTCAAAGCGTGGGATGAACAGAGAGAAAGAAAAAAAAATAGGTGGGAAGAAAAGAGAACAAAAAAGAGAAGTGGAAAAGAGAAGAGAGAGAGAGAGAGAGAGAGAGAGAGAGAGAGAGAGAGAGAGAGAGAGAGAGAACAGACAGACAGACAGACAGACAGACAGACAGACAGACAGACAGAGACAGAGAGACAAAGAGAGAAGTCACGTGCCAGCTTGCAACAGGGAATCTTTGGGAGGAATCGCCTGCCAATATTGAACAAGAAAGGAAATGCTCTTGTGTGCTTTGGCTATTTACGACCTGTCAGTTTAACAGCACGCTCTTTTTTCTGATGCAATAAACAAAAACAAAACAAAGCAACACACACATACACACGCACGCGCGCGCACGCAGCACACACAGAGACACACAGACACACGTACGCACTACGCACGCACACACACTCACTCACACACACACACATACACACACACACACACACACACACACCACACACAACACACACACACACACACACACACACACACACACACACAATCACACACGAAACTTCACTGAGTCAGGAAAACCACCTTTATGTGCATGAGTACACAAGCATAACACACAGCAAACATACTTTAACTACCTTCGTAAAGATTTTCACGTGTGCTGCTTTAACCGTGAGATGCGACCGTAAATGGAACGGATGCGACAGATTTCAATGTATCCTGCTTTGCATGTTTTCACAACATGTTGCTTTAATATCAGGTCATCATCAAACAGAAAGCCAAGATTTCGAACTGTGTGAGAAAATTCAATGTCGGTGTTGTTTAGTGAACTGATTGTCGGAAGAGATGGGGCAGAGCTGATAGAAGTGGCGTTAGAAAAGAAGAAAAAGAAACACCCGAAGGTGCTGGGGAGGACCCAGAGAAGCACTGTCTTCACCTGCCTTTAGAGCAGCCCTGTACCACCCTTGGAGGCCTGCGCTGTGTTGACGATGGGTACAGGCACGCGCAGGACACTCCATTAAGATATCAAGGGACATAACTGCTCCTGAACAGAGGTAAATCAGACTGCAGGATGCAACTCATAACAGCCTTAAAATAGCATCCCCCATGGGTGTACCAGCCCGTATTTCATGACTGCAGAGCCCACCGGCGAGAAACACCACCCTCCAGCTGCCGAGCACACCCCACAGACCCAACCACCCATGCCCACGGACAGATGAAAAGAGTGCCACTCCAGACACAGCCAAGCTTTCGCCATACGGTCTTATGTGCCCTCAAGAGAGAATCCAAAGTTGTAGTCTTTCCCACTGTCAACAGGACTTTCCCTGTGGTCAGTGGGTCTTTCCTCACCGTCACTGGACCTTTCTCCAGGGTCAGCCTAGTTAAGGCGTTAGAAAATGTAATATCCCCTGTTCCATCATCATGGACTTTCAGTTTGTTCTGTTCCGATCACATTGTGACTTCCTTAAAGCATTATTGGAGTGTTTCAGCTGTTCTTTGTAGTTCTCAGATGATTCAGCGTGATGGAGTCGTGTATCGTCTGCGAAGATTTCGTGACGAACGAAGTCTCCCAATTAGACTAGTGAGAGGAGTTGTGTACATGGGCAACAGCACGGGACCCAGCACGGAGCCCTTGGGAACAGTTTCTGCCGACTTTCGATCTTTAACTACAACATACTGTTTCAGATCAAGTAGGATCCAAACCAGTCCAAGGCAGCATCTTGAACAGCAAAAAGATGTGAAAGACGGGAGAGTAGAATTTCATGAACTATCTGTCAAGGGCCGCAGATAAGTCCAACAGCAAAAGAACAGATATATAATATTTGTGTCATGAACTAGTACTGTTTCCTGTCTTCTCACACATTTACCAAAGAACAAACACAACTTCTTTCATACGGACCCAAGTTCTGTCCCACTCCCACCTCCTATGCTGAAGTGCAGTTATTTGATGACACCGAAGAGGAACTCCCGCAAAATCCATTTGAAAGAATATTGGTACGACGAAAACGCTCCAGCCCAAAGGCCACACAAATTCAAATTTTACAAAAAGACTTTTTATGAACCCCCGAAAGGACGGTCTTGACTGACTGCCCTAGGTTCTTATTTCACATGATACTCATTGTTACCATTTTTTCTTTAACTCTGGTAGGCTTTTGTTAGGGATTAAGCATACAAGATGTTACAGCAGTGAGTGAGAATTCAGGTAAATTGGGAGTGAGAAATAATCAGTTTCAGGATATAAATGCTGTGCTTCGGGCTGTCATTTTGTGGGCCCTTGGTTTTTTTTTATAATGCTTGTTAAAGGTTTTACAAATAAACCGAAAATTTGCAAAATGCTTATTGGGTGTTGGTGGTTTTTACTGTTCAATGCGTTATGAAATAGAACAGTTTCAACTATAGACAGACTAGTGAGCACTACGTAAGTTGTAATCAGACAGGTGTTATGTGATTTGTGAAGAGCATTTTTTTTTCTATGATTTTTGACAAGAAAAACAGTTTCGAAACTGGTCTGCAAGTTTTCGATTCATTCCAACCAAGTGATACTTTTTTGAGCAGGAGTTTAACAACAGTTTTGAAACCTGAAGGATCTGTGCCTGATACAAGAGATGTTTTTAGATTATTGGTAATTACAGGGAGAAGAGAAGCAAGATTTTGGGAACGAAGTCAGATTGGAATTAGCCTAAGCTTACAGGACTTTGGAACTATCTGGAGAATTGTCTTTTTCATGTCCTCTTCAGAAACTGGGAAAAATGCAGCAATGGGAGTACCGGAAAACATATCCACTGAGAGTATTATACTTTTGTACCACGTGGCTAAAACTGCGTGCGCAATACCTTGGTCATACTTCAGTCTTTTTGATTTATTTCAAGAGAGAGAGAGAGAGAGAGAGAGAGAGAGAGAGAGAGAGAGAGAGAGAAGTGACTGAATAGCAGTTAATCCTCAGGAAAAAAAAATACTTCGCAGCGTTGTCAGACCAGTACAGAAACTAACAGTGGCTGTATATCTAGGTTTCTGTTGTGTAGAATGATGCATTCTGGTGTTAACCATTTCCCTCCAACAGAATCAGATAACCTTCTGTCTGCCTGACTGATGCCTTCTTTGCCCGCCCTGCGTGCAATTGTTCCAACAACGATAGCCCAGTCTATCTGTCTGCCTGCCTGTCTCTCTGTCTGTATGTCTGTCTGTCTGTCTGTCTGTCTCTCTCTCTCTTTCTCCCTCTTCTGCTCTCCCTCCTTAATGTTTGGGTCATCTTTTTTTCTGTCTAAATAACGCGAAATTTGTGTTCATCATTGTTTCCTTTATATCTCTTTCTCAGTTTCTTTCTGTCCCTCTCTTTTTGCCTCTCCCCTTCTTTATGTCCGTCTCCCTCTCTCTTCATTCCTCCTCCCCCTCCCCCGCTTTCTCCCTGCACCCCCTCTCTCTCTCATCCTGTATTTATTTTCATTTTATTTTTTACACTCTTTTTGATAAATTTTTCGTAGATCCATTCATTTTGTTTTCTTTTCATTTATGTCGTTTTTGTTTTGTTTCGTCTAACTTTCGACTTTCGCGTCTCTCACGTGTTCTTTACCATGTGCATTTCTTCAGTCGTTCAGGCCTTCACATTCGGCAAAAGAGCGAGGAAGAGAGAGAGAGAGAGAGAGAGAGAGAGAGAGAAGGAGAGAGAGAGAGAGAGAGAGAGAGAGAGAGAGAGAGAGGAAGGAGGGAGGAGGGAGAGGGGAGGCGCAGGCTGGAGTAATAAAGAGCATTACGGTGCATAGATTGAATAGCAAAAGGGGCATGAAACGCTGTACATGTTTGGGACTCCAGTCATCATTGTTCACATTGCTGTTTCTTTTGGCATCTGTCAGAATCAGATGCCCTCAAAGTTGCCAGATGGATGTTATTTTCACCACTGCATCGCTTTACATGTAATATAAGGCTTTGGGCTTTAAGCTGGCACGTATTAAGGAATTGAGAGAGAGAGAGAGAGAGAGAGAGAGAGAGAGAGAGAGAGAGAAGAGAGATGAGAGAGAGAGAGAGAGAGAGAGAGAGAGAGAGTGAGTGAGGGAGGGAGGGAGAGAGAGAGAGGAGAGAGAGAGAGAGAGAGA
>CM031604.1:48557825-48560325 GCA_018398815.1 Conus ventricosus | reverse complement strand
CACACACACACACACACACACACACACCACACACACACACACACACACACACACACACACACACACACACACTCAAACACACACCTTGTCTAATATCACATTTAGTGAAAGAAGAAGAAAAACAACAAACAACACACACACACACACACACCACACACACACACACACACACACACACACATACGCACCCCTCCCCCCCACACACACGCACGCACACACACACGCACGCACAACACACACACACACACACACACACACACACACACACACACACACACACACACACACACACACACACACACACACACACACACACACACCGCGCGCGCGCGCGCACATAGGTACACACACACACATACCCCCGCCCCCCCACACACACAAACACACACAAACACACACCACACACGCACGCACGCGCGCGCGCACACACACACACACACACACACACACACACACACACACACACACACACACACACACACACACACACATGCACACGCACGCACACTCACACACATACACAAATACCTCTGATCAAAGGAGGGAGCGGGAGAGGGAATAGTTGACCCGATGACCGAGATGGGAGAGGAGGGGGTGAGACGGAGCTGTCAAACGCTGCAGATCCTTATAAATGTCAAAAAGCTAAGTTTGAAAACCGTGTGTAGACAGTGAAACAGTCTTACAAAGTCCGTCAGCGTTAAGACCCCCTCCCCCTCCTTCCCCTCCCTGCTTTCGTTTGAAGATCGTTTGTCTTTCTTTTTTAACACATACATAACATAGAAACAACATAAATAGCAGTGATGAGCTGTGCCAAGGCACACCATTACACAGCATGCACCTAGTGAAGACAATGAAAACAGATACGACCAGACGGGCTATTGGGAGAGCACCTACTTGCGCTAGCCTGAACAGATCCTGAATGCACTTCATGGGTCAGTTCACGTTGTACACTAAATTATTTTTACGCCAAGGGAAGTAACAGAGTAAAAGAATTACTTCTTTCGTATTAACAGATTATGGAAAAACAACAACAACAACAACAGCAACAACAACAACAACAACATAAAAACAAATGTGAACTTCGGTACCACTACAAAGTTTCGACATTTAAAGAAAATATGTGACTTCATAGATAATATCAATTTGCAGCAGTTACTTCCCAGTGTTCATCTTAAATGGAAAATCAGTTATGATCTTCCAATAGGAATCTGGATCCGCTTATAATTCAGATCTGTTCCATGGACATTGGAACCAAAATGTGATAGGTTCTTCCATTGGTCACATTCTATCCTTTCGCCAAGTTTGGTTCGGACTTGTTGCATATTCCTGCAGACAGACAGACAGACAAACAAAACAACGGATAGGGATGGAAACACAATCGCCATAGCGAAGGTAAAAAAAATGTGCTAACGACTTGGTTATCTAGTTCAGATTGACGGTATTGTGATAATCTAAGAATTAACAAACTGTAAGACCTTTGGATCAGTGAAATTACAAACTGCTAGTATTTCAAGCAACCATTCTTATCCCCCTTTGACCTGCAGTTAACCTTCGCCGAACGTCATGGCAATTACATGACCCACAGTCGTGAACCTCATCTGATGACCGACTCAGTTTTGGAGCTACCTCCTCAAAATGTTATCACTTTGTCATTGAAGCATGGCCCTGTACCAAACAAAGAAGTAAAAATACAAACAAACCAATGGCAAGGATCTTATTCCTTCAGGAAAAAATATGGGTCCCTGGGCATCAACGGCATACGGTGAGGGTTTTTTTTTAAAATTTTATTCCTATACAAAAGTATGGGTCGCTGGCGACCCGCAGTGCAAGACTTTATTCCTATACAGAGTGTTGTTGGTACACAGGGACCCACGATGCACTCCTATACAAAAAGTATTGGTCTATGGAGACCCACGATGCACTCCTATACAAAAAGTATTGGTCTATGGAGACCCACGATGCACTCCTATACAAAAAGTATTGGTCTATGGAGACCCACGATGCACTCCTATACAAAAAGTATTGGTCTATGGAGACCCACGATGTACTCCTATACAAAAAGTATTGGTCTATGGAGACCCACGATGTACTCCTATACAAAAAGTACTGGTCTATGAAGACCCACGATGTACTGCAAGGCTGTTTTCCTATACAAAAAGTAGGGGTCCATGGAGACCCACGATGCTTGTTCATTCCTAAGTTCCCCTCCCCCCCTCCATGGCGTGTACTCCCCCATTCCCTCTTTTTCCGTCTCCCCTCTCCCATCCCTCCTCTGTAGAGAATGTAAATATGCGGGTTCAAGCTCACCCATCTTAATTTGCACGAAAACCCCCCTTTTCACATACACATCACGTCCATCTCATGTCAATTTTAGCCAAAATTAACACCTGTTTCACAAAAAAATTAACACGCAAAACCGCCAAAAATTGACACAGTCAACACTTTAAAACGGGGGCTTACGTGCTAGATAAGATTGGTGATCGTGAACCGCATATTTACA
>CM031604.1:48544502-48547002 GCA_018398815.1 Conus ventricosus | reverse complement strand
TTTATGATTACCACTACGATTTCCAGACACCGTCTTTATCGCTACGTCTCTATCTCACTCTGTATCACTACGATTAAAAAAAAAAAGAAACAAATTACGAAAGAATGTCAGTGTGTGTGTGTGTGTGTGTGTGTGGTGTGTGTGTGTGTGTGTGTGTGTGTGTGTGTGTGTGTGTGTGTGCGTGTGTGTGTGTGCGTGCGTGCGTGTGTGTGTGTGTGTGTGTGTGCGCGCGCGCACGTGCGCAATGTCTATCAATTTCTCTCTCTCTCTCTCCCTCTCTCTCTCTCTCTCTCTCTCTCTCTCTCTCTCTCTCTCTCTCTCTCTCTCTCTCATTCCAATTAAGTGTCACAGATGTCTAAATTTAAAAATAATGCCTATGTTTCTTTTTGTTTGTTTTGTTTGTTTTTCTTTGTTTGTTTGCTTTGTTTTGTTTTGTTTTGTTTTGTTGCTCCTATAGAATTTTCATGAATATCCCATGAATAAATATCTAATGAGGAGAGAGAGAGAGAGAGAGAGAGAGAGAGAGAGAGAGAGAGAGAGAGAGAGAGAGAGAGAGAGAGAGAGAGTCTTCGCTTAGTCATGTAGCAATAGCACTACGTATTTCAAACCTCTACCTTGTTTTGGCACTACGAGAAGTAACGAAAAGTAGCTAAAAAGCGACTGCCCTCTGTCACTAATGGACATTTTTGATTAGCTCTATACAGATGGCAAAGAAGGAGAAAGAAGCTCGAAGGTTGACTTGCGATCTCTATTGGCTACTGTCCTTTAGCACTACGTGGCAGTAGCTCTACATACTTTCGTGTGTTTTGTTTTCTATTTCTTTCTTTAGCACTACGTGGCAATAGCTCTACATGATGAAATTTAGAACTGCTGCACTGGCAGCGCAGATTTTTGTATTGGACAGACTAGGCCTATTACTCATCAATTAAATACCGATACTGTTTTGAGCACAATGCCTTCTGCCCACCTTGTTGAGAGAGAGAGAGAGAGAGAGAGAGAGAGAGAGAGAGAGAGAGAGAGAGAGAGAGAGAGAGAGGGAGGGAGGGAGGGAGGAGAGAGAGAGAGAGAGAGAGAGAGAAGAGAGAGAGAGAGAGAGAGAGAGAGAGAGAGAGAGAGAGAGAGTTCTTAGATTATCTCTTTCTGTCTCTCTGAATCTCTGTCTCCGCATCTTTCTGTCTCCGCATCTCTCTCTCTCTCTCTCTCTCTCTTAATTATCGCTGTCTCTCTGTCTTTGTCTCTCTCTAATTATCTCTCTCTCTAATTATCTCTCTCTCTCTCTCTCTCTCTCTCTTCTCTCTCTCTCTCTCTCTCTCTCTCTCTCTCGCTCTCTCTCTCTCGATTTCTGTATTTTGGTAATTTCAATTATCGTAATTTAATACAACTCGGAACTCGGAACATTTTTTTTTTAATTGTACTTTGGTCTTAGGCCAGGGGCTCTTGGCCTTATATAACGTGGAGGAGGGATGGAACTAGGAAAGAAAATGATTTACAAAAAAATATATTTTGACGCACTAAACCATCCACATATACTCAGGGACTCAGGAATTTTAACGTAAGGTCACCAACCCGTATAGCTATGGAAACACGCGTGTACTGACACATTAACTAAAGAACTGTAAATGAACAACAAATTAATGAGTAACAATGACTCCTGTCACCAAATACAGAGAAAAACAAAGCAAAGCAAAGAAAGGATCAATACAATCTTGTGACAATTAAATGTATTCCGTCTCTTATCTCGGGTTTAAAGCATAAGATATGAACATTGCAACATATCTAGTCAGGATACAACTTAGATTCTGTAACAAGTATGACAATCCGGTCACGTACGATACGAGATTACGTACGGCACGAGGACACGTACGGCACGAGGTAACGTACGGCACGGTAGGTAGGTGGTGGAACATAGACCTGGGGAAATATGGAGGTGGGGGAACATAGACCTGGGGGAATATGGAGGTGGGGGAACATAGACCTGGGGGAACATAGACATGGGGGAACATATAGCGCCTCCCCTAGTGGGGACCTACTGACATTATCCAGTAGTGATTGCGCTACACCATCCCCATACAAACGGGCCGTTGTCACTATTTTTCTTTCTTTCTGCTGTAGAGCAAACGGGCATTGCGATATAGACACGTAGTTTTAGAGAACGCGAACATGAATAGCTTTTTCGATACATGGTCAATTGTAGTGATATAGACACGTAGTCTTAAAGGGTCGTATGGTTTACGACACGTAGATCTATTGGTCGTAGGGCTAATAACTGGTAGTGCTTTAGATACGTAGTGATTGCGCTACGCACCCGAAATCACCGCAGTTACAGGTTTCATAAAAAAAAGAAAAAACTCATGCTTCCTCAATGAACGTAAGGGGTGCGTAGCGCAATCACTACGTATCTAAAGCACTACCAGTTATTAGCCCTACGACCAATAGATCTACGTGTCGTAAACCATACGACCCTTTAAGACTACGTGTCTATATCACGAGCTTTTTCTTT
>CM031604.1:48532002-48534502 GCA_018398815.1 Conus ventricosus | reverse complement strand
ACTTCATGTGAAGTGCATGACCTTTTACTGTAGTGCAGGTGGTGATGGCGCTGAAGGCGTTCTGTTGACGTAGGATGCACACGGTCTACGACTGCGTCGGGCTTCAACATGGCAGCAAGCAGAACCCATCGATTGCCAGAAATTAGCGGAAGTAAAGCCTGGGTAAACGTGACATTTAATGGAATGGAAACTTTAGGAAGGGAAACACAGATTAGACAAAGACGCCAAAATCAATGTTTAGTTACATTTACGGAGTTAAATTGTAAATGACGTTCGCGTTTCTTTTTTTTTTACCCTAGGAACCATTTGAACTAAAGGAAACAAATGGAAAAGAAACCAATGGAAATAGTACAAAGATAGAATTCCCATAGGCTGAATGTTAACTTAAACCAAGCGTTATTGTCATTTTACACTAATCACCGCCATGTTTCAGATCCTTTTATACTAAAAGATGGACATTTTATTGATTCATTAACAGTCAGAAACCTAATTTTTCATTTTTGCCAACACAATCAACAATTATATAGACACATCCTCCTCCTGTCCCCCAAGATCTACAAGTGAACTAGTCCTGGGTTTTGATCTCAGATGTAACTAGAACAGGCGCGCGAAGTTAACATATCTTGTGAAACTCGGCCGCAACATACAATCACATGTGCCCTTTCTCAAAACCACCATGGACTGCCTATTCCTTTACACTTGATCGGGTCTAGCTCAAAGATTAGGCAAAGATCGCTGTTTTCTTTTTTTTTTTAATAAAAAAAAGTCCTGCATTTGCTGAATCAGGATGTCCTGCATACGTTGAATCAGGATGTCTTACAATTGTTGAATCAGAATGTCCTGCATAAATTGCATCAGAATGTCCTGCATAAATTGAATCAGAATGTTCTGCATGTGTGAAATAAGAATGTTCTGCATATGTTGAATCACAATGTCCTGCATATGTTGAATCACAATGTCCTGCACATGTTGAATCAGAATGTCCTACACATGTTGAATCAGAATGTCCTGCACATGTTGAATCAGAATGCCCTGCACATGTTGAATCAGAATGCCCTGCACATGTTGAATCAGAATGTCCTGCACATGTTGAATCAGAATGTCCTGCATATGTTGAATCACAATGTCCCGCACATGTTGAATCAGAATGTCCTGCACATGTTGAATCAGAATGTCCTGCACATGTTGAATCAGAATGCCCTGCACATGTTGAATCAGAATGCCCTGCACATGTTGAATCAGAATGCCCTGCACATGTTGAATCAGAATGCCCTGCACATGTTGAGTCAGAACAGGCACGACACTGAACGCCGTCAAAGAAACCCAACAGCAGAGCAGGATGTTTTGTGGCTGGGTGGTCCAGTGTCAATGTGACACAGAGGAATCCCAGCGTGGTGTCCGCCACAGGAAGAGACTAGAGGCAGCTGTACATAATACAGACGGAATGAGCAGCAAGGGAATACAGCAATATAGAAGGAACACTGAGGATGAGAGATTAAAAAATTCTTCCTCTAAAAAGCAATCCGAAGACACCCAGACAAGCAGTGGAATCTTGTCTGTTTTTATTACGTTTACTCAGATCCACCTCTTCCACTACGCAGTGATAGTTGTTAATAAAAACAGACACCACTGAACACGATTCGACGGTAATGCAGGATCTCTTGTTACAGGTGGCCTCATGGCAACCTGGTAGATATAGCTGTAGCCTGGTGACTGTGCAAAGGCACCCCTAGATGAGGCTGTGTGTGGGACAGTAGGAAGGGACGGTGTGGATAGATCACGTTATTGAGAGAGCACCGTAGATGAGGCACCACTCTAAAAGACAATGGTGTCTACGTTCTCCATGCATCAAACAGTATTCACAGGGGATCAACCAGTACTTGACTGCCTTCTGTCCTCCGTCCCATCACAGTTTCAAGCTGGTGTCGTAGTCACACACTGCAGTGTACATTCCGCAAATATAATGTATGTGAAGGAAGGTTAGTTTTCAGTTGAACACCTTGTCCATGAAAGGGGAGAGGGGTTGGGGGAGGGGTTCAGATTTCTGCAGCACTACAGGACAAGAGGGGAAGGGGAGAGAGAAGGGGCACAAAGACCGGTTTTCTTCTTGTTCAGCGGTTATGTGTTGAGCGTGGGAGGAGGTGGGAAGGAAATTGACAGTACTTAGTTTCATTGATCTAAAATCTGCTAAGTTGTTAGGAGGGAAACATTTCGATCGCTACGCCTAACAATCAGAGGACAGTGCTATTCCTGGTGCACGCGGGAAACATGGCCAAAACATCATGAAAAAGGCTTTCTCCTTGGACCTCTAAGCTTTGAAGACAACATATCTTGTTTGTCTTACAGACAGAATGTATTTCAAACTGAACTAAGTTGAATGAGAAACTAGAGAACGCGATTTTGTCTTTTTTTCATCTTTGTCTCTTTTGTTTCTGAACATTACTATACATCTCGAGCAATGTGCTTCATCAAATTTTGTAAACTGCCTTTTAATCGGTAG
>CM031604.1:48504502-48517002 GCA_018398815.1 Conus ventricosus | reverse complement strand
GGGAATGTCAACTTTCTTTATAAATTCAGTTATTGCCATCTTATATCCTGCAAAAGTAAGAAAATCAATATTAACATCATATTTTTCCTTGAAGTTTTTGTGGGAATAAAACTGACCATTATCATCAAAAAAATGTGCGATATAATAGATACCTTTGTTTGCGAGCATTTTAGAAACAATGCACCTTTTCCCGACTTGAATACGTTTATTGTAGGATATAGGTTCTGCTAGTAGCTCAGCAGAATTTTTGGGTTGGCATTTGTAATAAAAAGTATATAAGCTTCAAGAACGTCTGCCCAGAACGGGTTATATTTTGTGAACTTTGCGACAATTTCTGGACCATATTTACTAATAAGAGGCCATTGAGGAAAATTACGCACTAAAATTTGTTTCCATTTATGGTTTGATCGTTCAGTTCTACGGATCCAGGATAATTTAAGAGATGCGACGTAGGTTTTTGACTCAGGAAGACCAATACCTCCATTCCGTACATTTTTATAAGCTGTTTTTTGACTAATTTTTGCTGGTATTTTATCCATAAAAACTTATTGCATATTTTCTGACATGTTTGAAAGAAAACATCTGGCGGGTTTGGTAAAAGCAGCCATAAATGAATCAGTTTTAAAAGGATGATGGATTTCAAAATAGCTATTCTACCTAAAGGTGTAATCTGGCGTTTTACCCATATTCTAAACAAATGATTTACATCTGCTAGCTTTTCTGAATAGTTCATTTCTACGCAATCTTTCAAGTCATTTGTGTCATATCCCAAGAATTCGAAAATTTTGTGGGTCCCAAACAATGTTCAAATGCTCCATATAGCGATTTTCACTATGTTTTAAGCTTCCTAACCAAACTGCGCTCGTTTTACTCAGATTCATATGAAGACCCGAGACGCTGTCAAATCTAAAAAGAACGTCAATACAAGTTTCAAACGATTTTCTATCCCCTGCAAGTAGAAACTCTGTGTCATCGGCATACTGAGACAACTTATATTCAGTTTCGTTTATTCTAATTCCCCGAATATCTTGGTTTTCCCTAATCATGTTGGCTGATATTTCAACACAAATCACAAATAAATAAGGAGAAATTGGGTCTCCTTGTCGACAGCCTTTTTTAATATTGAACCAATCTGAAACCTGTCCGTTAACAATAACGCAAGACTTAATATTTTTATAGAAAATGTTTATCCATCTACAAATGTCTTTTTGGAAGCCAAACGCTTTAAGGACTTTAGACATGAATTCCCAAGAAATCGAATCAAAGGCTTTTTCAAAGTCTATATTCAACAACAATCCGGGCAGATTATTCTCGTCTAAATACGAAATAGTGTCAAATATCAGTCTTATATTGTTGCCGATGTATCTATTTCTAATAACTCCAGTTTGATCTTCATTTATGATTTTCGGCAACACACTTTTTATTCTATTTGCAATGCAAGAAGACCCTATCTTGTAGACTACATTCAACAGAGAAATAGGTCTCCAGTTTTTAATATACTGCCTAGGTTTATCACCCTTTGGAATACATGTAATGATTCCCTCTCTTTGTACTCATGACAGTTCTCCTTTTTTAAAACTTGCGTTTAATGCTCTGACGACAAAAACACCTATCTGTTTCCAAAATACTTTGAAAAATTCAACAGTAAAGCCATCAGAACCAGGGCTTTTATTATTTTTCATTGTCTTTAAGACATACGTAGCTTCTTCTAATGTAATAAGACCTTCTAATTCAGCTGCTTCTGTTTCATTCAAACTGAGGATGTCCTCAACTAAGTCATCTATGTCACAATTTTCCACAGCGTTATCAGTGTATAATGATTTATAAAAATGGTGCACTTCTTTAAGTATGTCATTTTGGTTTGTTAAAACATTATTTTGTTTATCAATTAGTCTGGACATGTTTTTACTAATGTAGTGTCTTTTCTCAAGATTGCAAAAATAACTACTAACTTTTTCTCCCTCTGCTATCCATTTAGCCCCTGATCTTAATAAAACTCCTTCTATTCGTTTTGTTCTGAATTCCATTAGTTGCTCTTTCTTCTCATTAATGATTTCGATATCATTTTCACTTTTCCACTCTTTTATTTTTCTAAAGTCCCTGATAACTTGCTGTATCAGATTTTTCTCTTCAATTAGTCTGTCTTTTCTTTGCAGGTAGCGTATGAAATTGTTTCGATCATATATAATCATTAGCAGACAACACTAAAAGATCATCTGCGATAGAGAAATGTACATAATATCTCCCTGATTTGTCATTATCTGTTTTATTATCGAGAATTCATCTTTCACATTATCAATTAACGTAATTATTTCTCTAAATATGTCTTATCTTACAAAAGAGACGGAAGTATCAGCTTCAAAAAGTACCAAACCAGGCCCGTTTGACTGTCCTGTGTGTCCTCTCTGTGGCTTCTGTCTGTTTCCCTGCCATACAAACTAATTATCAATCTATCGACCTATTTATCTAACTAATTATCTGCGCGCGCGGCGCGCGCGCGCGCGCGTGTGTGTGTGTGTGTGTGTGTGTGTGTGTTTGTGTGTGTTGTGTGGTGTGGTGTGGTGTGGTGTGTGGTGAAAGAGAGAGAGAGAGAGAGAGAGAGAGAGAGAGAGAGAGCGAGAGAGAGAAGAGAGAGAGAGAGAGCGAGAGAGAGAGAGAGAGAGACAGACAGACAGACAGACAGAAAGAGAGAGAGCATGCCGCCTCGCGCGCGCGCGCGCGCGCGCGCGCGTGTGTGTGGGTTGTGTGTGTGTGTGTTGTGAGAAGATAGATAGATAGAGAGAGAGAGAGAGAGAGAGAGAGGAAGAGAAGAGAGAGAGAGAGAGAGAGAGATAGGAGAGATAGAGGTGAGGTGTGTGTGTGTGTGTGTGTGATGAGAGAGAGAGAAGATAGAAGAGAGTCTGGTGTGGTGTGTGTGTGTGTTGTGTGTGTGGTGTGTGTGTGTGTGTGTGTGTGGTGTGTGTGTGTGTGTGTTGAACACAATAAGTCCAAGACTTCTAATCCAAACTACCGTCAACATTTTACAGCTATTCTTCCAGAGTCGTACCCTCCTATTAGTGACTAGCACTTTAAATTACCCATGAGGAAAGAAACACAGTTTCAGAAGGATAACAATACCGACAGAAACAAGCGATGTCTTTGAACAATACGCACAGAACTGACAGATGAAATGGTCCACTATTCATAATCCAACCCTAATACGAATGAGGGCAAAAGGCCCACAGCACGATTCCACCTAATACGAATACATTTCGGTTGTCTCCTTTCCGTGTCCTTGACTGTACCTTTGCCCCAGACCGCCCATTAATTCCCGCCAACAACCATAACACACACACATACCCAGAAACTTTCATTGGAATTTTCAGCCTCACAGAGCTTAGGGAGCCATCATATTTTGGTCTTCACGTGACAGCCCGGATACTGAAGTTACTGCGCTACAGCCGCCTCACTTTATATTGTGTAGTTCGTTGGTGCCTGTTAAAACGTCAATGTTATCTTTACTCGAAAGGACGCTCTCTCACTCTCTCTCCTCTCCAGTCACCTCTCTCTCTCTCTAATCATCTCTCATCCTCACTCTCTCACTGTATTTCGTGTAGCCGGTACTCACCCACACACACTGTCCTAAAAATCGTATATTCCAATGTGATTCACGGAAATGGATTGCATAAATTTTTAACACGCAATGATACTTTTAGTTCCGTACGTACACCTCTGAAAGCGTGGTGCATCTACTGTGCGCACAATGTGAAATATATCAAGTCCGATTTGTTTTTTTTTTTTTTTTTTTTTTTATATTTTAAAGTTTTTTTTTTGTTTTTTTTATTTTTTATTTTTTTTATTTATTTTTTTTTTTTTTTTTATTTTTTTTTTTCTTTTTTTTTTTTTTTTTGTTTATTTTTTTTTTTTTTTTTTATTTTTTTTATTTTTTTTTTTTTTTATTTGTGATTGTGTGTGGTCCCGCTTTATCTTACCGTCACTGACCACCGCAGCGCGAGAGCCAGCAGCCATCCGCATGTAACGCGCAGAAGGTAGGAAGGAGGCAGCGCACAGCTGGAAATGCCTTGTACTATGTAGCTGACCTGCAACATGGGCGTGAAGAGACGACTGCTGATACTCAGTATTATTGTGTTTTTGTTTCTAGTGTCGTTTAAACCATGTAAACAACCATGTGCGACACGCCAACTGCAGGCTACCGACTTCCACGGGCCTGCAACAGTATCCCCTCATTCGGCAAAACTCTGTGACACAGCTGACACCACTACAAAAAAAAATTTCCACTGTAGCAGACGTGAACTGGCCACATGGAGGCAATGCCTCCTACACAGATACTACCCTGACATTCTACCAGTGAATTCTCAGTGAACGTAGAGTCAAGGGACACTTGACGAATGTGCATCAACAACAGTAGAGAAACTTCCGCCAATTAACTTGTGCTCCCCACTACCATCTAACATTGCAAAACTGTTTATAAGATATTAGTTACAGGGTCGTCAGATAATCGTTTAACACATCTCTATGTTAAGAGTGGGGAGATGTTGAGGGAACAGTCGCTATTTGCAAGGTTGCCGGCTTCCTAACTTTGGTGTAGACGAAATTGACACAAATAGCCCAATAGTAGGTCATCTGTCAGCCTTGACTTAGCAGCAGACATTGACAAAACTTTTCAAGAAAGGATCCTAGCTCTACCCTTCCCTGATCTGGAAGACAGTTCAAGCCCAGAACATCCGAAGAAGGATCCGTTGAACAAGATCCCACACAATGGTCAAAAAAAAACCCGCAAACCTACGACCAACATTTGACCATCTCTGTGTCAAACGAGTCCCATCGACGAAGGTCGTCAACAGATCATTCGCCCCCCTGTCAAAGGGATCACATCACCAAGATCACCAGGACACTGCAAACCCTACCAAGAGAAGAGGACTACAACACACACCGTATGTCGATGCAGAAAATATTGTCCAAATCAAATTCTAGATTTAAAAGATACAGATAAAAAAAATGAACGCAAAAGCTTTGGCCAAAGAGAAATTAGAGTCCCATGAAGATCTATGCAAATCACTATCTACAAAGTTACAACATTAGAAAAAGAAAATCACAATTGAAATCAGATGTTGGCGAGCATAAAAGAATTATTACAATATCTCAGAAGCGCTTGCCACATTTCTCCTCATGAGTACACCCATTGAAACCTGCCTGTGAACCTGCCCATGACCACAGTCCCTGTCTTTTTTCCACTGCCTTGAGAGACCAGCTGCAATCAAGCGCGACGACAACATCACAGATGCCACAGATCACCTGACCTGTTCCAAAGACCCACCAGCCCTCCAACCCTACCCAACCACCCAGCGGACACCCAGTCCACTCTACCGACCAAGTAAAACACTCTCTCACCAGTCGTCCCTCTCTTCCACTACCATTCCCACCTCCCTTCCTCTGACCTAGCTGACACCAGTCACCTCGCCATCCGCCCCTCCAAGTTAGACAGAGCTCCTGTCTACTCCATCCCGTTAGAAATCGTTTTGATCGCATCACCATCATCACCTGATCAACATCCTTCCTGTCAATGCTCCAAAAGACAAACAGCTACTCCCAGCACCCCCGGTTGCCTCCAACAAACTTCATTGGAAGAACAGACGACTGTTTGAATTTATAGGAGATTCCACAATACATAACATGGATTCACACAAAATGAAACAAGGTAAGCTTCAAATCAGTTCAAAAATCAGTGTTTCTCGCTCAGGGTCTCTGACATAAACACTGGCTTGAATCCCGTCCACCCAATCCCATATGTTAGAGTTATATTGCATGTAGGAATCACGACTGTATAGGGGGAGAGATTACAACACACAAAGGAGGCTCTCCTTTACACATGTCAAACGACCTTCCCCGAGCAACAGTCGTGACCGTCGTCCATCAACCCGCATGTGTAGACATTTAATGAATCAGCCATTGTACAATCCAACCTAAAGCTCAACATAGCAGGGAACTGTCTCAGTATTTGAAGGCCAACAAAGATTCCTTTTCTTGCTAGGATTGGGTGCCCCAGGAAAAAGACATGTCAAATCACCCCTATCCATCAGCCACAAAGTTTGCTAAAACTAGCAAGAACATCAAATACGTGGTTATGCCCTCCTGCTACGCACGTCTCCGGCCCACTGCAAGCCACAGATTCAATACAACACACACACCAACACACCAACAGCCTCCATGTTCCGGCCAGCACTGCACAACCATCCCAGCGCTACACTTCAGCGTACGCGCAGGAAGCAGTACAACACAGCCACGCCCCCTGTGAGACCCCAGCTTCTCAGATTCCGATGGCCGGCCCTGTCCAGTTACATCCAGTGATCTAACGCCAACGGCGTCAGAGCAACCGGTCCTCCCAACCACTGCCCACTTACCACCACGCTGTTACCCGCCACGGTGCCTATCCCTCCCCCACTAATCCACTACAGGCCATTGCTGAAGCAGTGCGACTGCTACAGGCAGCCAGTGGCCCTTTCTTCAGTGTGAAGTACTGTCTTTGTAAGTAGTCATCCTTCCACCCCACCCAAGCGCCCCCCCCCCCCCAAAAAAAAAAAAAAAAAAAAACCCACTTACTAAAAAAAACTTGAGGAACTAGCCGTGTGTTATACTTACAAGTCCTTGATAATAAGTGTGTGGTGTGTGTGTGTGTGTTGGTGTGTGTGTGAGTTGCGCATTGCGCGCTGCGTGTCGTGCGTGCTGCGTGCGTGTGTGTGTGTGTGTGTGTTGTGTGGTGTGTGTGTGTGTGTGTGTGTGTGTGTGTTGTGTTGTGGTGTGTGTGTGTTGTGTGTAACTTTCCATCCTTCCTTGCCAGACTGAAATTAATCCTCGTATACTACTTTGTGGCTGTGTCATTATAGTTCCTATAATAATAACTATCTTTTCACATCGGCATCTATTGTTTACAGTGATCACCGTAGGCTGTGTCTGAAACATTTTGTGTTCTTACACATTTACTAATCCAAGACCACTCGTGTTACTAAAAGACATTTCGCCCATGTTTTCACGAATGACTGAACTGTGTGGGCTCATGAATCATATTGCCTTTCACCTGAAATTGTCAACTTCTTTGTGTTGTCTAAAAAACAAAAACAAAAAAAAAACTTTCTTTTACCTGCGGATCGGTGGATGTGACTGATTGGAGAGCTCCTCATAAGAGCAACGCATTTTGTGCGAAACAGACTTGAGACCTATAGACAAATTAATCTGATTATCAGCAAATATATGTTGAGTTCATGATACATATGAGTTGGAGATTCTGTTCGTGCAAACAAAAACTTGTGCTTTCTAGTCTTGTCAGTACTACGTCCAGTACAACCTGACAGCAATATTGAGTGCACATTAAATTTAAAGTGCATTCTCATCACCACTATTTCGAACACTCTGTGGTACTAATCTACGCATTTTGTTGATTGATTTTTCTGTTTTTTTGTTGTTGTTAGTGTTATTGGTTGCTGTTTGTTGTTTTGTTGATGTTGTTGTTGTTGTTGTTGTTTGTTTTCATTATTTATTTTACTTTGTATAAGAGTCCTTATCTTCCCCATCTCTTTTTGTTTTTCCTTTTACTTGCGCACTCCGGAACATAAAAGACCACAACCAGAACTCATGGCCATCGATAGAATGGACTGAGAATTTGCATTTAAATATCATCAGAGCATCATAAGATCTTCTGATATCACGACCCTGATATCGAACCACCAAAAGCCATTCCATGTTTCTGGTCTCTTCCGTTCAAGACAAAATACCTACATTAGTGCTAAAGATGTAGCAGTCCCAAGGTTATACTATCGGTCGAAAAGACCCTACAAAAGACAAAGAACAGGTCTCTAGTGTATGTCAGTGAATCTCTCGACTTTCAAGAGACTTCCCACCTAAACAACATGACTTAGAAGCAGTGTGGATACAAATCACTACTTTAACAAATCATCGATCCATTTTAATCGGGTTTTTTTGCTATCGGAACCAGCCGAAAGAGTTCACTGGACTGCTAATTTTGTACTATGTATGGACGCAGTTTTCTTAGAATGTAAATAGATTGTTTTAACAACGTGACTTCAATGTAGATCTTTTGAAATCAAACAGGCCAATGGAGCCAAACATAAGTTGTTGATTTTACCATCAGATTTAATCCAAAACACCCACCAGAGTAACACCAACTTCAAAGAACAATCAATGACACATATCATATCTCAAATGAAAAATAACATACTAGAAGCTTTTACCAGTCTTCTCCTCTCGTGATCATTACCCAGTGTGTGTTACATGTCTAAACATGGAGTGAAAATCCCAAACCAGGCCACAAAACCATAACCTATCGTGCTTCACAAATTTAACGAACAAACTTTTGCTTGATTTTAATGAAACTCAGAACTTAATACAGTATACAAAACTTGCTGATCCAGATTCAGCGGATTGAATTTTGATCGAAATTTATAACAGAAGTCTATAACAGACATAGCTCCGTTAAAAACAATCAGAGTAAAGCATATTCACCAAACCACCGGTAACACGAAAAGAATTACAGGAGGCGTTGCTACCTTTAGCAGATCCTTTGAAAGAACATGCTATTGAAGAAGAATCAAGATCACTAAGAATGCAATAACTCTCAGAAGCGCAGGGAAAAAACTTAAATACTCTCGCGATTATATTAACTTCCAAACAAAATCCAAAAAAACTGGTTTGGTACAAGCAATAAACAGCTTAACACAACAGTTCTTCTTCAAATCAACTGTTATCAAAGGTATTACTGCTGACAACTACACTCACTTCTCTACCATCAGATACGTTTGTTACTACAGAACATATCAAGCACTCTAATGAACTTAAAGAACTCCAACAATTTTGTCACGATACAAAAAAATCACGTCTGAACTACACATTTCCACTCATAAACTGGCACGAGTGTATCAGTACCTACTTAACTCAACAGTCAGACACTGGACTAGATGGCATGATGGCAAAATCTGAAACACTCGGCTCCAGTTATAACTGACACGTTAACGTATAACTTTAATCTGTGCATAGATCAAAGTTATTTTCCTAATGCGTTCAAAAAAGCAAAAGTTATACCCATCATAAATCTGTTGATAATACTGATCCTTCAAACTACAGACCAATCTCAACTTATCTATCCTTTCCAAACTCAAGAAAAAGCAATTAAAATAAACACATCCTTCATCACTACAAACAAGTACGAATTTGCTCCATCCCGACAGTCCGTTTCAGACAAAAACAATTCCCTGCCATTCTGCATAACAATCTTGTAGATGTTGGCTTAAATAATATTAATAACAACAGATATTGTGGTGTCTATTCGTTGATTTAAAAAAGCCTTCGATGTCTAATGACCACAATCACTTATTCGAAAACTGGAGAAATACTGTCTTTTTCCAAATCCGCACCGTTAACCCATCTAAAATCATACATCACAAAACGACAACAATGCGTCCTATATCGGGACGCGGTCTCATCAAAACAACTCCTTAGTATGGGCGTTCCACAAGGGCTCCATTTAGGGTCCACGCTACTCTTCTCAATCTACATTAATGACCTACCCCTACATGTGGAGATCCACATGGACCTCTTTGCAGAATGACACCACAATTCACTACCAGCCATAATGATCCTTCAGTCCTTTCCAAAACATTTGCAAGAGAGTAACCACGAACCTGTAAAATAGGACCAAACTAAATCATATGTCACTTCACCCTCAAAAAACAAAGACACAATTACTTACAACTAGGCAAAAAAACAAAAGCTCCACCAAAGATTTCCCTCCAATACACCTCAATAATGTACTTGTGGAACAAGTCACTCATCATAAAGTATTAGTACTAATAATTGACCATAGCTCAGCTGGAAATCCCCCACATAACGTTACTATGCAAAAACCTCTCCCAGAAAGTCTATCATCTTCACCAAAAACAACACATTCTGCCCTTCATTCACAAAACTTTTTTTCCATGCCTATTCAGTCTCATGTTGAATTAAGCAACGACTATATGTGAATCTGCAAGTGGCAAACACACTAAAACCATTGATCAGCTACATAACCTAGCGCATCCACACTAATCCACTGAAGAAAACTAGCCTCGCAAGCTCTGATTATAAAACACCTTCACATTCTTTCATTCAGCCAGAGACCAAATACAACAAAGGGCTAATGATGCACAAGATTCTGACCGGTAAACTCCAACAACATAATGAGACGATTCACAAAAGTCTCTTCGAGAAACTCCACAAACTCCATAACCCAATCCCAAGAATTGACCTCATTAAATCAAGTCTAAAAACGTAACCGCGGAACCACTTTGTGGAACTCCCATCCAGGAATACAGACAAATACAAATCATTGTACCACACTTTCAAAAACACTTAACCTACCCATCTTCTGCGGTAAAAAATAATAACAAAAGAAACTATAAATAAAAATAAAATAAAAAAACCATAATTAATACCAAGTTATCTCAAAGCATAAAAATTCCAATTTTCATGTACTTAACCAATTTGTCTTTTCTAAAATTTTCTTCTTTTTTTTCAGTATCAAGTATCTTGATATATAATATAATAATATATAAAATATGATATCACCAGTGTGTGTGGATAGATAACTATTAAGTGGTTATGTATGTTTGTATTGTGTAATATATATATGTTTCGTGTGCGCATGTATGGTGTATGTGTGAGCGTGGTATGTATGTATGTACATGTTATGTGTGGTATATTATATGTATGTAGGAATAAAATATATAAATAAATATTATATATATATATAAATATATATATATATAAAACATAAAAATATATATATATAAATATAGATGTTTATCTATAAATGTATATGTATAAATATATATATTATATATAAAATATATATATATAAATATAAAATTTATATATATATATTATATATGAGTGTGTGGTGAGTGTGTGTTGTGTGAGTGTGTGTGTGTGTGTGAGTGTATGCATAATTGTTTGTGGGTATATATATGTGTGCATAATGATAAAATCTTATTAAAAATGATTATACTTTTGTCCCCCTTATTCACTCTCTTCTTCTCTCTCTCTCTCTCTCTCTCGCTCTCACTCTCTTCTCACATCTCCTCTCTCTCATCTCCCTCTTATCTCGTCTCTCTCTTTCTCTCTCTCTCTCCCATCTCACTCTCTCTACTCATCCTCTCTCTCTTCTCTCCAACTCTTCACTCTCTCTTCTTTCCTCTCACATCTCTCTCTCCTCTCTCAGTGACTCTTGCTTGTGCATGATTTGCGTGTGTAGTTTTCCGAAACCGTACATATTTTGTCATGTTCATTAACTGTCTGATTTATACAGTGCTAATTATTGTACTTTTTAGTACATTCCATTTCAAATCATTACATCTCATGCAGTTCCCCCTCACCCTACATCCACACTCTCTTCTCTCTCTCTCTCTTTTTTTTTTCTCCCCCCCCCCCCCCCCCCCCCCCCCCCCACTGTCTCACCACTTTGTTATACGTTCTACGTATTTTCAAGCCTTGCGAAAATTCATGCATGTGGTGCCTTCACTCTCTCTCTCCTCTCTCTACTCTCTCTATTTCTCATCTCATCCTCATCCTCACTCTCTCTTCTCTCCTCTCTCTCTCTCTCATCTCACTTCTCTCTCCTGCTCCCATCTCACTCCTGTGCGTGCAAACGAGCGTGTAGTTGTGTGTTCAAAGAAAACACTAATGTACGCATTTGTCATATTCACTTCACTGTCTGTTTTCATACATGCCAATCGTTACGTTGTAGTACACTTACATATTTCTTCCCCACCCACCTCACACCCTAAACCCCCGCTCCTCGAACCTCCTTCCCTTCATTCTTATTAATCTCATTTAAAGTTATTTTAAATCTTTTTGTTATTTATTATTTTTGTTGTTGTTTTGTTTATTCTTATTCTTATTTTATGTTTTGTATTTCATTTATCTTCTATTTCCATTTGATGTTCCTCTATGATTAATGACCGCTTTTGCTTGCTTCTTTGATTTCTTACAATAATTGATTTCACACTGCATTTTGTAAGTCCTACTCATGGCGAGGACTGGATGTAAAAAAGCACGTTAGTGCTTATCTATTATCCTCGTGAAAAAGAAATTGTCTGTCTTGTCTGTCCTCTCTCTCTCTCCTCTCACATGTCTTCACATCTCTCTCTTCGGTCGATCTCATCTCTCTCGTCCTCTCTCTCTCACACTCTCTCCACTCTCTCTGTTGTGTGTACGCGCGCGCGCGTTTTGTTTGTTTGTTTGTTTGTGAGTGTGTGTGTAGAGGAGAGAGAGAGAGAGAGAGAGAGAAGAAGAGAGAGAGGGAGAGAAGATAAGAGAGAGAGAGGAGAGAGAGAGAGAGAGAGAGAGAGAGAGAGAGAGAGAGAGATAGAGAGAGAGAGAGAGGAACCCTAGGAAAAAAAAAAGGGTGTGTAGAGTTTTCGATCACGTTTGTAAAATCCCTATGAGTGTTTATG
>CM031604.1:48487002-48499502 GCA_018398815.1 Conus ventricosus | reverse complement strand
GTCATGACAACAATTAAAACACTATTCATTTAAAAAAAAACTCACAACAAAACGACAAAAGCAACAACAGTAAAGTGAACTGTGACATGGCGATGCTGTGTTTATAGTTAGAGGGAGAGTGGAGGACGGTGACGAGGCTGAACAGCATTGGGAAATAAGGACAGAGGGATTAGGGTGGGTGTGGGGTGGGGGGGGGGGGGGGGGGGGGGGGTGGTACAAATGGGAGTTGGGAAGCGGCTAAGGTTGAGGAGGTTAATCCATTTTCGAACTGCCTCTTCCGTTGACGCTTGATGTCCGGTCAAAGGGGAAGTAAACCTGATTGCATTTTACAGGCAGAGGCCAGAGTGACAATTCTGAGGTCCTTCCGCTTCTGTTAGATGTCTGATAAAGAGGAAGTAAATCTGACAGCATCTTACATCAGTGGTGAGAATGACAATTCTGAGGTCCCTTCCGCTTACTGTTAGATGTCTGATAAAGAGGAAGTAACTTGACGCATCTTACATCAGGGGTGACAATGACAATTCTGAGGTTCTCGTGCACCATCCATAGATGTGACAATTCATACTGTGTGAAAATTTTTAAATAAAAATGAAAAAAAAGGAAAAACAAAACAGTAATGGTTTTGTTGTTTTTCCTTTTTTCCTTTCTATTATTTATTTTTTCATAATGAAAATCAGAAACTATCTCCTATCACTACAGTCTTTGAAGACAACACGACACAAAGATGAATTGGATTTTAAGAAAAGCTGAAACAGAGGCACGGCTGTTCTCGTCTTAATTTTCCATCGCTGTCTCTTCTAGTTCCATACATTATCTTTCCATCGCTGTCTCTTCTAGTTCCATACATTATCTTTTCCATGGCTGTCTCTTCTAGTTCCATACATTATCTTTTCCATGGCTGTCTCTTCTAGTTCCATACATTATCTTTTCCATCGCTGTCTCTTCTAGTTCCATACATTATCTTTTCCATCGCTGTCTCTTCTAGTTCCATACATTTATCTTTTCCATGGCTGTCTCTTCTAGTTCCATACATTATCTTTTCCATGGCTGTCTCTTCTAGTTCCATACATTATCTTTTCCATCGCTGTCTCTTCCAGTTCCATACATTATCTTTTCCATCGCTGTCTCTTCCAGTTCCATACATTATCTTTTCCATGGCTGTCTCTTCTTAGTTCCATACATTATCAGATACGTGCTAGCCCATATGCTATGCAATTCGACGATTTCTGCAAAGCTTGTCTCGGTAGATCATAAAACCGTTGTACACTTGTTGCTGATTTTTCCCCCCAACTTTGTGACACGTGTGGATTCAGTTATACTTAGACACATGCATATTGGCGGTTTTCAAGTCGCAATATTAATTGTTCTTCATCTACAAACATTTTGTCAATATAATTGTACGAAAAAAGCAACACTTAGACGATTAATGTAACGTTGGCACAAAAACGTTGGCGGTTCTTTGCTAAAATGGGCTAGATCATTCCTCGTTGGGAGAACGCAGAAAGTTGTTGTGGAAGGGTCGACATCCCATTGTAAACCAGTCTTGTCAGGTGTACCACAGGGAACTGTTCTGGGGCCCTTGTTTTTCTTAATTTATATAAATGACATAAGTAGAAATCTCTCTCCTGGAACTACTATAAGGCTTTTTGCAGATGACAGCTTAGTATATAGAACAATCAGAAGCAAGAATGATACACGCATTCTACAAGAAGATCTAAACGCTTTACAAGAGTGGGAAAGAACTTGGAAAATGGAATTTTCATCCCCAAAAGTGCCAAGTGTTGCGTATATGTAACAAACGCTCACCAATTAGATCAGATTATTCTATCCATAATACTATTCTTAAAGAAACTAATGCTGCCAAATATTTAGGCGTGATTATAGATAGTCGTCTCAATTGGAAAGAAACATTACAATTTAGTATGTAAGAAAGCAAATAACATCTTAGCTTTCTTATACAGGAATATCAATGACTGCCCCCAAAAGGTTAAAGACGACTGCTACAAAACATGGTTAGACCAGTACTGGAATATGGTTGCTCAGTTTGGGATCCTTACCATCTAAAGGACATTGATAACCTCGAAAAGATTCAGAAGAGAGCAGCACGGTTCGTAACAGGGAACCACATCAGAGAAAAGGGGAATACTAGGAAGAACATGAGGAGATTAGAATGGAAACCCTTAGAAGAGAGAAGAGCTTTTATCAAACTTAACATCTTCTTCAAAGGCAGAGGTAAAGTAATTGATATTCCAATGGAACAACTAGTATTGAATAAAAGTAGCACCAGGAGTGGCGGTCAATGTTATACCATACCTGCATCAAATATTGACAGCCACTTACATTCTTTTTATCCCAGTTCTGTACGGCTGTGGAACTCACTGCCGGGTGCCATCAAGATTGCCACAAATGCAATCTCATTTAAAAAACAAATTGATTCGACAGTTTTGAGATCTGCATATTGACTGTTTTATGTTATTTTATTTTACTTTTTAACATGCGCGCTGGTGACCTACTCGTTTTGAGTGAACCAGTATTTTGGAAGAAGAAGAAGAAGAAGAGATATCATTTCTTGGGACGCACAGTTAGTTACATGGCGTTTTCAAAGATGTCGTACGGTTACACTTGATCATGATAAGCTTCCGCGTTTCATCAAAGCAAAGAGTATATATTTCATATCAATGGAAGTGAGAGGCATTTCCTATGAACAGTTCGGAAATGACAGTCTAATTGACAAAAAGTTCGTGCCGGTCCTGGTGAACAGATTCCCCAAGGTTTCAGGTCAGAGACCCCCTCTGGGCAGTGCTGGGGCGGGCAGTGCTGGGGCGGGCAGTGCTGGGGCAGACAGTGCTGGGGGTGGGCAGTGCTGGGGTGGGCAGTGCTGGGGTGGGCAGTGCTGGGGGTGGGCAGTGCTGAGGCGGGCAGTGCTGGGGCGGGCAGTGCTGGAGGTCAAAGCAAAGAGAGAGGGGACCGAGAGCCAGAGGAAATGGGCAGGAAATCTAACTACGTTCAGACTCAGTGCAGAGTGGGTGTTGAGATGAACGAACAGAGAGAGAGGGGGAGAGGGGTATAAAGAGAGAGAGAGGAGGGGGAAGAAGAGACAAGGAGAGAGAGAGAGAGATAGAGAAAGAGAGAGAGAGAGAGAGAGAGAGAGAGAGAGAGAGAGAGAGGTCATTTATCATGTCTGTAACATCTGAGGTTTCAAAGCAATTAAATTCGCTTCAGGTGCAAACACTGCGTCAGCGTGGACTCTGTGATAACAAGAGGTCCGGGCATCGTGTTGTCTCTTTCCCCCACTCTTCAGTTAGCTGCTATCTCCCTGTCTGTCCTCTGACTCTCTGTCGCTGTCTCTATCTGTCGTTTTCTTGGTTTGTCTGTCTGTCTGTCTGTCTGTCTGTCTGTCTCTCTGCCGTCTGTCTGTCTGTATGTCTGTCTGTCTGCCTTTGTCACTCTTTCTCTCTGTCCGCATGTCTATCTGTCTCTCTCGATCTGTCTGTCTGTCTGTATTTGTCGGTCTCTTACACTCTCAGACTTTCTCTTCCTTTCTTCTTCCCTTTTTCTTTCTCCTTTCCTCTCTCAGTCCGTCGCTTCCAGCCCTCCCCCCCTCCCCTCTTTCCTCTTGTTTTTCGTTCTCTCTCTCTCTCTCTCTCTCTCTCTCTCTCTCTCTCTCTCTCTCTCTCTCTCTCTCTCTCTCTTCTCTCT
The DNA here is from genome assembly GCA_018398815.1 of Conus ventricosus. Classification (NCBI taxonomy): domain Eukaryota; kingdom Metazoa; phylum Mollusca; class Gastropoda; order Neogastropoda; family Conidae; genus Conus; species Conus ventricosus. Next base: position 48,495,803 of record CM031604.1, on the reverse strand, counting down.
CTCTCTCTCTGTCGTTTTTTTTTTACGGCAGTTGTTTATGGTACGCAGAGGCAGGAAATAACTCTTAGAAATGGACATCACCCAAGGTAACTCCGCATTCCACTATGCAGTATATCACTGAAATACGAAGAAGAAATCGCAGAAACCTCTCACTTAACACATCTTTCCTCTCTTCCAAGATGCTGATGGTGACATTGAAATTATATCGGATGTTTAGAACAAACGTTCCGGACAGTTCGCAAAAGAGACTTCGTCAAGCTGATGTTTTTGAGTCGTACAAAAATAGGCACGACGGTTCAGTTGTGTTCAGAAACGTCCATGACATAGATTTTGTTCTCAATAGTAAAAAAAACCACCTTTCCTCATGGATTCAAAACATTCAAGTATTGTACAGGCATACAATTTTGTGTAACGAAATGACAATGGTGGGTAGAGTAGGAGCAACATACTCGAGTTCCAGAAAGCTTGTAATGCCATATAATATTCATCTCCTTATCTCCATTGGGGGCATAACGAATAATAACAATTGACAAACGGCCATTACCGTGAACTGAAAAGCGATATTGATGAAATAATGGAGTAATACTAATTCTATTGTTGCAAAGTGAAAGACAATATTCACGTCATTTATTGAAAAAGAAAGCATTTTTATATCCTCGTAGGAAAATCGGTCTGTCTTGCTTAATCTAAAGAACCTGCATCAATTTCAGCAGACTTTTTTTTTCGAGAGCTATTCAGCAAGGAGTCGTCACTGCAGTCTGAATGTGCATCGTGGCACTGCGTTGAGTAATGGACGACACTACGGCGGGGTTCATCTCCTTTTCTAAAATAATGGAACCGGCTAAGTGTTTTGTCTTCCCTCCCAGATGCATGTAATCTGTGACGGTGTATTCTTTTCTTTCTTTCTGCGTACGCAGGCTGATATCCTGCGGACACTGCCTGTATAGATCGGCAGTGGTTTTGTGTGTATGACCGTTTTCTATCCAGCCATTAAGGCAGCCATACTCCATTTCGGGGAAGGTGCATGCTATGTGTAACGTGTCATCCATACCAACGGCCAAACTGGCCTTCTCTTCCGAAGTTGGTGATGGGATTTTACGTGTGTGCAAGATGTTGTGCGTGCGTTCCACACGGATCCCGGTTTATAGTCTCGTTCGAAGGACTGTGTAGGGAATAGAGTCAGAACCAATGTTAACTCCAAGGGAAAAATCCCTGCACCGAAATTCGAACCCGCAACCCCAGGATCACGAGTCCGGCGCTCTACCAACTGAGCTATTCCGCCCCCTCCTCCCCTTGACGGTGTATAACTTCAGGGTTCTTTAACCTACATATCTAGTTTCATGATGGCAGTATTCACGTTAGAAGTGTCTCGACAGTTGCAGGTCTGGACACACGGAGATCTGAAACAAACAACAACAAACCACAACAAACAAACCAACCTACAAGCAAACAAACTTAACATATCTTGATCGACCATCTGACTCTCAGGTGTGGCTGGAATAGGAACCACGACCCACGCACAACGTTTAGGGAAGGGGCAGACAGTGGGAATATCAAAGATTCCACTGCTGGTTTCAGACAGCGGCGGGTTTATTCCGATTCTTAGAACATCAGCTTCATGTAAGCGAAATCGAAATTGTTCGTGCCTAATTCAGCATGCCTGGACAGTCCTGCTGTGCCATTCTTGGTTGCACACCCGAAAGCAACAAATAAAAATATGTCCTTCCAAAAAATTTCAAAGAAAGAAATGATGACTGGACAGACGCACCGACACGGAAGATCTGCAGGAGAAAACGCGTCGTCGACTAGGAATGCCCCAGTCGTTCTACATTCAACCCTATTAGCTAATCAGAATAACATTTTGTGATAACCAATCGGATCGTAGCTTCTTATGGATACGGGACGATTCTTTAATGTCTGCTATACACGATTATAACACGATCCACATGCATTCTGCGAAATCTACAGATCAATGCCATCGATGACCTGTTCAACTCAGGCAGAGCAACGATTCGTTCACATCATTTTACACAAATACTGTTTCAGATAAATCGTGTTGTGTGTTTAATTATATTTTGGTTTGTTGGCAGAAACACAGCTGTCTGTTTCTTGTCATAGCTTTACAAACCACGGATAACAATCTTAGACAAATGATGCATCAACAAGAACATTATCTATTGATATCTGAACACAAACCCGCCTATTCTGAAACAAGGGGTTCTTTTTGCTGTTAATTTGCAAATGTTCTACTCGCCTCAGCAGCATGATCAACATACTCCATACTGTGACCGGAAATATATGTCCCGACGGCTGTCAAGACAACCCTGTTCGCAAGTTCGCAAACTGCCTGGTGAAGAGTCCTTGTCGCAGTGGGTTATCCCCCTTCCCTCCCATTACGGTCCCTCGTTTAATGGTTGTGACCGCTCTACTGTCGCGCCTGTCAGAACAAAATCTATTGGTTCATAACACTAACACACACGCACGCACGCACGTACACACGCTCAAGCTTGCTCTTTTTCTCCATGTCTTAATAAGCCCGCTCGTTTTCTCCTATTCTTTTTCAGTCGTTTCTCCTTCTGTCTGTCTTGAACCGCTCCGTGTTCCTATCTACCTCTCTGTCTATCCGTCTGCCAGTAGGTCTGTCTGTCTGTCTGTCGGTCTTTATATTCATCTCTCTGTATTTCTCTGTCTGACAGCCTCTCTTTCTGTTTGTCTGTCTCCCCCCCCCTCCATCGCGCGCATGCTGTGTGTGTGTGTGTGTGTGTGTGGTGTGTGTGTGTGTGTGTGTGTGTGTGTGTGTGTGCGTGCGTGCGTGCGTGCGCGCGCGCGTGCGTGCGTGCGTGCGTGCGTGCGCGCGCGTGTTGTGTGTGTGTGTGTGTGTGTGTGTGTGTGTGTGTGTGTGTGTGTGTGTGTGTGTGTGTGTTTGTTTGCGTACGCGCGCGTGTGCGTATGGTGTGTGTGTGTGTGTGTGTGTGTGTGTGTGTGTGTGTGTGTGTGTGTGTGTGTGTGTGTGTGTTTGCGCACGCGCTCGCGTGCTTATGGTGTGTGTGTGTGTGTGTGTGTGTGTGTGTGTGTGTGTGTGTGTGTGTGTGTGTGTGTGTGTGTGTGCGCGCGCGCGCCAGCTTGTCTATCTGTGTTTCTGTGTGTGTCGTCGTTGTTGTAGATGCTGTGGGTGGTAATAATGGTGGTATCGCCTTTGTTGAAGTATTCTGGGTACGAAAAAACGGACAGGTTAATCCAAAAATGTGAGGAGTTGAGTTGTTGCTGTTGGAAAAGAATGAAATTATAAACAAAAAATTCTTCATCGATAGTCGGCAACGGCATGGAGCTGAAATACAACACTGTAACTCTAAAACACAGCGATAAAGTTTATTTTTGATGGGACTACATATTGAAGATTCAGCGATTTCAGTTTCTAGCATTGCACAGCTAGTCTTGCATCTTTTCTTCATGAAAAATTCTCGATTCAAATGAAAATGAATAACAAAAATATGACGGAGAACACGACGACTTCCCTGGTGTGATTCTATATGGAAATCTTCTTTCTTTGGGGGGTATTATTCCTCATTAGAGCATCTGATAACTGTTTCATGCTCTCAACAGAGGAATGTTTAAACCTGCCGATTTCTCTCATCATTTTACAATGATTCTAGCTGCTTTGTCAGCTACTTTCTAGCCATGCATGTCACAGTGAGGTATCCAACAAAGATGAGTCACAATGCCTGTCACTGATAAGCAAGGTAATAGGTAACTTATTCTGTAAACGAGGTCAGGTTGTTTGTTTGCATCGAAGGTATCCGGTGTGTATCAAACCGATAATGAGTCAGCTGAACAGGCTTTTTGTGACAGTCAATTACACAATTAGCGAGAAATTTCAGAGTTAGCATGACAGCTGTGAGTTCAGCTGTGAAACCCGACAACCTTACGCCAAGGAAGTAATATTTTTTCAACTTTTAAAGAGGAAGAACGAAACTGCTCTAAAATTGGTATTTATCAAGAACTGAGCCGTTCATATACATCTGAAGATAAATTTGTGACGTCCCAGACGTTTTTTTGCAGCAGAATTCATATTGTGAATATTTTCGTCTTTTTTCGGTATGCTTTATATGAAATCTTTGTTTTAAAGTCTACTATGATGGAAAAGGTGTATAAGATGGCCTTATTAGCATATCGTTTGTGTTCATTCCAGAAATTCAGTTAAATGAGAAGTATAAATATGTCGCTATTGTCATTTGCGATGCAATATCGTTTGTCTTTTTCGGAAAATCGGATTCAGATCTAACTTCCACCTGTCACCAATTCAGTTCTCAGTGATGCTCGCTCTCCTACAAACTTTTTGAAGCCGCAAATTATCGGCCTTCGTTTAGCCATAGAAGCCGGCAGCTCTGTGTGTAAAGCCTCTCATTGTCTAAACTTTATCATTTTTGTTTCAAATATTTTTGGAACGCTTAAGTATACTTCTTGCCCACGAGAAAGTTTGAATCTTATAGGAGATGTAGATAATTTAATACTTTAACGTTTACAGTGTATTTTATTGGGAGAGCTTTCTTCAAACGGTCATAATCAGCTTTTTTGTGTGCGAATTGTGATTTTCTCATCACAGCGGCAAAAATATGTGTTTTCAGGTGAAAGGATTGTCTGCAAAAGAAAACTATGACTATATCATCAAAACAATCATTTTCATTATGTTTGGAACAGTGAGGCACCCGACGATGCGTCAGCAGAATTCAAACGGTCATTAGTAAGTTTATGATAAGTAGACGTGTACATTGAAATCAGTATCTGAAAATTTTCATAGGCTCTCCTTGCGTTCAATACATCGTTTCAGTGCGCGACGCTTAATTACTGTTTTTCAGATTTCACATATAGTATTTCTGGTGGTTAACGTTAAAACACCAACAGCAGTGAACACGCTTGAAAACAACAGTGCTGCAGCAACGACGCTAATGATCGATCATTCTTATTTTCTTATTTCTTTTTTGACCATTTTTCCGAAGAAAACAATTCAATTTTTACAAAGAAAACACTCAGATTGTGGACTTTTGAGCCTACTTTTCTCCCTCACGATCACATATGACTGAGGCCAGTGTTGAATGCGTCATGCTTACGACCAAAGTTTTGTCGTAGGACGACAACAGGATATACGGTTCTCGATTCGCAATAAACAGAAATATCACTACGAGCCTTTAGGAGTGATTATCATGAAATGGCTTAACAAGGATTTCTCTGCGCTATGGAGTGAGTACGCGTATGAAAAGGTATCCCTGTGTGTGTGTGTGTGTGTGTGTGTGTGTGTGTGTGTGTGTGTGTGTGTGTGTGTGTGTGTGTGAGAGAGAGAGAGAGAGAGAGAGAGAGAGAGGAGAGAGAGAGAATGAGTGTGTGTGTGTGTGTGTGTGTGTGTGTGTGTGTGTTAATATCTGTCTGGCTCTCGCCCTCTGTTTCTCCTGTTCTCCTTGGTCTCCTTCATCATATTGATTCCGACTGGCTGTTAGGTCCAGCTATATATTGTTACTGCTCTCTCGCTCTCGCTCTCTCTCTCTCTCTCTCTCTCTCTCTCCTCTGTGCTCCCCCCTCTCTCTTTCTCTTTCTCAAAATCAATCCGGCTGTACGTGGTTTTATGGGTTTTTTTTCCCAGTGACTTGTGACGAGACGTCCCCAAACGTCGAAACAGGAGTATGGTTTGCGTCAATCAGGCGTCTGTCTACGGTGAGGAATTGATTAGCTCCTTTCGCTCCCTTTGAAGTGTTCTGGAGGCTCTTTCAGTTCACCTCTCTTCCTGTCAAGTATCTGTCTCTCTGTCAGACTCCTTTTCTGTCTTTCTGTCTCTCCCTCCCCCCTCCACTCTTCCTTTTCTCTGTCTTCCAGGGTCAAGTCCAAAGTTTTTATGTGTCAGTGCAGCAAAATGTTGATAGCTTGTGTCTGTGTTTTGCTGTCCCTTAACAAAGGCAGAGCGAATCTTTTACTAGCCAGGTGTGTAGCAGAAGCAGCTGCTAATGTCTGGAATCGTAAGATGCTTAAAGGTAACTGATAATCTTGACGATCTCTACAACTTTACTGATGAAATGTTGGGCGTAAATTTGTGTGTGTAAAAAAACGTTGTTGTTCTGTTCTGTTCATCATTAAAATCGATAAGAGGACTGATGTTGGAGACGACGGCGTGGTGCAGTGAAAATACTTTGTGAATGTGTGTGTGTGTGTGTGTGTGTGTGTGCGTGTGTGTGTGTGTGTGTGTGTGTGTGTGTGTGTGTGTGTGCGTGCGTGCGTGCGTGCGTGCGTGCGTGCGTGCGTGCGTGCGTGCGTGCGTGTGTGTGTGTGTGTGTGTGTGTGTGTGTTCAGTTATTGCTAAGGGATAGAGTTTTTCTGAGTGTTTGGACCGGGTTACAGATGTATGTGCTTGGGGGGCACACACGCATACAATATCGTCATTACTAGGTTGACCACAGTACGGCTACGTTGATTGTATTTCCTGTGTTTGAAAATTCCATAAATTACTGTCCACATTTATTCAGCAGTACCACCACCCTCTTCCGCCTCTCCCTTTCTTCTCCAGAATGATGTCGGCGTGTTTCGTTTTTGAATGTGTAGCAGAACTAAATAGAAACCAAACAACAACCACGTATGTTAAGCACAACCAACCAGCCAAACCATAAAAAATACTGAATCTGCTACAATTGAGCCCCTTCCTAACAGAGCTCACGATTCCCTTTGGACGCAGCAAGAAACCTGAAAAACCTCCTCAACAGAGTTATCACTGTCTCTCCTGCTCCAAAGTCAATGCAGAAGGAAATCTGAAAAAAAAGAAACTTTTTAATCCGCTCCAAACTCAAAAGACTCAGCCCAGCCATCCGCTATCTCTCCCTGCTCCAAAGTCAATGTATCAGGAAATCTGAAAAAACAACTTTCTAATCCGCTCCAAACTCAACAGATTGATCACCACCACCCGCTATCTCTTCCCGCCCAATGCAACAAGAAATCTGAAAAACAACAACAAAACAACAACAACAAACAAACAAAGACCGGCACCAAACTCAACATACTGCCCACCAACACCCAGTATTTTTCCTGCTCCAAAGGCTCCAAAGTCAACATACTGCCCACCAACACCCAGTATTTTTTCTGCTCCAAAGGCTCCAAAGTCAACATACTGCCCACCAACACCCAGTATGTTTCCTGCTCCAAGGCTCCAAAGTCAACATACTGCCCACCAACACCCAGTATTTTTCCTGCTCCAAAGGCAACTGCAAACTGCGAGTCATTTGTCCCCTCGCCAAGCCGGCCGCTGTTCAACACGGCCCCAGGAGCCCTCACACACCATCCAATGCATATCATCATGCCACAGCCGCCATAATAATTCAATCCGTCCTTCGGGGCCGTGACAAGATGTATGTGGATGCGACGTCCCGCACGTCACGCCGGACAGGCCAGTCTCAGAGCATCCCGCTTTACCCACTGCTGCAGTCTCCCTACACGCAGCATCCACCATGCCAGAGTTATGGTCATTGGTAGTGGCAGGGTGACAGCTAGGAGCGCGCCTTGCAGCAGTCCCATCTCAGTGCTAGACTGGGCACCCTTTGTCCGCCTGGTATCAGCAATTAGACATGGGCTGTCTGTCCATTTTCTCTCTGTCTGTCTGTCCGTCTGTCTGACTCTCTGTCTGTCTGTCCGTCTGTCTGACTCTCTGTCTGTCTGTCTGCCTGTCAGTGTCTGTCTCTGTCACTATCTTTCTGTGTCTGTCTGTCTCTTTGCCAAAAACACACACACACACACACACACACACACACACACACACACACACACACACAAACTTCTCATGCTCCCTTCCCTTAAACGCAAGACTGGTGTATAAAGTTATGTATTTAACAGAGGCGGATTCAGATATTTGCTCCACTGCCAATCTGGAAACTAGTAGGATCTTCCCCCAGGCTTTATTTTTTAATGATTCGCTTGTCTACGTTTTTTTTTCTTCTTTTTGGTGCGCTATTTAATCACATTTAAAATTTGTTTAGATTTCCGCCTGCAGTCGCCTCACTTTGCGACTAGATCTACTTATTTTATTTATTTATTTTTTTTATCTCTTCACTGAGGTCACGTGTGTGTGTGTTCTGAGACTTTTTTTTTAATGTATGCAAGATCTACTCGATTTTTCGAAAGCTTCCTTTTTGTGTGTTTACTTAATGCAAAGTGTTTCTTACCTAGCAGGTAACAAGGACCTAGAGGCAACCCTGATGAGCTCTTCACAGATCGCCCTGATGAGCTCTTCACCGATCGCCCTGATGAGCTCTTCACAGATCGCCCTGATGAGCCCTTCACAGATCGAACAGCTGTTGTTGCTGGTCCGCTCACCCCCCCTTTGGAGGAACAGTACAACAAAAGAGATCACTCACGAGACAAGGATTACTAACCATGCCCCTTCCCATTAATCGCGAGTCTGTCCTTTATAGGTATTATCTAAAACAGGGATTTTTGTTGTTGTTTAATCCACTCTCCTATTTGGAAATTGAAAGTGTATAGGTTTGATCTTTATTTCTCTTTTTTGTTTGCATGTCCTTTATCAATTGTAGGCCCTTGAAGCTTGTAGGTTGGTGTCCAGTGCTTTAGACTTAAGATTTTTTTAAGAGTACACATTTTTACTCTGCCATTTTATTTCGAATTCCTATTTCCCCTTCAACCAATTCTCTTCTTTGCTATTTGGAGACATTTCGGGAATCTTTTTAGCTTTTTCAAGAATTTCCTTTTTGTTTTTGCTTCTAAGTTCTTAGGAAGTGTTTCTCATCAGCAGGTAGCCGGTCTCAAGCAGCAAG
>CM031604.1:48414502-48469502 GCA_018398815.1 Conus ventricosus | reverse complement strand
TCTCTCTGTCTCTCTGTCTGTCTGTCTGTCTGTCTGTCTGTCTCTCTCTCTCTCTCTCTCTCTCTCTCTCTCTTTTTTTTTTTTTTTTCTCTCCCTCTCTTCTTGGCCAGCCGATTTTCACATTTTTTACTGGACGACAGAATTCGGCTTTTCTTTTTTTACGATCAAAACGACGTATACAAACCATCATATACATTTCACGTGTACATTGTTGCTGCAATGGAACACATAAATATGTAGATCAGGATAAGTGAATAAGACATGACAAATACATATCATCATATTTCATTTTATATAATGTTTTGGTTGTTGCTGTCTCGTACAAACTCCCTCATGTTATTTCTGATGGAATGGACAATCGAACACAGGGGAAAAAAGGAGAAATGAATAAAATCAACAATATTTGCAAGGGTTTTTTTCTTTTAAATTGTTTTTCAGCTGAGATCTGTTTTGTGCTATTACTTCTACCATGTATGGAAATCAGTCGTAAACTAATCGAGCAGCAGTTTGTACTTTTAGGATTTATTTACACAACACGAAACATTTGTATAGAAAAGGGTTTGATTTCATTCTTTATGTAGTGTGTGACTGTTTTAAAAGCCTTTGCCACTGATACAGTGTCCTCACATGGCGTTGAAACTAAAGGACTATTTTTGCCTTATCCTCTTTTTAACGTGAGAGAAGTGTTTTCATCTCTTGCCTGTTTATTACGAGCTTTTTCTTTGTCTCTTTCCTTTTGACACGAAAGGTCAGACAACATAGAGCTCTTTGAACAACAATCTCTCTCTCTCTCTCCTCTCTCTCTCTCTCTCTCTCTCTCTCTCTCTCTCTCTCTCTCTCTCTCTCTCTCTCTCTCTCTCTCTCTCTCACTCTAAGACGCTGCGTGATTGGACATCGATCAACATTCCAGACAACATACAGCAGCTAATGTACCTTGCGTGGCCCAAGATGAAGCGCATCTTGCTCATAAGGGTTCTTCAGGACTTGCGAAGAGAAAAACAAAAATAAAACAGAAAAAACCACCACCACCTATTTTCACAGTTGGGTTGGGGCTCTTATCATCCTTTCTCTTCACCTTTGTAGTCTTCTCTCTCTCTCTCTCTCTCTCTCTCTCTCTCTCCTCTCTCTCTCTCTCTCTCTCTCTCTCTCTCTTCTCTCTCTCTCTCTCTCTCTCTCTCTCTCTCTCTCTCTCTCTCTCTCTTTAAAGACTGCTTCCTTTTTCTTACTGAAAAAGATGCTCAGTTGGACTAGAAGACGCATTACTTTCTTTTTTTTTTGTGGCATCAGTTATCGAATCAATGGAGCACCTAAGGCGGTGATTTTTCTTCTTCTTTTTTTTTTTTTTTTTTTTTCCCCTAAGGCCAAAATCCACCTCTTCATTTTTTGGTGCTTCACATTGTCCTCTTCATCTGCCAAAAACACACACAAAAAAAGCGGAAAAAAAATCAACAACAATTTCCACAAGTAAGGTTGTTTTTTTTTGTTTTTTTTTCCAACAGCCTCTTACACACCATGCATAGTCTGTATGTTCTCTTACAAATGTACACAGTGTTGCAGATTTTAGTGTTTTGGCATTTGATACAAAGTGTCTGGGTTTATTGATGTTCTAATGTGTGGTGAACTGGCACACTCACTCTGATCACGCTTTGTACATACAAAGGAAACAGCATATATCAAACAAAAAAAAATAATCATTTTCGGTTTTTCATTTTGTTTTACACACACACACACACACACACACACACACACACCCCACACACACACACACACACACACACACACACACACTCTCTCTCTCTCTCTCTCTCTCTCTCTCTCTCTCTCTCGCTCTCTCTCCCTCTCTCTCCCCCTCCCCCCCCCCCTCCCTCTCCCCCCTCCCCCTCCTCTCAAATATGTTAACACTGGTAGTTATATGTTGAAGGCACAGTACCAGAGCAAAATTTGAGCGTAAGCAACCAATTCCGTATGTACACCCGCATGAAAGGATATCGTTAGTCCAACTGCCCGTCTTCTCTCCAACCTCTACCCAAGCGCGTGAGCACTCCTCACGTCACACCACCGCCACCGCCACCACCCCACCACCCCCCGAACACCCCCAACCCACCCACCCCCACTCTCACCCCCCCTCCCAAATACCCACACACACACACTCTCACACGCACGCACGCACGTGCACACACACACACACACACACACACACACACACACACACACACACACACACACAACACACACACACACACAGAAAGAGAGAGCGAAAGACAGAGGAGAGAGAGAGAGAGAGAGAGAGAGAGAGAGAGAGAGAGAGAGAGAGAGAGGGGAGAAAGAGAGGGACAGAGGGAGGAAGAGGGACAGACAGACAGACTGATCGGCCGGTCAGGCAGACAGATGGACAGAGACGGCGTCTTTTAAATGAATTTAGGTGTTAGTTACATTAGAATGGTTGCTTCTGATTATGTATTTTCTTCTCAAATTTAATTGTTGATCAAAAATGATTTGAAGCGAAGACAGTGCTTTTGTTTTCCGCGCTATACTTATACACATTTTGCCCAACAAAATTATATGATTAACTAAAACAAACTCTTTTTGGCTCAGTTCCTTTTTACAAACACCAAATAAGACATCCAAAACCAATAATTACTAGTTTTCCAATTTCAAGCCATAAAAGTACTTCAATTGTTTTCCAAAATAGACTTACATTTGGGCATTCAAAAAAGAAATGCTCAATGAAGTCAATCTTATCATTACAGTAATCACATTTGTTAGAGTCTGTTACTTTCATTTTTCAAGAATGATATTTGTAGGATAGATATTATGGTTTATTTTCCATTGTAGTTCGTGTAACCGAACTTCTTTTGAAACTTTTCTCGGCAAGATCCAGAAACTGTCGCTGAGAACAAAATTGAATTTTCTTTGCCAGACTTCATAAGCGTGAGGTTTTAGATTGATTTCATCTCCCGCTTTTAATAATGTCTTTATTTTCTTTGGTTTTACATTAAACTCACTTGCAATACAGGATTCCACATGGATGTTTTCACGACTCATTTCGCCACGTTGAATCCAGTTCATCCATTGTCTTGGAATTGCGTTGCAAACAGCGTTGTATTAAAAAATTACATTTGCTTTATTTTTATCTATTACAGTTGAAACTTCTTCTAAACTCAAGAGTCGGTTTTCATGTGCATGCACTATGTTTTGAACACATTCAAATCCATTTTCGAACCAATTTTGAAAATACAAAACCTTGCTCTTATATTGTACTAAAGTGTTATGAAATAGCATTTGACTATGAACGTTCTTGCTGTCTACATCCTCCAATTTAATTTCTTTCTTATTATCTAGATATGTAATAATGACATCTTTCTAAAAGTCGTTTCCTATTTCACTCACTTTTTGTAGCTGCTTTGATCTGCAGTTTATCCTGAAAATATTTTGTTCTGTAGCAAGTTTACCCAAATGCCATTTGGGTATAAAGGTCCAGTTTTCGTTAGTAGCACAAAACAGCTTTCCAGCCCATTGTAAATACAAACATTTTTGAAATTCTAACATATTAATCATTTTAAGTCCTCCTTCACCATAGTCACTTTCCATTGTTTTTCTTTTCACCTTTTCGAAAGCTTTACGGTTGCTAAATTTTCTTTGCCAAATAAACCTATACAACAGTGTGTTCACCTGCCTAAGAATTACTTCCGGGATACCTATACATTGCATAACGAATGTCAACTGACTAACAATATAAGATTTAGCTATAACAATTTTGCCATGTATACTGAGATCCCTTCTACTCCACTGTGTTATCAAATTATGGATTCTTTTAACTCTACTTTTCCAATTATCTTCAATATTTCTAGCCATTGTTTCTGTTTGGAAATAAATTCCCAGGATTTTTATTTTATCAACGATGGGAAACGGTAAATTCTGTTCTTCTCCTCCTTTTCCTAGTCGTATTGCTTTGGTTTTATGTAAATTCAGTTTAAGTCCGGAAAGTTTTCAAACGAGTTAAGTATGTTTAAAGACATTATCATATCCTCTCTATTTTTAAGAAATAGTGTTGTGTCATCAGCTAATTGCTTTATTTTCAATACAGCGTTAACATTATTTTTTGGTGTCATGATACCTGAGATAGGACTGTTTCTTATCTTTATTGCCAAAATCTCTACCGCTAAAATAAAGGCAAGGGGAGAAAATGGGCAACCTTGCCTAATTCCACAGTTAACATCAAACGCCTCAGAGATCCATCCACCATGGTTAATGCTACTCTGGCAATTGCTGGTTAAAACCGATATCCATGTCTGAAAAGAATTGCCAAAACCAAACACTTTAAAAGCATGCAAGAGGAATTTTTTACATATGGATCGAAAGCTTTGGGATAATCTAGAGCCACAAGGTATCCTGATTTACCCGTTATATTTAAATAATTTATCGCATCATCTATTGTTCTTACAACAGTTGCTATGTGTTCTACCCTTTATGTACCTACCTGATCCTCGTTAACGAATTTCGGTACCACCCTTCCTAATCTCACCGCTAAGGTTTTTGCCAATTTTTTGTAATCAGTGTTTGTTAATGTAATAGGTCGCCAGTTGTTTAACTTATCTCTATCTAAATCATTACCTTTGTGAAGTAATGTTATGACTCCTTGCTTTTGTGTAAAAGACAGCTCTTCTCTATTAAATGAATCATTAAACGAATCAGTTACTAGACGACCTACTTTGCTCCAGAAGAATCTATAAAATTCGGTGGTTATTCCATCGCTTCCCGGAGCGGAACCATTTTTCATCATCTTGAGAGCATCAGTCGTTTCTTCGAGTGTTACTGCACCTTCACATAATGCAGCATCTTCTTCTTCTAATCTCGCCATGGTCTCTTCCTCTAAGAAACTATCTGTAGCTGCCTTTACATCTGCAGCATTTGTTTTCTGATTATACAGCGTTTTATAATATGACACTTGTTCCCGTAGTAATTCTTTCTGGCTAGTGATAATTTCTCCTGAGTCCGTAACAAGCCGAGTGATTACATTTTTTCTGCCTCTGGATTTTTCTATGCCTAAAAAGTATTTAGAATTCTTTTCACCTTCTTCAATCCATTTAATTCTAGCTCTTACTTGTGCGCCTTTTGTTTTTTTCAATCTGTATTAATTCTAGTTTTTGTTTTACATTCAGGAGATCTGTCTGAAGCTGTTCATTTTGGGGGTCATATATTATTCTTCTCTCTGTTTGCTGAAGGCGACTCTGTATTTGCAGAAGTTCGTTTTTTTCTTACAAGACACATTTTTACCAAATTCAACGCACAAGTTCCGTATTTCTAATTTACATAACTCCCATTTCTGTACACTGTTAACATGATCGCTCTCTAACCAAACGGAATCTAACAAATTGTTTATTTTCTGTACAAACTCTTCATTCCTCAAATAACTATTGTTGAAGCGCCAGTAACCAGGACCACGGATAAAATTTCCTTCATTAATATCCAGTACAATTGCCTTGTGATCCGAATTGGGAGAAAGTACATGTTGGCATGATGCACATGAACTCAGAATGCTTTCGGAAGCAAGACAGTAGTCTAAACGGCGCGCAATAAATGGCTTATATCGACACCACGTGTAGTCTTTATCAAATGGATGGTGATTTCTCCATACATCTGTTAAACTTAAACTGTCGATGGTCTCATTTAATACCTTAACTTCTCTGATATCATGTGGTCTACCAGATATAATATCAAGTTCATTGTTCAAAACACAATTTAAATCCCCTAGGATAATGAGATCTTCATTAAATTCACCAAAAATGTCATTCATGCTTTGAAAAAAGGAAATCTTATCGTTTGGTTCATTAGCGCGTACACATTTGCTATTACAATATTGCGTTCAAGGTATGCAACAGAAACAACAAGCATTCTTTTTTGTGACCTTATTAATTTTACTTCACCATGAAATTTCTTGAAATAAAAATCACTTCCCCCCGACTTCGCGTTGTACCTTTGTTATAAAAGATATTACCACCCCATTCTTTGTTCCATGTTTCAATTTCATTTTTTGTTACATGAGATTCTTGTAAACAAATAATATCCATATTTTCTTTTTTAAGAAATTAAACACCGATCTTCTTTTCATTTTGTTTCGTAACCCTCTTACATTCAAAGAGGTAATACGTATATTATCCATCGTAACATTTTTGTTTTCTTTCAATTTCCATTTGTACCCTTCTTGTTTTCATGGACATCCATAAAAACAAAATTGACATGTATATTATAATATCAACCATAATCATCAAAGACATATTTCAAGCAGTATGCAAACTCACAGTCCGTTAGACAATAGCCAATCCGTCGTCAAAAGGTCGATGGGTCACACACAGCGACTACTGCCACCGTTCAACCCTCGCCCTCTCAGAGTCGGAACGCACAGGGCTGACTGAACCCGACTCCTCTCGTCTGGGTACCTTTCCCGCCCCTCCCTCGGGCTGTGTCGCTCTCTGGAACGGCCACGCTTGGGGGTGTCTGACCGTACACGATGACCCTGTTCGAGAGAAGACAGGAGGGTAGACTGGCGGGTTGATGATCGGCTCCTGTCAACACGCTTACCAGGCTTTGTAACATCGTTTGTAGCTTTCTGTTTGCTGTCTGTCTTTACTTTGCTTTTGGTCTGTGTCGGTTGGTCATTGTTTTGTTTGTCAGTGCAACTGTCAGAGAGTTGGCACGACTGGTCACCCCTTTTATGGCCAGTCTGTTTACATTCTCTGCAACTACATCATTCTTGCACCCTGACACATGATGACCAGACTGAAAACAGCGGGAACAAACAACAGTCTTTTGCAGAGACTTTTGTTCTCTGTGATATATCTTTGCTGAAAAAATACTTATTTTCATGATTTTATCAAGTGGAGACTGGGGGACGGTAATAAACAGAAATCTTCGCCCCGTTAAGAATCTTATTGTCTTTGTCTCTGGCTCGCTCCATTTTTATCTGCGAACGCAGTTCACAGCCAGCCTGCGCAAGGGCATGTTCAATCTCTGAGTCCGCAACGGAGATAGGAGGTCGTCTATCCACACTTTTGTGGTTGGTTTTTCCTCACCTATCTCGCAGAATGTAAGGGTTGGTGTTGGATACCTGGAGTGAGGTGTCGCGTAGAACCAGGCCTTTCACTAGAAGTTCCGTACGGGCCCCCTTGGTTGCTGGATAAATACGCCACAGACCCCTGATGTTTTGGGCTCCGAGATGGAACCCTGTCCTGCCACTCTTTCGGCAGCCAAACATACCTCCAGTACCGAAGGCCGATCGTCGAGGTTGTCCGGGATGTCTTTCTGTTTCAAAAGACTGGATTTCCTGTAGAAAAAGTTGCCATGATTTCCGTAACAGAACGATAGAGAAACGGTTGAAGCGCTATGACTGACGAGAAAAAGCCCGTGCTAAGAACTCGCTTCAACCTCAAATTCGGTCCGAGCAGAGAGCGACTGCTTCGTGTCCGCACGCGACGAGCGTCACTCACCAAAAGAGAATGTAAATATGTTTGTTCAAGACAGCCCATCTTATTTTGCACGAAAACCCCCCTTTTCACATACAAATCACGTCCATCTCATGTCAGTTTTGGCCAAAATTAACACCTGTTTCACAAAAAATTAACATCCAAAAACCTCTAAAAATCGACGTAATCAGTACTTTAAAACGGGGGGCTTACGTGCAAGATAAGATTTGGTGATCGTGAACGAAGATATTTACATTCTCTCCAAGGACATAAAAATCAAGGACTTTCAGCGCTATTAACGTCCGCGGGACTGAGCCCTCCCTACTTTTCTAATGCTATCTTCTACTCAAGCACTATTAATAAATCAGAAAAATCAACTGGCTTTCCAACTTGATTAGCTATTTTTACATCCAATGAATTTATAGACCCTCAATTAATTCTTTAAATTGGCTGTTTCCGCCAACTCATATAACTGATAATCGCAAAACCCTGCCTTAATTGATGGCAGCGCTCGTAGAACTGTAGATGATACCCTTTAAAACAAATTAATCTGTTTTAGCTGTTGTAAATGCACATACAACATTGGGTTTATGAAAAAATTCGATGGTCTATTACCTAAATACTTATAAATGCCCCATTCTACAAAGGCCGTGTGTGGCAAAGCTATATTTTTCGCCACTATTATAAAAACCCAAAATTCGAGAAAGGCTTCTAGGAAAAACATACTCCCTTTTTTCTTGATTCTGGAAAATTCATAGAAATTTTATAAGATTTGCCTCATTAATTTTTAACAATAGCAAATTTGCTAAGTACGTCTTTTAAGAACAAAAGTTGTATTAGCCATCGGGTATTTTTAAGTGTTTTAATAGATCGCCTTTTCGTCCTTAACATCCACCAGTTATTCTTAGCTTTTTCAGATATGTTAATCCATTTACTTTAAAGCCAATTTCTTTAAGAGCAATCCTCAACTCCCGCGCCTATTGTCAATTTCATGCGTTAAGAACACACGTTCGTTTTGCTTGGTTATATAGATGTACATCTTTTTTATAACTATTTAAAAAACTAATTTAAAAAAGGAACCTTTTAAATATAACGAAAGTGTCACTTACAATGTAGGAGCGTTTTATAACCCAAATCTTGGAATTCAGCAATTTAACCATTGCAGTAGACGAATCATTTTGGCTTCCAAGTCAGACTTGTAAACCCACTAACTAGATATTTAAATCCACCAATAAAGAGTGACAGAGTACCATCAGCATGGTCATCTAACCCTATGACGTTTTACCAGAATCATTAAATTTTGCCATTTACTGCGCAACTACTGGCTGTGGGGTTTCATATGCAAACCATTTAAACCACCCAATCTTTTAGAAAGGTCATAATAACTTTTCATGTTATTACCAGTACAGACAAAATACTAACTGAACTACAAGTGCCCCTCCCCAAGCGACAAGCGTTTAATCCATTTAAAACCCCAAATGGCAATAATGCATATGAAAGAATCTGCAACGAATTTAACATTAATCCTTCAACTGACTTTAGACAAAAGTTAGACCGCAATCCTGGGTTAGGCACATTGTATTTGTGGGGCACAAAAAGAGAATATACTTATGACTACTGCCGGCCACAACTTCTTTTCAACCAAACAAACCCGTTCGATTGGGATCCATAGAACAAAACATCCTAATGCTTGGGCAACATTTATCTTAGTTTGAAAGTGAAGGCCTAACATCCCAGGAGTGCAAAGACTTAATGACACCATACGGACATACGTTTGGTGCTATTAGGACACAAGCACAGACCCAAGTCTAGCATCGTGGATCATCTACAGGCTTTGATGCCAGAAAACAATTTCTAGCCAATTTAGAAGATGCTATTAACTCTGCTGTTGATTTGCCTCCCAGCATACAAAGGTATCAAGACGTTCTTGCACATGCTAGGTCAAAGGTTGACTTTTTTGTAGGCCATGGATTATAATGCTACCCTCTGACCTTAGCTGCAGATTGGCATGATACAGAATTATAATAATGAAATCCTCATAGCTGGAGACGGACCAAAACTTAGGGCACAATCAAGGTTTAAACAAAAGGGCCCTTGCTCCATCCATTTTAAAAAAAGTACCTAGCCCTGAAGAAAGCGATCCAGTTAAAAGCGCCCCACAGCCAGAAAGCAGTCCAGAAAGCACCCACCTGTTGACTGCCTCACACTGACAGTCATACTAGCGAAAGACAGCCCTTGTTGTGTTTTAAACTTTTACTGGATTATCCATACTTTATTTCACAAAACATTAATCCAGCAGCTAGCATCCCAACGTCCACAGATGGTCAGCCATATAACCAGCAACTTTACCTATAGTAGACAAAACCCAACTAACAACACTACCTATTTTTGCCGGGCAGAGCATCAAGCGCTTTGGCTGCTAACTTTTTTAATAGGTTGCTAGATGATGCAATTGTTTTCTAATCCAACTTTTACCAGGCTGAGGCGCTGGAGGTGCTACTGGACCTGTTGGAGCACTGCCGTTAAAGCAAAAAACGGGGCGTAGAGATAGCAAACCCAACAGCCGTTAATATACTAACTATTGTAATCCCTTGTTCTCTGAACAGAGTCCTTATTCTTTCAGCTAGCGTAGTGTTTTCAAAAAGTATTCTGTTATAGTTTCTCTTATTCTGCTTTTTTGGGTGATGCAGCTGCGCTCTGTTAGTGGACGCACTTCTAACCTGGCCCCCCTTTTGTGGGCATTAAATCTTGTATTTTCTGCTGTATTTTAGCCTTTTCTTCTCGCCCTAAATTTTTTATCATCTGCATCACCAGTTTATTTCTTTTCTTCTTCTATCTCTCTATCTAACTAAACCAAGTTTTGACAAATTTTTTGTTGGTTCACCCCGTATTTTCCGTAGAGCCTCATTAAGCCCCAGGATTTCACGCATAGGCAATGGAAATCTTCAATTGTTTTTAAACGGGTGTCTCCTCATTAAAACTCGTTTCAATTTCTGCTATTAGTTCATCGGGCTATTCGATTTAATTCTTCAAGAGGTATGTTTTGTTTTTTCAGATTGTGTTGGCAACTCTTGCCCCCAAGTTCTGTAAAAGACTAACACCTCAGTCCTTAAATTGTCAATAAAGTTTAATTGCCTTTGGTCAACAACAGGGAGATCTCTAAAAATTGGGGGGGCCTGCTTAAAAACTGGGTTGGGTCTGGTTTTGCAGTAAGTCGTACACTCTTTCCTTTACCGGGTTCTTACATACCAATGATTATTTTTATCTGTTGAAAAATCTGAAACCCTAATTGCTTCTGGTGCTCTCGCCCCATATGGCTATATAATGATTCAATTCTATCTAGAAATCGTATTTGGCTTAACCCTACTCCTTGGCCTGCTGCTGCTCCTACAAGCTCTTCTTGCAGTGAGGGGCGTAGTTCTTCATCTTCTTCTTCTTCACCAACAGGATCAATTGCGTCAAAATCTTCAGCCATATTTTTTTATTTATATTCTTTTTTGTTTTATAAAAAATAAAACTCATACGGTTGTGACCTCGATCCATACAGAAAAGAGAAGGAACCCCATGATGTAAAAGGCAAAAGGGCAGACTGTAATTAGTGTAAATACTCCATCAACGTTGAGCCTGGACAAGATTTACTAGTCAAGTTCCCTGATCTTGGCGCTGATGATGTTATAATGCCGGGCACTGCTAAACTGTCATTCGAAAAAAATATTACATCGACAGATCCTAATGCTACTGTTGTTGCTAATTTGGGCAGGGCTATCGTTAACCATTTTAACAATTAAACTGGGGGGCAAGAAGTCTTTTAACTAGGCGAGGCAGACATTTTTGCCCTCTTTTCTGATTTATGGCTGCCTAAAAAAGAAAGAAAAGAGAAAGTTTATCAGGGAATACAAAACCCAACGGTCTCCAAGCACAGGCTTAAAGCGGAGGATGCAAAGGATGATGTTAAAGATGAGGCAGTAGCAGAAGCATTTGGCAACAGATTCTGCATCCCTCTAGATTTGAACTGTTAAGACGCCATTTGCCATATTACCAAGGCGCACTAAAGAAAAACTTACTTATGAACTGACTTTTAATCCTAGCGATCTGTTGTTCTGTCTGAAGACCCTTTTAGCTAAATACACAGTCAGCGACATTTCTCTTGAGTTTGATGTTGTTACTAACCCCGAACTGGCCAGAACAATCTTAACCCCGGTTTATAAAATTTAAAACGGTTATTTATTATGAAAGAGTTATACACTCCACTACAGAAAAAGAAACAAGCGAGACACTCTTTGGAACATACATCAAATAAGTCTCTGAAGTCTTTAAAAGGAATTTTGTTCTTATTTACTGAAGGAACAACTCCTTTTTCATAGAGAATCAGAAGCCTTTTATAATCCAAAAATTGAGAAGGTTGACTGTGTAATAAATGGCAAGTCTGAATCATTGTATTCGGGGCACGGACTTTTACCTCAAAACCCTTTTTGATGAAATAAGAAAGTTGTTCGCTGGAGGTGGGCAAAGGGATCCTGCAGTTGATCGGTATGTAAAAACTTCGCCTTTATGATGTAAGACTCAAAGACTACTTAATAAGAAAATATGGGCTGTGGCTGGATTTTAGATCTACATTTAAACAACAGATTGTTTGGAAGTGGGGGAAAGGGTAGGACAAGAGGGTTATAAAAATAAATATTCACAAGAAAGCAGACGGAAACCCCCAAAAAAAATGCATATTTTTTATGGTTTGTGATGCTCAGTTAAACATTAAAGGGAAAACAGGCAAAAAGACGTGGCCTTTAAAATGCAGAAGAAATATTCTAATAAAAAAATGGATAGTTTGAAGTTTCTGCCAAAAGATCCGCACTGTTCTCTTATCTGCGGTATTACTGGGTGGGGGGAAAACTGTCTTCGTACTTGATTTGTTACAAAAAATTTATACAGGTTTCATTACGAGCACATTGTTATATTCTGCACAACCTTTTAAGCACAACAAGTCTTACAAAGAAAGGCAGTTTATTTGGACAGACGATAATATATTTTTAGTTGATCCTAGCGACAAACTGAGCGACTGTTTAGAACATTACTATAGACTATTTGAGGAACTGAAAACCCTGGTTGTTATTGATGACTGTTCAGCTGAACGAGACATTGTTAAAAAAGAAAAGCTCTGTCAAAGCTAGCCTTTAGTGGCCGCAACGCCTTAGTTTTCTGTGTGGCTCTTAACTCAAAAATATAAGCTGTCTTAAAAGACTTTAGATCGCAGTTAAAATCGGTCGTATTATTTTACACTAAGGACAAAGATATTTTTTGAAGAATGTTTAAGTGAAAATTATATAATAAGGGACAAAGATGAGCTAAAAAAAATAAAAGAGCAGTTAGAAAAATCTAAGCACGCTAAGCTATGCTTACGGACTGACCCCCAGTTCAATACGTTTGTTTATTGTAGATTGTTTATTATTGGTTGCTTACAACAATTTGTTTATTATAATTTTAATATTAAAAGAATGTCTCGAGGGCCAGAAACAAAAGCGCAGCTAGCTCCCCAAATTTCGTTGCAGTAGAGCTAAAAGACCTAGCAGACACAACGAGTTTGATTTGATAGGGGTGATAGGAAATGTTTTTGGATTTGAATACACAGATTTATGGGGTTTACAAACGAACAGAAATTGAAGATAAAAAACGCAGCAACATCCTAAAAATAGAACAAATAAGAAATCTAGAAACAACTGATTACGGCAAAAATGAATACAGACTTTATAGACGGACAATAACTGGGTCTTGCGTCCTGAAATAAACGGGATTTAAATTTAACTTGCGAAGCCCCAATGTATACTTTGATAAAAAACAACATTTCAGAAAGGCTTTGAATGCAGGCCCCTTTCTTGCTAGTCTGTTCCCAGGAACACAACAGAAAAAGCAGTTGTAATAGATACATATAAAAGTGAATATGTGCTGAGCATAAAGAAGACCTTTAAATGAAGTGGGGGATGACACAGTAACCCTAGAATTTATCCCAAAAAAGCCAATGCCTAACACTGCTACTTTGATTTTTGTTTTATTAATTACTCCCGGGGGGTCTAATTCTAGTTTGCCAGAACATGTGTTAGCAAGGGGGGTACAAATAAAGGCTTTAAAACTTAGATGCTCCTCTTAGGCTCGTTATTGCAATTACTAAAACCGGAGATGAAATAAACACTTTCTCATCATCTGACAAGGTTATGTGAATGTTGACAAAGACAAACTAACAGTACTCGACTTTATTTTTATTAAGTATGTTGATTTTATTGCTTTTTACTCTGTTGGTGAAGTGTACCAAAAGGGTTAATAAAAACATTTTTACAAAATTAATTTGATTAAAAATGCATGTTCAACAGTTAGGTTAAAGCAAATAACTGAACTTCAAAAGGAAATAGAAAGGACTTGATAAGTTAGGGTTACTAAAAAAAATATGCTAAGGCTTTAGATACTCTTTTTTATGTAATTTCTCGCTCTCACTGTAGCGAGCGTAAGTGCTGGGGCTAGTGTTTGCTGTTTTAGCTACTGGGGTTGGCGCGCCAGCCTCTTTAGCATAAGGGAGTCTTATTTAGGTTTAGGCGCTGTGTCTATGATTGTAAGTGCTGTTTTAAAAAAAATTTAAAACCCTAAATTACAAAGCACACTGCCATTGTAGCCCTAGCATCAGCAAAACTTTGTTCATTAAGATTAAGAAAAAAGCAAATCATTACAGGATGAAAAACATTACGGACGAAGAATTTCAGAAGCTTATGGCTGACGGTGAGGATTATAGACGACAAAAAATTGAACTTCAAAAGGAGGGAGAAAGACTTTTACTTCACGACAGGTAGACACTGATGCAATTAAACAGAACATTGAAAAACAAACCACCCATCAGTTAAAAACCCCCAAAAAAGCCCAAAAAAAAAAAGTTTAGCAAATACTATTTTTTTTTGTAACTCAAATGTGTTTGGCGGACAACTTGCAGCTCTTCACGAACAAAGGATCCTTTAGGGGCAGGCTTTTTGGGCGTAGTAGCACCGCTAGAAGAAAAAGTTTCTCTTAAATAATATACGGAGGGGATGTTTTCATAATTCTTCAACTTCATATACGTCTACGCCCATATAGGATCTGTGGCTCTAATTCTAACAACGCCCTCCACTTCTCCAGGAGCTACAAGTATCTTACTTTTAGCCCAAACGGTAATAGTTTTGATTGCCTTGGATGTCTTCAGTAATGCTAATTTTTTTTTAATTTGATTGCGTTTACTGGTTTAAGGCCTGTTGCTTTAAATTCTTCATTTCATGACGCGTAAGACTGCTGGCAATCTCCTAACCCTTCTGTGTTGCGTTCTCTATCCATAATTCTCTGTGATATTTATAGGTAAACAAACGTTCAGCTAGATTCTTATTAAAGTTTTCTACTAGGGGTGTGATCGATGGTTGCCTGGGATCCCTCTTAACTGTAACATGATGTTTTAAAAACAGCTGGTTTACAGAACCTTTAAACTCTTTTCCATCATCAACTTGAATCATCCTAGGATACTTTAATGGGCCTCTCATGTATATTTGTTGTAAGCACAGCCACGCAGTTGAGCTTTTATCTGTTAAAGGTTCACGCTTTGTATCTTGAAATGTCAGAGCTACTTAAACCTTTTTCTTCTAACTTTTATCATGTGGAAGAACAGCAAGTCCATCTGGGGGTGTCATTTGGAACGAGTTAAACAAATTTAGGTCTTATTATTCTTTTTGGGGCAGGCAGATATATTTGCCAAATTGCCTGTTTTTTTAAAGCCAGTCTTTCGCATCTGATTCAGACACTCTGCAGCTTTACTCAGTTTTTCAATAGCAGTCTTTCCTTTCCAATACCCTTTAGGAGAATAATATATTTTTTACTTCGTATTGTCCATAAGAAGGACTGTATTTTAATTGTATTTTTAAAATTTTTTTTTTGATTGTTTGTGCAAGAAAATAGATTGCTCCCATAGCACCCACAATAAAACCAATTTCTGCTATTTCTGTTCTTCTGATGGTTCATAAAAGTCAGACAGTGTCTGGCGGGGGCGATGTTAGAAATTCTTTCTGTCACTAAGTAATTTCCTTCATTGCGTCATCAACGTCTGTAAATGTGTGCTCTGCATGTCCCCGCACTTTTATTAATAAAGTCTAAGTGAGGCAATTTCGCCTTTTCTCGTAAGCGTCTCTTGCCTTAGCTAAATCTTCTATTGCCTTTTATGGACGTTCTCTCTCTTCGTCGGACCGCAATTTACTAAACATATAATTGCTTCCAGAGAAGGCCAAAGGGATTAACAATAGCTCCTCCTACCAATCATAACTACTCCCGCCTCTTTTTTAAATCAATATTTTTTTTTATGAATTAAACTTTCTATGTACTAATATTTTCTAGAATAATTCCTTTCGTAATAAGAAGTCTTTTGACGCAATCCCTGCAGTAATTACAACTATAACCTTTAAAAAGGTCCCAATGTCTAACCTTCTAGATCCGCCGGCTTCATTTTTTAAACATGTTTTTTTTCTAACACGCTATAGCCTATACTAAGGCCGCTAATTACAGCAGAGTGGTAAATCGTAATTTATAATCTTTTTTTCACTCATCTTTTTTTTTAACTAAAAAAATAATTAAAATAATCATAATACGAAAGGGTGTCTAGGGGCTTTTTAATCAGATAATCTTTTGTTGTTAAAGCTAAAATAAGGCTGCAACTAGTTTTGGCGAATCTTCTATCTTTCCCGTGTTGGGTGGTTTTTATTCCTAACAAACATTTTGCAAGGGTTGAATAAACTATAACACCAACGATAGGGACTGCATAATTAACCAACTTTAAACTCATGTTTTAAAAGTATTTATTATTTTTTTTATTGTTTTTAAAAATGGATTGTGACGAACTATTAAAGTGTGAGGAGCAAGCAGACTACTCAGCAGACCACTGCCATAAAGAAAGATTATACTCTCTGGCTGCGTGTGGGAAAACTAGACAGTATTTAGGCACTGAACTAAGTATTGAACAGATTTAACAACTGTCTACATCAGACGTTGAGAAGTACTACGCTAGGTACGAAGCGCAGTAGGGTCAAAAATGGTTAGATCGGTGGGGCAGACAATGATTAGGTTTTTATGCTAAGTTAGTAAGTAAGATGGGGGCAGGTTGATTCAGAAGAAGATTTAAAATATGACTTATCACAAGAACCCGTTTTTAAACAAGTCCCTAGAAACTCTTGCATGGTGACATTATTACAGATTTGGGACTATGTTATGCCCATTCATCATGATTAATTACTTTTAATCATATTAATTTTGATCATATTAAATTTAATCGCAATAAAAAAAAAAGAGCGATCAGGAGAAGAGACACCGCAGAACAATCCGCAGGAACTTCCGCAGAGCAGAATGTACCACAAGTGAATGCATCACAAGTAATGTACCCCAAGTGAGAAAAGTTACTAAGTCTAAAAGTCCTGGGGGTGTTGCGGCTGGTCATTAGACTATCTGAATGGAACAGACTGCAAAAAGCAACCAATCAGCAAAAAAAAAATTGTTAGATAGTAATACAACATGCCGCCGCCAACAACAGCCCAAATTAACAACAACACAATTAACAACACAATCACAATCACAAATCAACGATAAGATGTATTATTATGTATTTGCTGCTGTTGTTGCTGGGGGGGGGGTTTTTTTTGCATACAAATACCTAACACCATACCTAGCAACAAATTCACAAACCCCACAGTAAAAGAAGAAGAGCAGCTTCTGCAAAAAAAGTGCAACCTCTGCTGTAGAAACCCCCTTTCTATGGAATAGTTTTTAATGAAATAAATAAAGAACTAGATAAGAACTAGATAAGTACAAGTTAAGTTAGTTATAGAAAGTACTTTTTAAGTTAAGTGCAAATACATTACAAGTTAAGGCAAAAAAAATTTTAATCCTTGTTTTAAATACTAGTTAGGTTCTTAAGTTTTAATACTATTAGGTTCTTGTTAAGTTATTGTTTTGGTTCTTAAGTAAGTACTAGTTAAGTTCTTAAGTTAAGTAAAGTTAATCTTTAAAAGTTTTTCCAATGCCCTACAGCATATGAAAACTCAGGACTGACGTAAGTTCTCTGGGTTATTGTTAGGACTAGTGATTTTTTGGGTTTAACAGCAGTTGTGTTTACTTGATGAAGAGTAGAGCGCAGATTAACATTTGTGTGATAAAATATTTGTTTTCAAAGAGAGCTTGCTTGTAGTTGTCGTGAGTTATATTTTTTTTTGACCACTCTTTACTTATGCCCTTAGCCTTCTTCATTACAGAAGTTGGCTAGCAACGCTGTACATCTTTGACCGCAAACCAACAATTCTTTATAACTTTCCCATAAGTTCATCCTTCATCTTTCAATCACTTTCTTGTTCACAGTTGAATGTTTTAAAGGTGTCTTTGGGATAGTCGCATGTGTCGTACCACCCATCAACTCCTTTAGCTACTTCTGTTTCTAAATCTTTGTAAAAGTCTTCTGTGGGGACGTCTAGAATAAAACTATCAGTGTCTGTGTAAAGGACTCTTTGGTTCTGGGTACTGCGGTTTAAATTAGCCGTACAGAAATTCTAACATCAATAACTTTGACAACTCTAATACGGTAAAAGCCCATAAAACACCGGTTTGTCTAACGTAACATCCTTTTTCTTCATCATAATGCCAACCAAGCTGTCGTTTAAATCTTTTAAAGTCTTGATAGTTAGGTTTAGAGACCAGCTTAATTGCTTGTTTTTTTTTTGTAACTAATTTCACATCTTTACGTTTGTGTGGATTTTCCATCGTCTTACCAAAACAGCTGTTGTTCATCAGTTTTAAAGAAGTCTTTTTCTGAAGCGTCAGTGGCTTGGGTTCTAAGATCAGTATTTTTCTTGATGTATGGCCCCATAAGAGGGCTCTTTATCACAGATAATTATTCTGTGAACAGCTCTTAGTTTCAGTCCGTGTTTTAAGTAAAACTGTAGGAGTCTGTAATGACACACATATTTAGTTTGTGCCTAAAATTGGGAACAAGTTTTTGGCGGTTCAATAGGACTCATCTTTAATCTTTCTGCAGCTAGGGGTAATCGTTGTGGAGATCGTGTAATTCTTTAGGATATTCTAAGTTTTACTTCCAAGAATTTGTCCTGCTGGATTATCAGGTGTAAGCTGTGACAGAATACCTAACACAGTGTTAACATCATGGGGCCCCTCGCACACTTAAAGTTTCTCAGTGGAAGCGGTTGACTCATGGCCCACCCATACAGATTGTTGGCGTCTAAGTACATTAGATAGTTGGATGGTTTTAGTAGGATCATAATCATCTAAATACTTGTTGTTGGCTTTGCAGTAAGGATGTGAGGCCATGCTAATACCTCCTCTTAAACCGTCTTCAATCATCTGAAGTGTGGGTTGATCAGAAATTAAGTCAATCTTGATGTTTGTAGACTTCAAGAAAGCATCCCAAGAAAGGCCAGGCGCAGAGATGTAATGTGATGAGTCTAAGTTGTAATGTTTCATGCAAGTAGATCTGTAATTCTGAAAGACGTCTGCCAATAAACACACGTCAGCCAATAAATATTGATCATGATAATCACCCATTGTTTCACAGTGTAATTCTGTCCAGGCTTTCTGAGCGTATTCATAGTCAGAGTCAGTTATGTCTTTGCCTCTAAGACTAGAAAAGAAAGCCCCTTTACGAGGAAGCGAGTCTTCGTCAAACCTTTCCCACGAGTTCATGTATTCATAAGGATAAACGCCTTCACGCACCAAAGATGGATCAAAATATTTTTTAGTTATTGGAAAGTCTTGTAGAGATCCTGCTAATTTATCTAAACTTGCCATCAAATGTTGGGCTGAGTCATAAAAGGATAAGCAGTCAAGAGTAAAGGTCATGTACTTTTCTGAAGACTGTGCAATGCAAGCAACCCTCTTATATTCAGAAGTCACTGCTTGCATGATAAAATGAGAATCGTAGCCTCGTAAGTTATGAAAGAAGATAGGCAGTTTCCATTTTTTGGGGTCAACCTTAAGTTGAAGATTACAATTGTTGTGCGCGGCCCCTCTGAACTTTCCAGTAATGTGATCGTGGTCTCTACTGTCACGTCTTTACTGTTAGGTGTTAGCTCTAAGCCGCAAATCCAACAGTGTGTAGATGAGCATAACATTCTTGGTCTTCAGGGGTCATAACAATGTCTGAAAGATTTAGTTGGTTGGAGTAGTGATTACGAACTAGTTTCATCTGCTCTAAAAATCTACTAGCTGCGTTGGGACCTCTGTAAATCTCTGGGCGTGTGTGTTGACCGTCTGACCTAACAACAATAAACGCATAAGAACAAATCTGATGGTGGGTTAATAAGGTTGTTTTTTGTTCTTGCTGTTGTGGGCCGCAGTACTGTGGCAATAGCGATTCAAAGTCGGCATAAACTACGTATGGGCTCATCTGCATTTTGTGTAAATTTTAAAACTAACTTTAGACCCTGGTTTAGGTGTGAGGAGTTCAGTTTCACAGTCTACAAAACTTTTACAATGTTTTATGAGTGGCAGCTGCTTCTATAGTAGGGATTCTGGCCAGACACCTTCTACAAAGCTCCTGTTTAGCAGGATGTTTTGTAGTATAAGCCATAAGTCTGCTAATTGTTCTGATTTATGCATAATGACTCCTTTGTACTATCTGCAAACAGTATCAAGTCTACATGTTTGTTAAGCGGTTCGCCTAAAGTAGGAGAGTTGGGAGAAACCCTTAGAGGCGCTAGATCGGCTTCTACAGACCATGTGTATACGTTTACAGTGATTGGGTTGTTTTGCTCTTCAAACGAGATATACATTCTATACTTACTGGAAAGCTTATGTTATCAAGTTTAGGCTATCTTTTTATTGTTCATAATTAGAAACTCTGTTTGCATGATTTTTGACAGGATGTAAATGCGCTGAAACACACCACATAAAACACATGTTGTCAGAATTATGTATGTTTAAGACTGCTCGTTTTAACTCTAACTCTTTTGGGAGAGAAATGTAAGAATTGCCAACTATAGGATAAAACTTTGTTTGTCTCAATCTGATTTCAAGGACTGTTCCTTCAGACCAGCCAGAACCCCTTAACTTTGCTTCTTCACTTGCATGGTTAAACTGTGTAAGCATGTAATCAGCCCAGTCAGAATTAAAGTCCCGATAATTAATAATTTCTTTCTGTTTAGTTGAAACCCAGACTTCCATGTTACTATCATCAGGCATTATATAATCAATCAGAACGGCCAACAACACTTTTACTGGCGCTCCATCTTAAGAGACTCTGGGATTTTAGAGATAGCATGTGTCACGCTTTCCTGAACGTTTGTGGGGTTAATAATGTCCATGTCTACTTCGCTAAACGTATTGCTTAATTGTTTGTCACTATTAAATATTTCTTCCATCATATATAGTTTTTTATCCTCAAATTTACTTGTGGTCGTCATTTTTAAAGCCACAATATTTACGTAAATCAAAAAAATAAATGTATATAAAAGTAAGTAAAAACGCGCTTTTTATTCTTCGCCCAAGCATTGCAACACTTCAAGCCATGTTAACCTTACAATAACGCCTGCTAATATTTTAGCTTTTTCTAAATCACTACAGTCAATGTTCATCACTTTGATTGCTTCGTTAAATAGTTCACTATGATCTTTTATTATATTGTTTACATCATTCTCAAAACCAAATTCACTAAAGTCAATGTTTAATACTTTCATGTTTTGTCAAATAGTTCATTACAATTCTTTAAATCAGATTCACTGAGTTCGGCAGCCATTTTTAAATCTAAAATAAATAAAAAAATAATTGTAAATTCAGTTATTATTCATAGTCTATTTCTAATCGTAAAAACTGATCAGGTTTAAAGGTAACAGTTACTCCTTCAAGGTCATCAGACACATGCAGGTCAGCATCTTCGGGGCAATATTATCAAGTAAAATAGCAAAAAGCTTTATAACTGGTTTAGGCCAAGACTTTGGGATTTTACTAACGCTTTCAATACGCTTTCTCGCATAGTTAAGCTTTCAAAAAGTTCTGTTATAAATTCATCAAACATGTCCTTTAACACTTCTTTATCAACTCCAGCATTAATCGCCCACCCAAATCATCAAATATTTCTGTAAGCTTTATAACTACTGGGGGTTCATTTTTAAAACCAGATTAAAATCATAAATTAAAAAATTAAGTAATCAGTATTCTCTTGTTTTGCGCAAGAATCAGAAGAAGTTATATGTGCGGCGTGAGTGGGCGTGGGACGTGTGTGTGTAAAATTATCTAGGTCAATTAGTCGCAGATCCTTTTGACCTAGTTTACTGCACTGCTTTGTAGGACAAAACGTGAGTGGCAGGGGTGCGTTGGTGGGGTGTGGTGGCAGGGGTGGGGTGTGTGTGTGTGCGTGGGTGGGGTGGGGTTGGGGTGTGTGGGGGGGTGCGTGCGTGGGGTTGGGGTGGGAGGTGGGGAGGAGGTGGTGGGGTTGGGGTGGAGGTGTGCGTGCGTGTGTGGGGGGGGTGGGGGTTGGGTTGGGTGTGGGGTGTGCGCAGGAGTTACCTCCCTTAGTATTATTTTCGGCCCTGTTGAGAGCCTTTCTAGGTCATTCGTCTGCCCGGAATAATGACACAGTTCTGGTGTATTTTTAGCCTTAGGCTGGAGCCTGCTTCCTCGGCTAGTAGGTTATTGATTTTTTCACAGCGGCTTAATCACTCTGCCAGAACTCGCGAAAGCCAACGTCACTTTGCATATATTTTAAAATGAGCTTTCTTTTCTCATACAAGCTGTGGATCAATGTTCTTTCAAGCCAATGGCCTAAAAGCAAAGATTGTCAAAGAGTTTTACAATTTTCAGCTTTGATCTCATAACCAGCCTTCAGCAAAACAGGCGTAATTTCAGTCATGTTTTTCAGCTTCATAAAAGAACCTTCGTCAATCGGCTCATAATCAAGTTTCTCTACAAAACAATTACGTAAAAAATCATCTAGTTCACTTACTGTCATTTCACGTTTTCCTTGCTTAGTTTCCAAAAGATTTAAACTCTCTTTTGGCTGGGTTGGTTTCGAGCAAGGCTCGCCACGTTCTAATTTTTCAAGATATGAAATCATTTCCTGATAATACTTTTTGTATTTCAATATTATTTCTTTTTGCTCACCCGAATACAGCAAATGCTCAGTTTGGCTTTCTTGAGAGCTAGCATCCATTGTGGTTTCTTGTGAAGAAGGCCCAGCTTCCAGACTTGAATCGGCCATTTGTTCAGAAGATAACACACACGTCTAGACGCTTAAGCAGTCCGATGTACAATGCTAGCACCCGGTCGGATTCCAACTTCCCCGGCAGAAAATGATGTCATAACCCCTGTCGATTGGTTGAACGTGCACACGTGATGGGCTGAGCTCATCCGTGATGATTAGGTGCAAGCTCATGTGCAGTAGGCCGTGCAAAACAGTTGCTGCGACCAATATTGATTGGAAGCAGTCTGGGTGGAACTGTCAAGCCATATAACTGTTTAGTTGATTTTATGTTCCTGGAGAGAATGTAAATATGTTTGTTCACGATCACCAAATCTTATCTAGCACGTAAGCCCCCATTTTAAAGTACTGATTACGTCAATTTTTAGAGGTTTTGGGGTGTTAATTTTTTTGTGAAACGGGTGTTAATTTTGGCCAAAACTGACATGAGATGGACGTGATTTGTATGTAAAAAGGGGGGTTTTCGTGCAAAATAAGATGGGTGGTCTTGAACAAACATATTTACATTCTCTCCGAATCGTTTATCACGCATTACTTTTACATGAAAAAAGTCAACGCATCCAACAAATTATTGTTCGACATATACAAACATGAGACAACTTTTAAACGGAACTGAAGGAAAATGAAAGAAATTGTATATTTAGAAGTTTTATTTCAATACCCCAAGACATTCTTTCCTTCTTACTCCCTGCCCTAACCCATGATCTTCTTCTCTTCCCCCTTCTCCACGCTTTCCTCTTCACATCCCCCCCTTTTCTCTCCGTTAATTCCTCCCTCTCCCCTTTTCCTCAGTTCTCTCTGCATAATGTTTCCCTCCTCCCCAAATACAGCGTGGACTGCCCCCTTTCATAATATACCCCGACGTCAACCACGTTCGAGAGATACAGACACCTGCAGTGTTGGTCAGGAAACTTGCACAACACTCTCAGAGACACATCCATTAAGTGGATGAAACTCGACTGTGTGGTCCCAGTCTTCCCAATTGAGCCCGTAGCAAAGTCAACTGTGGGTAGGAGCCGGTCGGGCAGAAAAATCCCATTTGACTCCGATGAGCATCGAACCCACGACCTCCCAGCCGGAATCCGCGATGCTAACTACTTCGCCCCGGCGGCTGGTCAGTGTTGATTTATCTGACTCTACATACACAGGATACCATCTGCTAAACCCCATGCTATACTGCCACAATCACACCGCTATTGTCAATGAGCGTCCTACTCCGGAGGTCCCCAGCACGTCCATTCAGCGAAAATCCCCATGGACTTGCCAACATCGACGACTTCGCCACAAACTCATCACTGCCATGAACGTGAAGAGGGGATCTAAACAGAGGTCACCACGAGAGCAGGGCATAAAGGACCACAAAGTGTGAAATGTTTTCGGACATTAATGATTAATGAGAACGAGGATGATGGAGATGGTGCTATGGAGTTTCAGTTCAATCAGGGACTACATGACAAAGTTGTACTCTTCGCTTCTTTTGAAAAATCCCAGTGTTAAATAGGTCAGATGGATACAGACACCTGCAGTGTTAGCAAGGAAATTTTAAAAAAACACGCACGGAGTCGACTTTGTTGAGTGGATGACACTCGACTGTCTGGTTCCAGTCTTCCAATTTGAACCCACAGCAAATTCGTTTTCGGGTAGGATCCAGCCACGGCCGAACAATCTCACAAGTAAGTATGTCTAATGGGAATCGAACCCTCGAACTCCAGGTCTACAGGTCAACGACACTAACTACTGTGCCACTGCGCCTGGTGTAGACGTGAAATCAGGTGGTATTGAGGAATGCTGGAATTCTCAAGGGGTGAAAACGAAGAACCGCCCAACTGAATGGAACTATCTGAAGCATAGTTTCTCCATCTCCTCCCTCCCACCCACCCTGCCCGTCTCCTCCTCTGTAATCCAGCCTTCTCTCTTGTCTCTTGAGTATAGCTCATGTGCTATTTCAAATCTATTTTGCCCCCATTTTGTCGTTTCTGAGCCTTGGGTCTGGCCCACAGAAGGAAGGTCGTGGGTTTGGAGGCCACCGAAACAGGACAAATTTGTTTGCATGCAGGAGTATAACCCTGTGGGAGATTTAGGAGTTTGGGGGTGGGGGTGGAGGCACAGGACAGTCCCGTTTGTTCGCACGGTTCGGGGCTTAGAGCCGCTGAAACAGGTTGGGAGGTGGGGTTGAGAGTAGACGTTGGGACATGGGTAGATGGCACTGGAACGATTCAATTTGTTGTCTTGCTCGTTCCCCTCTTTCCCACGTCTAGATCTTTCCACTCTTTCCGATGTCTTGATCTTCCCCTCTTTCCCACGTCTAGATATTTCCCCTCTTTCCCACGTCTAGATCGTTCCCCTCTTTCCGACGTCTTGATCTTCCCCTCTTTTCCCACGTCTAGATCTTTCCCCTCTTTCCCACGTCTAGATCTTTCCCCTCTTTCCGACGTCTTGCTCATTCCCCTCTTTCCCACGTCTAGATCGTTCCCTCTTTCCCACGTCTTGATCGTTCCCCTCTTTCCCACGTCTAGATCGTTCCCCTCTTTCCACGTCTTGATCGTTCCCCTCTTTCCCACGTCTAGATCGTTCCACTCTTTCCCACGTCTTGATCGTTCCCCTCTTTCCCACGTCTAGATCGTTCCCCTCTTTCCCACGTCTTGATCTTTCCCCTTTTTCCGACGTCTTGATCGTTCCCCTCTTTCCGACGTCTTGATGGTTCCGACGTCTTGGCCTTTCCCCTCTTTCCGACGTCTTGGCCTTTCCCCTCTTTCCCGCGTCTTGGCCTTTCCCCTCTTTCCGACGTCTTGATCGTTCCCCTCTTTCCGACGTCTTGATCGTTCCCCTCTTCCGACGTCTTGGCCTTTCCCCTCTTTCCGACGTCTTGGCCTTTCCCCTCTTTCCCACGTCTTGGCCTTTCCCCTCTTTCCCACGTCTTGATCGCTCCCCTCTTTCCGACGTCTTGGCCTTTCCCCTCTTTCCGAGGTTTTGGCCTTTCCCCTCTTTCTGACGTCTTGATTGTTCCCCTCTTTCCGACGTCTTGGCCTTTCCCCTCTTTCCGACGTCTTGATCTTTCCCCTCTTTCCGACGTCTTGATCTTTCTCCTCCTTCCGACGTGTTGATCTTCCACGTCGGATCTTCCGCTTATGACCCTTTCCCTAGTCCTGTTGCTCTTGCCCCCCCCCCCCCCCCCCCCCGCCCCTCCCTTCCCCCTGTCGCAAGTGGTCTTTCCTCTCGTTCTGTCGCTTTTGATCCCCTCCCCCCTCCGTTCTGTCGCTCTATTCTGGATAGAATTGATCTTTAGACTGGGAGGGAGGGGGACGGAATACTACTAGTGTTCGATCTTACTGGTGTAGCACAAAAATCAAAAGAACAAAGGGTGTGTACATCATAGACTGCACAATGTATCGAAAGCTCTTGGGGCTTCTCAAGAAAGACAACCAAAGAAAAAGGCTTAATTGATTTTTCAAGTATCTTATATTGCAGGAGTATTTTGCATTGCGGGCATTCATTTGTCAAGTTCCCCGCCCCCCCCCCCCCCCCCCCCCCCCCGCCTCCACTACCCTTTTCCTTTTTTCTCTCCCCAGATCGTTTTATTTTCAGTTATTTCTTCTTCTTCTTCATCATCATCTTCTTCCTTCTTCTTCTTCTTCTTCTTCTTCTTCTTCTTCTTCTTCTTCTTCTTCTTCTTCTCTTCTTCTTCTTCTTCTTTCTTTTCTTTTCTTTCTTCCTTCTTTCCTTCTGTATTTTCTCCCCCTTCTTTTCTTCTTTCATTTAGGTTTATTGTGAATGAGGACGGGCAGAGAGAAAAACAGTTACTCTGAGAGAGAGATAGAGAGATAGATAGAGATAGAGAGAGAGAGAGAGAGAGAGAGAGAGACAGAGACAGAGACAGAGACAGAGGGACAGAGAGAGACAGAGAGGATGAGATGGAAGGGTATGAGTAGATACTTTGGAGTGGGGATGGGAAGGAAGGGATGGAGAGAGAGAGGGGCGGCGAGAGAGGGAGGGAGGGAGAGAGAAAGAGAGAGAGAGAGAGAGAGAGAGAGAGAGAGAGAGAGAGAGAGAGAGAGAGGGGGGGGGGGGGGGGGTAGAGAGTCAGCCAGCCAACCAGCCAGATCCACAGACGGACAGACAGACGGTAGAACGGGGCAAGGAAAGTTTATTGACTGTTTCTCCCCCAGCCAGTTCAGTGTGATTTCTCAAATGGCTAACCGTTGTCATCGCCACTTTCAAACGTCGCGTGCTCGTCACGCACAGGAACAGTCCCCAGTGTGCACGTGTGTTTGAAGTCTCCTTTTGATTGGAAAGCAACAACAACAACAACGACAACAACAGTAACAACAACAATAACCATAACAACAACAAGAACAGCAACATCCACAACAACAGCAGCAGCAACAACGATAATAATAACAACAAGAAAAACAACAACAAAAATAACAATAACAGCAACAACAATAACGGCAGCAGCATCCACAACAACAGCAGCAACAACAATGATGATAACAACAAGAAAACAACAACAATAACAACAACTTCAAACAAGTCTTTGACCACGCGCCTGCATTCGCGCATACACTGATATACACGAACGCACGCGCGAGCGCACGCGTTTACACACACACACACACACACACACACACACACACACACACACACACACACACACACACACACACACACACACACTCTCTCTCTCTCTCTCTCTCTCTCTCTCTCTCACACACACACACACACACACACACACACACACACACACACACACACACACACACACACACACACACACACACACACACACACACACACACACAGAGTTTCACTTACAAAAGTATATACTCTCTCAAACTAAATTAACCGACACTAATTCACAAATGTACGGAGAGGAGAGAGAGAGAGAGAAGAGAGGAGAGAGAGAGAGAGAGAGAGAGAGAGAGAGAGAGAGAGAGAGAGAGAGAGAGAGAGAGAGAGAGGGGGGGGGGCTTGTTGTGTTCAGATTTTTTAGAGCCTATTTATCAGAGGACGTGTAGGACGGGACCGTCAATTCCTAATATCAATACTGCCAGGTAACAGGAAACAGAAGACCACGCAGATCACCGTGTCCTGGATGGAAACTGATAAAGGAATAAAAAACGATTCCATTCATTCCAAAGCGCAGTACCCTGTGTTTTTCTTTTGTTTAAAACTCTCCAGACAACACTGGCTTTTTAAGGCGATGTGTTATGACAACAGTAAAGATACATTGCCGACTAACGTAACCATTGGAAACGTCGAGGGACAAGTTCCTTAGCAGCTTAAACTTTTTAAAACAATCCTGACGCTGTATTAAAAAAGAATGGATAATTTGCCACCTTTTGTTTTGCTCCACACATTGATAACGTTCTCATGGTAAAAGTCTAAACTTCAATAATTCTTTTATGTTTTGTTTTTACAATATATCACTTGACATTCCAAATTTTGTATGCAGTTAAATAATCATATGCTGTTGTTGTTTTAAAAAAAATTCTCGTTGCCGTTGAGAATGATTTGATTAACTCCGGAAAAAAAGCAAACTCATTCGACCTGTTCAGAGTGCAGTTTAAACATGATAAAAGGGGTTTAAAGGTAAGTAGTAGTAAAAACCCCATCCACTCGTCCAAGTCATTCTAGTCTTTTTTTAGACACTGCTAAGACTGTTTCAGCGTTAAAGGGGTTTAAGAAACGATAAATTTCTGGCGAGGGACATGGCGGAGGCAGCGGTTCTGTGGACCAATCAGAAAACATGACTCTTTCTGCTGCAAGCAGACAACAGTAATGGCTGACCAAGATTCAGAGAGTTTTTTTTTTTTGATCTTTCACTCTTTAAACAAACATTTATCTGGTCGTATTGAAAATAGGTGAATTGAAGCGGAGAGAAGCTGAATGAGAAACTATATTGCTTAGGTCATAGACATGATTTCTGAGTGTGATCATCCGTTTCCACCAATTACAAAACTATCTTTGAAGAT
Organism: Conus ventricosus; assembly: GCA_018398815.1. NCBI lineage: Eukaryota > Metazoa > Mollusca > Gastropoda > Neogastropoda > Conidae > Conus > Conus ventricosus. Next base: position 48,440,826 of record CM031604.1, on the reverse strand, counting down.
GGTCAGACGATTTAGATTTCGTCTGTTTTTTTTTTTTGTTTTGTTTTGTTTTTGTTTTTCTTTTCTTCTTTTTTTAATTTGATCTTCTAACTGTCTATCGATTCGGGTTGTGCGATTCATTCCATTTGTTAACTGAAACACCAGCTCGGTGAGTTTCCTTCGGCTGCCCCCTTTTTGTGTTGATCTGACGTGGATATTCCCGGCGATAGCGAGTTGGACTGTCTGCGAAAACTAGGTTATGTTTTCATCCGCACCCGTTTGTATGTTGGTTTGCTTCTTTGATTGTTTTGTTTGTCAACAAGATGACACCAAAGTGACGGAATAATCACTAGCTGATTGTTTGGGCGCTGCCAAGGAAGAAGGAGAAGCAACCGAGCTGATTTCTACGAAACTTGATGGAAAAATGGGGGGAGTCCCAGGACTATCTCATCAATGTTGGTGAGATCCGTGAAGAATACCAGGATAGAAGGACGGATTGAGGATTCGCTTTTCAATGTTATTGTAAATTCTCTATTGAACATGAACACTATAAAGTTTCTTGGCTACGAAATTGATTTGTTCTAAGGAACACTAAACTTTCAAATAATGATTCAATGTTCCCCTTTCGAATTTTCCAAAAAATCTTATGAAAAATACAATTTGGGAAATAATTTTTGCAGGACCGATCCACAATTATTTCCCTTGGCGTGAAATCATTAATGTCGGTTTCATCCATGGACTGACTTACTCACATACGTTAAGAAGGAAAAAAGATAAAGAAAAAACCTTACATATTAAAACCTGCTTTTCTTTTTCGTTTTAAACAGTAAAAACACCTTCGGGGACGAAAGAAAGGGGTGGTGGAGAGGGGGGGGGGGGGGGGGGGGGGGGGGGTGAGTCTCTTGGGGCTTACATCTTGGAAGAGATCAGATCAGATAGCCAATCCTGAATCCCTTGACCTTTGGGGGGAGTACGCACGTTCCCCGTGCCCTTTTTAGTCGGTTCCTCTGTCCAGTGTTTAAAGGCGGCTGCCGTTTTCTATCTCGTGGAACTGCGTGCAGGAAACGTTTCCCTGTAAGTGGGAGCCATCGATAGGTTGGTGCTCCGGCGGCTTTTCTTCCTTAGTAGCTTTTGTCGTGTTATGGGGTCTTACTGGCTGTAGGCTGAAGAGAGAGAGAGAGAGAGAGAGGAGAGAGAGAGAGAGGGGAGGAGGAGAGAGGAAGAGGAGAGAGAGAGAGAGAGAGAGAGAGGAGATTCATATGAGATAAAAGCCTGGGCCCCTTACTGAAAGGGGAATATACACATGACTAAACAAGAGGAAAAGAATCAATCTCGTACATAAATCAGGGGAGGAGAGAGAGGAGAGAGAGAGAGAGAGAGAGAGAGAGGGAGAGAGAAAAGAGAGGAGGGAGAGGAGAGAAGGAGAGAGAGGAGAGAGAGAGAGAGACAATGACAATGACAAAGTTTTATTCAGTTTAGGCCAAGGCCCCTCACTGAAGGGGTATATATACAGAAACAAATGAATAAAGCAAAATATTACCTCTTGCGATCGATTTGTTTACATACAAAAGCATAATATACATGCACATTATTCACGCACGTACCATCCACTCACATTCCCGGGCATTCGTTCACCTCATTCACCTAGTCCTTTCTCCTCCCTTGCACCCCCCCCCCCCCCCCCCCCTCCCTATTCCTTCCGCAATCCTCCCATTCAAAAATTTATGCCGTTTTATACAACACAAATTCGGGATCTTTTGGGTTCTGCAAATTAATTATATATCTCATTAGGAGCATTAATCTTTTTTTGTCTGATTTGCGTCGAAAGAGCGATATATCTAGCTAATTCTTGTAACCTATTAGGATTATCACTTGAAAGAATATTCGCGACACTAATTTCTTTTGGGTTTACCCCAGAAAAGGATACTAAACGGGAAACCCAGTTCTTTCGAATATGATTATAAGCTTCACGTGAAAAAAAAAAAATGCACCTCGTCTTCACACTCATGTCGCAACATGGACAACTGGTGTCTTCCTGATTAATTGAAGCATTTGGGAAAACCATCTTTTACAATTTTTTAAGGCCCAAAATTACTCTTAACCGAAATCTTGTCAAATTAATTCTGTGCCAATAGTTCCTAACACATTTTAAGATTTCTCTGTTTGAAATATAACCCTTTAAAAGGGAATGGTTACCATCTTATCTATCATTATTTTCAAAATCAGAATGCAATTTTGTTTACTACATGCGATAATCCGGTCTTTAATAAAGAAATAAAGCTGTTTTCATGACCAACCCTTGGTTTAAACCCCATACTATTCCAAATCCATTTATAGTCAAAATTTTGTGAATATTAGATACCCAGTTGAAATGTCCCGATTCATGCAATGACAAAAGCATTTCATAGGCCTTCTGCATATTCTTGTCATGGGTTTAATTAATCAGTCTTATCCATTAATTTTATACATTTCACAGAAGTTCTTATATGAAGTGGTATCTACCTGTTTCTCCGTATGCTTTTTTATTTGAGGCATGTAGGGGGACATTAAGGAATCTTTTAATAGCAAATGTATGTACTGCTTCGATTCGTTTCCCTTTTCCTCTAATCCCCATACTTCAGCAGCATATGTTAGAATTGGTTCAATCTGAGAATCGAACAGTTTCCAGAACAGACCCGGCTCTATTGCGCCTAGTTTCTTCAATGTTTTGATTATTTTACAGTACCTCTTCTTCCTTTCCTACAAACATCAGACAAGGCGGCATGTATACTCAGTTTAGTTGTGAAAGACTTTTCCTAAGTATTTATAAGAATTATTTTACAGAAATTTTGATCATTTCCATAGAACCATCTTTCTCTTGTTGCTAAGTAGCCCCAATCTAAACACTATTATATTTGTTTTTTAAAGGGTTTTAACTGAAAAGTGTAATCTGTCAGCTTCTCTTTTTAGGCCATTTAACTGGTTCTGGAGTCCAACAATAGGACTGACAATAAGACAACATCATCAGCAAACAATAAAAGAAATAATTCTACTGCACCGGGGATGAGTTGGATCCCGTGTTTGCCTGTTTTGGACACTTCAATAGCTAATTCGTTGTTTAAAAACGAAAACAATAATGGAACTTAGAAGACATCCTTGTTTACACCTCTTGGGCACTTAAAATAATCTGTTTAACTACCTGATTGCGCCACAAGCTAATACCTCATTATACTTTACCTTTCAGTCCCCAGTACAGTTTACCTTTCACACCATTTTTCCTCAAATCGACCACAATAAATTTTCTATAAAACAGAATCAAAAGCCTTTTTAAATCGACGAAGGCAACATAAAGTTTTGTTCTCCTAGCCAAAAATTTACTAACTATTGCATATAGAGTAAAATATGGTCAACGGTACTATATCTTGTCTGAGCCTGCTTGCTCTTTTTATCATTATCTGTTCTTGTTCCGCCCATTTAGTTAATCTTTTATTCAAAATGTTGTATAAACTTTGCTCAACACATGGTTAAAGCGAAAACCTCTGTAATTATTTGGCTGATCAGCATCACCTTTCTTATGTATCGGTATAAATAATAGATTTTCCCATTCCAAGGGGAAAAATTTCCGAGATCAAAAAATCTTATTGCAATACATTACAAGAAAATCAATACGGAAACATTGCATTTTTTAAACAATTCACCTTATGATCTTATCGGGCCCCTGAACTCTTTAGCTTTGAGGTTACCATACTGGCGTAAACCTCATGTCTAGAAATAAGGGCATCATGAGGAAGCTCAATATTTTCCCTCATCTGAATCTCCGGTAAAGTTAGAACTCTTCTGCATGCAGTTCTTTGTTGGTTCATTAAAATAAATTAAAGAAGTGGTCATGCCATTGTTCTGTTGTGATGTTGTTATAGATTACAGTTTTCCCTGTTAATGGATCGAACTGTTCCCAGAACAATTTTTGGATCATTCATGATTGTTTGAGTTTATTAGTTTAATATCTCGAACTCTTTTTTCTTTTTGTATAGCATGAGTTTATAATCTTTTCTTTCTGTGACGTAAGCGTCTTTTTTCTCTTCCACTCCCTTCTTATCACGTTAAATTTTCTTAACGCTGTATAACTTTCTTTTTTTTTCGAGCACACTCTTCGTCAAACCACTCATTTTTCTTTCTGGGGCCCTTTTCCCTTTACAGTTCTAATCATGCATACAGCTGAACTACATAGTGCTTTAGTAAATATATCAATAGACATATTGATGTCAGAACTAAGTTCTTTTCTGAGCATTTAGCATGCACTGTGTAAACTCCTTAGACTGTTGTTGTTCTTTATATTCATTTATAAGTTCATCAGACCAAACAATTCGATCTTCAGGCAACGGTTCGATCACAGATTGGGCAATGTTACTATTTCGATCTCTGTTATTCAACCTAAATTCCACAGGTAAGTGCCATGAATCTATCTTGTCACCAAATTTAAATCACAATTTAGTTTTAGAAATAAATCTTAGACAATATCACAAAATCAATAACACTACAGCCATGAGGGGAAATATAAGTAAAGTCCCCACTGGTATAGTTGGAAAAAACAACCTTTTAGCAATAATACAATTAAGCAGAAAAATAAATTAACAACGACTTACCAAAGTTATTTATATAGTCATCTTTCGATTTGCGTTGTAAACAGTATGCATTTGAACAGTCATCATTAACATCTTCTACATATCCCAAAAAGGGAATAATTTATCATTTGTTCTTTTTTTGGGTTTGTTCGTTTCCAGTTCTAGCATTCAGATCACCCTTTAAACATGATATAAAAATCTTATTTCGAGCAATGTCCAAATGCTTTCTTGTAACCAGATAATTCCATCTTTAATTTGCAACTGATCGTACAAAGGACCATTTTCGGGCACAATTAGCTAGAAATTTATCAAGATATCTTATCACTTGGAGAACAGATTTATGTAGTTTCACAACAACCGTATTTGCACAATTTATATTAATGACTGACACATGACTTGCCATGATTTTCTCACAAGCACAAAAAGCCGCCAGAATTTCTCCTTGACGGGACAGGTTTTTTTTTCTGGAGCAGTAAATTTAACATGATCTGTAAAATTCCATTGTAATCAAATGCGTTATCCACAAAAGTCTCAGTTAAGCATGCAAAATCAAACATAGATACATAGTTCATAAAAAAATAAGTCGCCAAGTTTAGAATAAAGATTTTCGACATTATAGACAAAAAAACTCAAATGAGCAAAATGACCCTGCCTGTCCCATCGAGTACGTGTGGATCTTCTGGGGGGGGTTAATTACCCGGGGCTCTTGTTGACTGGAGGGAGGGCTGGCCGGTCCTGGGGTGGTTCACACTGACACTGACCGTCCTTGTCCACTGAACCACCTCTAGCAGAGAGAGAACCACCACGTCCGCGTGCACTACCCCTACTCCTGGTAACACTGGAGTTTAAACCACCCCGTCTTTGTTCACCACCAGTACTCCTCTCACCACTAGAGTATCCATGCACACTGACACCATTCAGTTGGGCACAAGAGATAGCAGGAACATGTTCGGGCCCCTGTCCTCCTCTGGTACCACGTGAACACACATACACCTCCCCCCCTCCCCTCCTTTCTCCACGAAACGTTGCTGGTGAATCCCCCCACTGGCTTGCCTGATCCACTGGAGTGAACCAGCTCTGTTTGCAAAACACCCCCCACCACTGCCACTGCATTCTCCACGTGTTGCACGTGGTGGTCAGCTCACTTCCTCTGCAGGGTAAGTAGGGGAATTCCCGTGCTTCCGCGTCTTTCATCCCCTTCATGACCTTGACCCAGGCTGATTGACTTAGTTCCGCGGACAGTTTGATGTAGCGTGTTCTTCGGGGGCAGTAGTTGTCTTTCTGCTGCTGCTGCTGTGCTGCTGCTATGCCGCGTAGGTCTTGGCTCGTTCCCCGTTCCTCAGTAACAGTCTGCCCGTTTGAGAAGGCAACTTGCTTGCTTCCTCGCCTCTGCCACTAACTGGCTTGCTTCCCGTTAGGTCGTTAGCTACTGATTCCAGCTTCACCTAACCTTGTGTAATCTTTTCTGTAATGACAGCCATCTATCTTTCCACGATAGATTTTTATGATCATTGGTTTGGGTTGGTCTTTTCTTTCCTGCCTACTCTGTGTGCCGAGCATGTCATCGTGGTCCCCAAATTTTTTGGGCTTTCGCACTGTTAGATTCACCACAAATCTGGCACTATCGAACGACTCAAACTTGTCCGATTGCTTAGTCCAACATGGGGGTTTTGTCTTCGGGAAAGCTTTCCAAAGTTTTCGCAGTGTTCCTGGTGCATCGATGTCACCTTCCACCTTACCTTTTTAAATAATGACGTTCACGTTACTTCGTTTTTCTGGAAGCAGCCAAACAGTTCGTTCATATCATCTTGAGTTTCTTTCTTGCAAGGAGAGGGCGGGCGTTTTCTTCTTCCAGACTTCCACCTTTTTTCTATCTTTCACACTTTTGGGCATGAACAGTCCAAATCGGTTCTTAAATTCACTGATGTCTTTTATCATGGCAGGGCATGTGGGCTTTTCAGTGACTGGGAAAATTTCCCCTGTGTGTTGAGTCAGCAATGCTAGAGAGAGAGAGGAGAGAGAGAGAGAGGAGAGAGAGAGAGAGGAGAGGGGGAGAGAGAGGGGAGAGAGAGAGAGAGAGGAGAGGAGAGAGAGGAGAGGAGAGAGAGACAGAGGAGAGAGAATTCGCAGAATCACATCACCCGATATCTGTTTTGACGTGTTGCGACGTCTTTTTTTGTTTTTCCTCGTCTTAAGATCTGACTCATTTACACAGCAAAATCTGCGTGAGCTGGCGTGTCTGCTTTCTTTTTTTCTTGCCCTGCTGGATCAGCTCCTAGATTCCCCAGTCTACAATCAAGACAAGTTGACCCTGGAAACGGAGATGAAAGTAAGGAGAGGACCAAAAGGGGGACACTACTCAGAGAGGGGAGAGAGAGAGAGAGAGAGAAGGGGAGAGAGGAGAGAGAGAGAGAGAGGAGGGGAGAGAGAGGGGGGGACGTGAGGGGGGACGACTCTGTTGCGACCAGTGGTGTGCACGAATACTGTCCTGCATTTTTTCTTAAAATTTTTGTTTAAAGAAGCTCATCAATTTGATTTTATTGTGTTGCATTTTACACTGTATTTTTGGGATTTTGACCTTGCAATGTGTCCAAGAGAACAGTAAAATGCGCTTCTAACTCACTTTCGCCCTCAACCAGTTTTCGGGCGAAAGTGAGTTAGAACTGCATTTTCCTGTTCTCTAACAAGTAAGACTTCAATAACCAAAAAAATAACGATTATTTACAAAAAAACATACTGTGTGGGTTATCCGTTTTTAATACTAATTACTAAACTTTTTAGATTTTAGTTTTTGTTTAATCCTGTGTTTTTCCTGATCATTTTCAATAACATCATTTTCACGCAAACATTCACCAAATGAGTCTTGTCTTTCATGTGAAATAAACTACAGTCTTTAACTGTTTCTTAAAGTTCTTTTAAAACGGAGTTATATTTTGACATAAAATCCACACACTTATCCCCTCATGTCTTCCGCTGAAAGCCAGTTTTGACAAGTGTTTCTCTTTTTAACTATATCTTTTTCTGGAACAGTCATCTATAATAAAGAGTGTCTGCGTTCCCTCAAACACTTTATAAAAGTATTCTAAACACTCACTCAGTTTAGTGCTAGGATCAACTAAATATACGTCATCGTCTGTCCATATAAACTTCTATCCATGATATGCTTTGTTCCTTTTAAGTGTTGGGCAGAAATCACAATTTAAACAAAATTATAACGATAAAATGTTTGTAATAGGTTGAGGACAAATATTGTTTTCCCCCAACCAGTTTGTCCACAATTAATGAACAATGAGGGGTTTTTGTCATAAAGTTTAACTGCTCCATAGTTTTATAAAGAATTTAATCTAATCCAGTTATTATTTTTATCATGCTCTCCGTCAAAACCTGTTCAGTATAATAAAATCCTATGGCCTAAATGCGTAAGATTAATCCAATTTAGTTCTGTAAGATTGTTTTATTTAGACTAATATTGATTTTGTTGCTTGTTGTTATGACCCTTTAATATCCTCACCATTGTGAAGAATGACGACGGTAACTTTAAGTTTTTCAACGTCTAAGTTTTGCCGAAATTTGAATTCCTTTTAGAAGGACGTCACTAACGCCCACAACCCCATCCCTCCCCTTATTTTTAAGACAAAATTTTAAATATCATTGTGAACGCATCTCCTAATTTCATTTTCGGGAATGAACTGTAATTTTGTAGAAGCATCCTTTAAAACCGTTTCTCTTCTTGGAGGATGTATGTTTATTCCCCTACGGCTTTATTTCAATCTCTTTCCGACTATTATCGTCCGGCATAAGACTTCTGTAAAGGGCCAGGTTGAATGCTTTTCTGAAACTTTTTTTCGGCTAAAAAATGTAAATGGGCTTATGAATTCAAAAATTTTATGTCCCATTCTAAATATGGTTCCAAGTGCCATTTGAGGTCAGGTTTTCGAACTATTTTATATTCATACTGGCCAACATTATTTGCTTCTAGATTGCGCAGCTGTTCTAGTTTAGGAAACTTTTTGCTGTCGCCAACTCTTTGCGTTTATAATCACCATCTTTAGTGTACTCAAAACCATACAAAGCGCCTATCTCACCATTCTGTTCAAAGTCTACAACGTCTGCAAGGTCTTTTAATTCTAAAGTTATACACCTCACAGGCGCTAATGTAACTTCCGATTCTTCTGGCCTACGCGACATTATTTTTTAGAACAACGTATTATTTTATTTCTAAAACAATGTGCAGGTTATCACATTTCACGACTTTTCCTGCTTTGTCTGCGATTTTTATATTAAATGATCCGACCCTCCACAAACTAATCTTTTAAACTGTAAATTAGGGAATTGTATAATTTCATAATCGCAATATGCAGCTTTCCCTGATGGAAGAGCTCTTAAAACAGTTGAGGGCCTTCCATCATATAAGTTTTCATCAGTGCTCAGCTCATCTAAATGAACATAGAGTAATGAATGTAATGCAAGATCGAGCGGATTTTCTCCTCATAAGTAGTTTTGCTTGGTGTAACTCTAAATCTATGATTGTCAGCTGCAAAGCCTAACATTTTAGCTAGCTCTACATCAAAAAGGTAATGTACTACTTCTTTTTCAGGTTTGAATGATAACATTATTTTTAGATTTGCATTGTTAAGTTTGAGAGTAATGTCAAAGTTACTCATTGCTTCTTTTAGCAAGCAAAACCCGTAATAACCATCAGGTATGGTTAACTGGCTAACTTTGTCTCCTGCTTTATTAACTTTTAGAATCGTATTATTATTTTTGGTTTCACTTATATTAAACCATACAATTTTGTAAAATATTTCATGAAGCGCAACCATTCTGGTTCCGCAATTGTTATCAATAGCATGTTCTAAAAACGAAGGACGGTCTTGAGTTGTTATTGTTACAAACATTTTTTAAACGAAATAAAAATGAGTGCGTTTAAATATACTGATGCAAAATATTCTGTTGGGCCGCACTACAATCTTAAAATATAGCAACTGACACCCTCGACATTTCTGTGACTCAGTCTGACACCTTTCAAGTAAAGGTGAGTACTCCATTAAGCAGATATCTTAACCCCCTATTAAAAAAGACTACATCCAAAAGTGTGGTTCAGTCATCCGATGCAGTTTTATCAGAACCAGTTAAACTTTGCTGTGTTTTGTGCATCAACCGGGTGTGGAGTATCGTATGCTGATCATTTAAATCATCCTAATCCTTTGGTGAGGTCAGTGTATAGATTTCATTTTTATTACACCTTCAGACGTATTTTGACTGAACTGCAAGCACCATTACCAAATGACAAAACGTTTAATCCATTTAGCAACAGAATAGACATGAAGGCTTTTGAAAGGATCTGTAACGAATTCAATATTAATGTTAAGACAGACTTTAGACAAAAGTCGGATCTTAATCATGGCTTAGGCACCCCTTATTTTTGGGGCGTGCACAGAAAGTATAACTATGACTGGGATCTCCTTATACATCTTTCTCTTCAGGCACAGGCGTTCACCTTGGGTCTATAGAGCAAGAGCATAAAACAGCATGGACAACATTTATCTTAGACACTTCTAAGGGCCTAACTAGAGCGGGAATAGAACGAATAAACGACTCTATTCGTACTTACGTTTGGTGTTTGCTAGGTTCGCAAGCACAAACGAGATCGAGCATAACTAATCCTTCTACTGGCTTTGATGCACAAAAAACAATACTTAGCAAATTTAGAGGACGCCATTAATTCTACAGTTGATTTACCTTCGAGTATAAAAAGGTACCAAATGTTTTACAATACGCAAGATCGAAAGTAGACTTTGCTGTTGGCACTGGTTTATATATGCTGCCTTCTGACCTCAGACTCCAGATAGGTACAATAATAAACTACAATAATGAAATCCTTGTGGCAGGCAATGAACAGAAGGTCGGAAAAAACGACATAAATTCTGTGCCAGTAATATTACAAACAATAAAAAAAACACGATGACCCCCAAGATTAAGTCATCCAATCCCTGAGGTCCAAAGTCCAAAGACTGTTGAAGTCAAAAATAATGACCATGAATATGAAAAGACAGCACTTGTTGTTGGATTAACTGGCCTAGGATTACTTGGTCTTTATCTTACTAAATAGTAACCCGACTATTAAGACAACTAATGCCCATAAGTGCTCAGCCATAAAGCCAACTACTTTGCTTGCAGTAGACAAAAGCCAGCTAACGACACCTCCTAATATACCTGGCAAAGAGTCTATAGCTTTACAGCTAATTTTTTTTAATAAACTCGCAAGATGATCAAGCTGTTTTTTTACCCATGATTTATCATGCAGCGATGGAGGCGATGGCGGTGGAGGCACTGAACTTTGACCACCGCAGCCCGTAATAGCCATCACCAGTGTGACTTGACTTGACTTGACTTGGTCCCTTAGACGTCGGTCCGTGGGGGCACCCCTGAAGCAGTGACAACCATCCTTCTCCATTCCTCTCTGTTCTCTGCCCTCCGCAATGTATTTCTTAGCCGCAGGCCTGTCCACTCCGTGATGTTATCCTCCCATCTTTTCCTTTGTCGACCTCTTCGCCTTTGTCCTGGTACTGTGCCCTGCATGATTGTCTTGGCAAGGCCTGTTGATCGTGTGATGTGTCCATACCATTTCAGTTTGCATCTTTTTACTGAGGTTAGGAGATCGACATATGGACCAATTTCATTCTCGATGCGCTTTTTAACTTCCACATTGCTGATGTGATCTCTGTATGAGATGCCAAGGAGTCGTCTGAAGCACCTCATTTCCATTGTTTGGATCTTTTTCTCAAGGTCTGATTTCAACGTCCATGACTCACAAGCATATAAGAATATCGCCATGACTAAGGATCGCATCAGTCTAATCTTTGAGCTGATGGAGATGTTTTTATTTCTCCAAAGAGGCGTTAGCTTAGATAGCGTAGCTGTGGTCTGAGCGACTCTTGAGATGATTTCAGGTCTTGATCCTTCATCTGAGATTGTTGCCCCCAAGTACTTAAATGTGTTGACTGGCTCAAGCTTTTTGTTGTTGATGGTTATGTCTTGGGTAAAGCCGATTGGGTTGTTAGTCATGACCTTTGTCTTTTCCGCACTTATTTCCATGCCATAATCAGCAGAGGTGTTGTTGAGTCTGTTGATCAGGTGCACTAGCTCTTGTTCGTTTCCAGCTAGTCCATCTATGTCGTCGGCAAAACGGAGGTTGGTGATGGTTCTCCCTCCAATGTTTACAGTTCCTTCATGGTCTTCTAGCGCATCGGTCATAATTCTCTCAAGGAAGACATTGAAAAGTGTGGGGGAGAGTAGACAGCCCTGTCGCACTCCAACGGTAGTTCGGAACCACTCGCCTATGTTGTTACCGAAGAAAACGGCACTGGTGGCTTTATTGTAGAGGCTTTCAATAGTTCTGATGAGGTTGGCATTGATGTTGAAGAGTTTCATTGTTGCCCATAATGCTTCGTGCCACACTCGGTCGAAGGCCTTCTTGAAGTCTATGAATACGTGGTACAGATGTTGTTGGTGTTGGTTGTACTTCTCACACAGTATTCTTAGGTTGAATATCTGCTCTATGGTACTTCGTCCTGGCCTGAACCCCGCTTGTTCTTCAGCGATGATCTTTTCTGCTTGTGGGTTCAGTCTATTCAGGATTACTTTCAGCATAACTTTGCTTGGGTGGCTGATGAGGCTAATCGTGCAATAATTTTGGCATTGCTGTAGGTTGCCTTTCTTTGGTAGCGTGATGATAAGTGACTGCGTCCAGGGAGTAGGCCATTCCCGGTTTCCCAGATTCTGTTGCATATTGCAAGTAACATGTCCACCATTGGATCACCTCCTGCCTTGATCAATTCTGCCGGTATGTTGTCAACACCGGGCGATTTTCCTGCTTTCATTGATGATAAGGCTCTAATGATTTCATCACGTGTTATATTATCCTTGCTGTTATTTGTTGTTCCGGCGCGACAAGGATTGATGAATTTCCCTCAGCGTGTACTTATTGCAAATCCTAAGGCTGTTATAACGCTCGCTAATGTGACTCCTTGCTCTCTAAACAGTGTTTTTATTCTTTCTGCTAGCGTTGTGTCTTCATATAAAATTCTTTGGATAGTTTTCTCTTATTCTGATCACTTGAGTTCGTAATTGGTCTCGGTTAGTAGACGCCGCTTTTAGTCTTGCCGATCTTTCTTTTTCAAGATCTTTTAGTCTTTGGGTTATTCTTTCTTTAACACCAGGCCCTAAGTTGGCGTCATCAGTCTCAACGATTTTTCTTTTTCTCTTTTTATCTCCTTATCTATTTCACCCAGTCTTGCTAAATTGTCTGTTAATTCGCCTCTAATTTTTCTTACAGCACGATCAATGGCTTCTAATTCTTGCGGGGTATTGGGGAATCATTAATTGTTTTTAATGCTGTTTCTTCTGAAAGACTGGTTTCTATTACATTTGTTATTTTGCCTGCTGTTGGAATTAAATCTTGAAGTTCTATGTTTTGCATTTGGGGATCTGTTGGGAGTTCTTGTTGCATGTTTTGAAGTTTAGCAACGTCTTCCCTATCTAATTTTGGTGGTTTAGGAATGTCAAGGCGATTTCGATCTTTTGCCTTAAGTCTTTGGTTAAGTGTACTCAAACCTACAAACTTTGATGGGTCTCGTTTATCTGTAAGCTGAAAACGTTTTCCTCGTTCGTCTTTAAAATACAAATGGCCCTCATCATCTTTTACAAAATCATCAGGGGCTATAAATTTGGGAGGTTCTTGGCCTAAACTTCTGTAAAATGATATGACCTTAGGTTCTGTTAATTCATGCCACATTGAGGCTGTTGAGCGATGCTGTATCAAAGGAGCCGTTTCACTCATGTCGTCTCCAGCATCCAAAACACTAAATCTTCAAAGTTAATTGCCGCCATGTTTTTAAATAATTAACTTTTATTTGTTTTATAAAAATGTCACAAGCATATGGCTCGATTCTTAACCCGCATAGAAGACTGAAAGAACCCCATGCCGTGAAGGGAAATAAACGGAATATTACTGTTCCAAATAATCCATCTACTATTGATGCGGATCAAAATTTTACTGTCAGATTTCCAGACCTAGGAGCGGATGATGTGATTGTGCCAGGCTCTGCGCGACTTACTTTCAAAATAGAACTCAAATCAGAAACAGACGCAAACAGACAGTTGTACAGAATCTGGGGCGGGCAATCGTTAAGAAAATTCTATAAAACTTGAGGGCGAGAAGTATTTTCTTTACACAATGCAGACATATTTTAACCTATTCTGATCTATGGCTAACCGGGAACGAAAGGGCTGATCTTGCGTTTCAAGGATATCGAAAATGAAGATGCACTAAAACATAGAATAGGTGCCGCAGATGCTAAAGACGGCAAAAGGTATGTAGCTGTAAGTTATGCGTATGGTAATCGCTTTTCCATACCCTTAGATTTTGAGTTGTTAAAAGCGCATGCTCCATACTTTCAAGGAGCGTTAAAAGACAGATTGTCATATGAACTAACTTTTAATGACTACAAACATGTTATTCTATCTACAGACACCGAAGCAAAGTACAGCATTTCTGACATCTCGTTAGAGTTTGACGTTGTTAGCAACTCTAATTTAGCAAGGCTGATTGAGCAACAATATAAGTCAAAATTAGCAATATATTACGAAAGAGTGCATCATCATTCAACATATCCTAAAAGCAGGGCAGACACTATATGGAATTTTAGTTTTAGCACCACAGCACATTCGCTTAAAGGTATTTTATTGCTGTGCGAAGATGAAGAACCATTCAAAAGACAAACTGAAAATTTTGTTAATCCCAAAATAACGAAAGTGCAATGTACAATTGAGGGCAGTCCTAACCAAATCTACGCTAGCGGGCTTAAACCTTATCATCATTTTGATGAAATAAGAAAACTGTTTGGAGGCGGGAGGTGTAGAAATCCAAAAGTTGACCTTGTGTCTAAAGATCTACATCTTCGCAGCGTTAGACTTGATCATTATTTAAAAACGAAATACGGCTTATGGATTGACCTAAGGTCGACAGAGGATAATAAGTTGTATGGAAGCGGAGAAAGGTTAGAGACATAATAAACATTCAAATTGATAAAGAAAAAGAGGCTGATAAACCACTTAATGTGTATTTGTTTTTATTATATGATGCGCAGCTGAATATTGAAGATAACGAATTAAAAAGTATAGTATACTAAATTATTTTTTTATTTTTAAAAAAGCATGTCTGTTCAGGTTTATCCAAATGTGCCTACAACACCGGAGTCGCCAGAAGAAGGATAGTAGAAAACCCTAACATAAAAACCTTTAGATTAACAAACATTACACAAATGCAACAAAAACTAGAGCAAGACCTTTCAAAATACAGCAAAACCAAACGAAGGTATTCTGCTGCCTTTAATGCTGTTACTTATGTTAATACTGGGCATCGGCTATTAGTGCTCTATCAGCAGGAACAAGTGTAGGTCTCTTAGCAACGGGCATAGGCGCACCTGCAGCTTTACCTCTAGGCGGTTTGTCTTTAGCTTTCGGCCTGTGCTCATAATAAAAACTAAACTCCAAAAGCACACAGCTAAAGGTTCAACTAATAACAGCTAAACTTAGTTCCTTTAAGCTGATTATAAATAAAGCACTAGCTGACTCAAACATCACGGATGAAGAATTTAATCGTTTACAGGCCGATTTTGATGACTACAAAAGACAAAAGTTTGATCTTCAAAGAAAGGCAAGGACAAGTTTTTCTCAACAGCCAGACCCTGATCAGATAAAAAAAGGAATGTTTTAAAAAAGTAAACGAAACATTAAACTCTGTTCTAAACAGCTCACATTAACAACGCCAAAGGTGTTTATACTTTAGTTTATGAGTCCAAGCACAAAAAAGACCGTCGATATTGATTAATTATTTTTTTTAATTTAAATAAATATTTTGAGTTAGAAAAGAAACTCAGCATGGATAAGATATATGAAGGTTCAGGCGAATTGTTTGAAGGAATGCTTAAGGAAGAGCGTTTGTCAAGAGCACTGAATGATATTAATTTAGAAGTCATTGATTCAGCAAGCGTACGGGCAAGTGTTGGTCATGCTATTTCTCAAGTTCCAGGTAAACTAACAATAGACCCGCCAGTTAAAGTAATGTTAGCTGTTTTAATCGACTATGTAACAATAAATGAAGAAAATCTAGAAGTCTGGGTCTCAACTAAACAGCAGACTATTCTTTCTCATAATGACTTAACACCCGGTTGGGCAGACGAACTGCTTACACAGTTTGATGTGGCCGCTGAAGAAGCCAAAATGAGAGGCTCTGGTTGGTCAGAGGCGAAGTCTTAGAGATTAGATTAAAACAGGCTAAGTATGCGCCGATTGTAGCAAGGCTTACATTCCGCTGCCCCCAGCATTGGTAGCGAAAAGAGCAGTTCTAAACATAAAGAATACAGACAACAATGTTTCATGTGGTGTGTTCTCGCAAGGCTGCATTACGCCCGCAAAAACGCAGAGAGAGTGTCTAACTATGAACCTTACATCAATGATCTTAACTTTAGAGGAATATCCTTTCCTGTTAGCGTGGACAAAATTGATCATTTGAAGAACAAAACAAACCAATAACTGTCAATATCTACACATGGATGAGGAAACAAATCTACAGCCCATCAGAGTGTCCAAGAACAGTCCAACGATTGGCGAGCCAGACAAAATCATGTGGACTTACTACTGATGTTTTCACCAGCAGGCTACCGCATTACACATTGATACGAAACAATGAGTAGATTATTGAGGCATACTTCAAAGCATTACCATAAACAAGAATTCTGCAGAAAATGTTTAATAAGAATGCCATCCATTCCAGCCGCGCTTGAACATAAGAAACATTGTAGTAGCCCAGTTGAGTGTAATACGGAACTAATTATGCCCCCAGAAGTCAGTAAAGTTAGTTTTAAGAACTGGAACGGATGCAAAATTCCCCATACGTAGTTTACGCAGACTTCGAGTCGCTTATTGTTCCTTATGAAGGGCCAGCGCCACAAAAACTTCGAAAAACAGTCTTAATGAGTAATCATCAGATTTGTTCATTTGCCTTCATTGTTGTCAGGTCGGATGGCGCCCATTCAGCACCAGAATTATATAGAGACCAAATGCTGCAGAATACTTCTTAGAACGCATGCAGAAAGTGCGTAATGACTGTTCTAATAATCTGAATTTATCTGAAATCATAATGACACCTGAAGACCAAGAACAGTATGACTCAGCCACACATTGTTGGATTTGTGGTTTAGAACTCAGTGAAGAAGCAACAAATCCGACAGTAAGAGACCATGATCACATTAGTGGAAAGTTCAGAGGAGCAGCACACAGTAAATGCAATCTTCAACTAAACTTAATCCTGCGACATGGAAGCTGCCTATATTCTTTCACAACTTGCGAGGTTACGACTCTCACCTTATAATGCAAGCAGTAACCGACGCCTTTAGGGTGTCATGTATTGCACAGTCATCAGAAAAGTACATGTGTTTCACTTAAATAACATGTCCTTTTTATGACTCTATGCAGCACATGATGGGATCATTAGAGTCACTAGCTATGTCCTTAAAGTCCTGCCCAATAACGGAAGAATATTTTGACTCAACTCTCGTTAGAAAGGCGTTTACCCTTACGAGTACATGAACAGTTGGGAAAGGTTTGACGAAGACACACTTCCTCCTAAAGTTGCGTTCTGTTCTAGTCTTAGAGGAAAGGAAATCAGTGATTCTGATTACCAGCATGCTCAAGATGCGTGGCAGAAGTTAGAGTGTAAAACAATGGAGACTATCATGATTCATACTTGATGGCAGATGTATGTTTGTTGGCGGACGTCTTTGAAAATTACAGAAAGACCTGCATGAAACATTATAGCCTGGATCCCGCGCATTATATTCTGCGCCTGGATGAGCTGGACGCTTTCTTAAAGTTTACTGGAGTAAAGATTGATTTATTGTCTGACCTACCAATGATTCAGATGATTGAAAACGGATTGCGTGGAGAATTAGTATGGCGTCGCATCATTACTGTAAAGCAAACAACAAATACCTAATGATTATGATCCAAGTAAAAGGTCTAACTATCTCATGTATTAGATGCAAACAATCTGTATGGATGGGCAATGGCGCAACCGCTTCATTACGCAACTTTAAAATGTACACAGGTGGCGGTACAAATAATATTCAAAAAGCATTAAAGTGGTTGAGCAGTTTGACGCCGGTCAACAGCGTGGATACATTCTAGAAGTTGACTTAGAATATCCTCAGGAACTCCATGACCTGCATAATGACTATCCATTAGCAGCAGAAAGCCTAAAGATGGCGAAAACAGAGCCGCCTAAACTTGTGCCTAATCTTCGTGGCAAAAAAAATTATGTCTGTCATTACAGACTTCTACAATTTTATTTAAGACATGGTTTGAAGTTGACAGCTGTTCATCGTATAATTGCTTTTGATCAAGAACAGTTCATGAAACCATACATCATGAAGAACACTGATCTCAGAACTAAATCCACAGATGCTTCAGAGAAAGACTTTTTTAAGCTGATGAACAACAGCTGTTTTGGAAAGACTATGGAAAATCCGCACAACGCAAAGATGTCAGATTGGTCACTAGAGAGAACGAAGCAATTAAGCTGACTTCAAAACCTAATTATCAGGACTTCAGAAGATTCATGATCACTTTTGGCATAATGATGAAAAAAAGAAAGTCAATTGGATAAGCCCGTTTTTATTGGTTTACTGTTTTAGAATTATCAAAGCTTTTGATGTTAGAATTTCTTTATGACACTTTAAGCCCCTATATCCTGAGTCCAGAGTGCTTTACACGATACAGATAGTTTTGTTATAGATATCCCTACTGAAGACATCTATAAAGACATGAATTAGAAGTAGCAAAGGGCATCGGGATGGTACGACACATCTGATTATCCTAAAGATTCACCTTTGCATTCAATTACTAATAAGAAGGTTTTAGGAAAGATGAAAGATGAATTATCTGGAAAGGTGATTAAGGAGTTTATTGGTTTAAGGTCGAAAATGTACAGTATTTCGAGCCAGGAGAAAACCATTAAGAAAGCAAAAGGAATATCTCGCAGTGTTGTGCAGTCAACATATCGCATGACAACTATAAAGAAGCATTGTTTGACAATAAGACTTTTCATCATGTCAACGTAAAACTGCGATCTAATCTACATGAGATCAACACAACGGTTGTAACAAAGAAGTCATTAGATAGAACAAACACAAAAACGTGTGTTTGTTAATCCAGAGTTTTCATATGCAATTGGACATTGGAGAACCGTAAATTAATTAAAGCGGAACTGTGTCTGGTGGAATTATCTGCAGTTCTTCCTTTACAAAAGATCTTTGAGGAGCTGGTTGTTTTGTTGCGTCAGTTTCTCGTAAATAATACACGGGCGGATTCATTTTTACAATTCTTTTTATTTCATATGGATCGACACTCCAAACTGGATCGGTTGCCCTGATGCGAGTATCCCCTTCTGCTTGCCCCGGCAAATAAAGGTACCTTACTTTTAAGCCAAATGGTAATAGTTTGCCGGATGAACTGGAGTCTTCGGCAACATTTATTGTTTGTTTTTTGATTGCTTGTACTGGTTTTAACCCTTTAAATTCTTCATTATTCATTGCGCGCAAAACTGAGGGCAGTCTTCTAACCCATTCTGTGTTGCGAGAATTGTCAATAAGCTCTCTGTGATACTGGTAGGAAAAAAGTCTTTCAGCTAACTGTTTGTTAAAGTTTTCAACTAAAGCCTGTGATCTGTGAACTCCTGGAATGCCTCTTTTAATGGTAACTCTATTTTTAACAATAATTGATTCACTCGACCTTTAAATTCTTTTCCATCATCGACTTGAATCATGCGAGGGTAAGTTAAAGGACCTCGTTGGTATATCAGTTGTATAGCAACAGCAACAGCAGAAGCACTCTTTTTTGTTAATGGCTCCGCATCTTTGTATCTTGAAGCTATGTCAATGACTATGAGTGCGTACTTAAATCTTTTTCGTCTAATCGTATCATGGGGTAAATATAGAAGATCCATTTGATGGGTGTCGTTCAGTATTGTATTCACAAAGTGTGGTCTCTGTATTCGCCTAGGTGCAGTAAATAAATTTGCCAAATCGCTTGTTTAGATAACCATTCCTTCGCTGTTTGTTCACTGACTCCGGCTGCTTGGCTTAGCTTTTTATTGCCGTGATTCCCTTCCAATATCCTTTTGGTGAATAATAGATTTTGTTCATTTTTTATTCAGCCAATATTATGCGCAACAAAATACACAACAGTCATACCAACGGCAATAAACGCGATTTCTCGCATCTTTTGTTTTTCTGATGGTTGATAAAAATCGCTGAATTTTGGTGGGGCAATGTCTCAATTGGTTTGCCTGTTACAAGATAATATTCTTTTATCGCTTGATCAACATCTTTAAATGTGTAAGCTGCATGACCCGTTTTTTCAGTTTGTTATTAATAAAATCTAACTGCTCAATTCTCTGCTTTTCATAGTTATCTTGTGCAGCTGCTAGTTGCTCCATAGCTTTGTTATGTCTTTTTCTCTCGCCGTCATCCCGCAGATTACTAAACGCGAATTACTTCCGCTAAAAGCAAGCGCATTAACCACAGTGCCACCAATCATCATTACGAGTGAAGCCATTTTTTATAAATGTATTTTTAATTTACATATTGATACTGTCAGGAATTATTCCTTGCTTAACTAGAAAATCTTTCGTAGCGAATGAAGCTGTTATAATAGCAATCAGCTTTGCTGAGTCTTCAAAGTCTAGTTTGCCAAGATCTGCCGGTTTATTTTTAACAGGCTTTTACCAAGCATTGTGTATCCTACACTTAGGCCTCCAATAACAGCAGAATGGTATACGAGGTTGGTAACAGTTTTTTCGGTGCTCATTTTAAAAAATAAATAATTATAATTAATAAAAAACATGAACACCGATGATCTATTAAACCTTCCTGAACTTATGACTACAAATGATCAAGTTAATGACCAAGCTATTATGCCCAAAAAGGAAAGGCTGTATTCTTTGGCAGCATGCGGAAAAACAAAACAGTACCTCGGAAATGAATTCAGCATAGAACAGATTCAACAAATGTCACCACAAGATATTGGAAAAGTATCATAACAGTATGAAGCGCAACTAGGGTCAAGAATGGTAAAAAGTGTAGGACAAACGGTTCTTAGTTTGTACACTAAACTAGTCAGTAGATTTGCTCCCATTGATTCTGAACAAGACTTTATGTATGATTTAAAAGCAAGATCCAGTTTTAACTAAGACATTAGAGTCTCTAGGGTGTGATCTGTATTACAGATTTGGAACATTATTGTCGCCAGTGATCGCAGGATTAATTACTTTTAATCATATAGATTTTGTTACCCTTCAAAATGACTGAGCCAGAAAATCAGCAGAATCAGAAAACATTGAATCCAGTGAAGAAAGTGACCAGTGAGAAGCATCCTCATCCTGGGGGTGTTGAAGCAGGAAAAAAATTAGCAGAGTGGAACAGACAAAGAAAATTAATGTTACAATCACAGAATATAACTCATCATGAAAACATAACACCGCCAGCGCCAGAACAAGTTGATTCAATGCCAGCTATAAAAACTCCATGTGATTCAAGGCCTACAGCACCAAAGTCTTCATGGAATATGAACTTGAAACTGTTGTCATTTTTGGCGCCCTTGCTGCTGCTGGGGGCGTTATTACGTTTATAAAATATATAAACAATGGCGACAAAAACCAAAGCAGTCCAAACAATCTGAACCACTAAATACAGAACACAAAAGCATGCCAGAACCACCAACAACAAAAGATCATTTTGATCCATTTCAGATGCAATAATACTTTAAGAACTTAATAAATAATTATAAGTTGACTTGAATAAGAACTTGGTTGTACTTAAAGGATGACTTAATTACAATCTTGAGGTGACTTAAGTTAAAAACTTAAGGCGACTTGATCAAGAACTTATTAAGAACTTGAGGAGACTTGATTAAGAACTTAAATTAAAGAACTTGTGGTGACTTGATTAAAAACTTAACTAAGAACTTAAGGTGACTTAAGTGACTTGATCAAGAACTTATTAAGAACTTGAGGAGACTTGATTAAGAACTTAATTAAAGAACTTGTGGTGACTTGATTAAAAACTTAACTAAGAACTTGAGGTGACTTAATTAAGAACTTAGAGGTTACTTAATTAAGAACTTAGAACGACTTGATAGCGACTTGAATAAGAACCTATGGCAACTTGATGAAACGTAAAATAAAAACACAATCCATTGTTGTATTCTTTTCCTTGGGAGACAACTCCTCTTCTCTTATTCTAATGGTTGCTTTCCTTTGCCTTCAATTATTGGCTTACAAAATTGCAGAGCGGGGCGACGCATTTGTCACTTTACTAGTAGGCGGCCAACCAACACAAATCAGCCTGTGTCAAATTACACAAAATTACATGGCCAGGGCAGCAACGCGTGCCGTGCCGCCGCACCAACAATTAAATGCTTCACGCTTCATGCTTCACGGTCCCGCAAATGGGCTCTCCGATTTCTCTCCGCATTCACTTCGCTGCATGCAGTCCCCAGTCGCTTCCCTTGCCGTGCTCCCCACCCTCAAGTAATATTTTCACATTTTATGTATTAAAAGCAGCATTTTTATATTCAATCTAATAAAGTATTTAAAATAAATTTTATTAAAAAGTAGTGACTAAAAAGTAAGGTAGGATGCACTTTGTTAATTAGCTTTTAATTTTGTTTTACAAAAATAAAAAACAACTTTACACTAGGCAACTAGACACCATAGAATTGTAAAGCTTTCTGTGTGCCGGTATATATATAAATCTTAAAATAAATAACGTTGAGAATATGCCTACGGTAGTTTTATATTCTTGTTTGTCATGGTATTGCAAAAGTCTAAATTTGGCCCTCTCCCCTGCCCTCAGTGATCTCTTCCTATTTCGTGTTTCGTTTGTCTGGGTCACTGGCGCGGCTATAAACGCCCGCAAACCACAATGTGTTGTCTAGGTCACTGGCGAGGCTATAAATATTTTTGTTGTACTCACCATATGGTTCCAGAAGTAATGAATTATATAATCCAAATATGATCACACAGAAAGAACACAGTCACTGGAAATGTTCTTGCTTTTTAGCACTTTTGTCACACACAGACAACTTACATGAAATTTTCTTTCCGTTTTGTACTTTTCTTACGTGCACAAACTCCAGTACTTTTGTATGTGGCACTTTTAATCATTTAGTCAACAATGACAAAATGACAAAGTCCAGTCCTTGCTGTAGTCCAGTATCAGGTGTACCGCTAAGAATGAGTGTGTAGGAACCTACTCACTGCTGGTGAAAAGAAAAAAGCAGCCACGATCCTTGCACAGTGCCACGTTACACATCACACACTCGTGTGCTGACTGGATGGCACTGCCTGCTGGGGTTTTCCTGCCTTCCTTCTTGCACAAGATGTAAAAAAAAGTGCCAGATAGTCAGAATAAAGAGTATGTATAAGTGCTTGTATTCGTGCCTGCTATCTGTACTCTCTGTGGCTCCAAATCAAAAACGTGTTCACTCACTGGGAAAGGAAACTCTAAGGTTGAAAACGTATTAAGCCACACCCTTTTTTTACATAAAGAAATAAACGTTTTTGTTCGTCATGGCCTGGGTAAGGACAGAAGGAGGGAAGCGAGATTTAACATCACCACACTGGCGAAGATTTCCTTTTGGCTCCTTCTCCTGGCACTTCACTCCAGGCAGCTCTTCAAAGTCATTGTTCTTGCGCGTTCCTTGACAATCTCATTCTCAAGATGTCCTCCCAATCTCCTGGAAGGTAGCAATGCCCGTAACCAGACAAAACCCTGACGTCAGTCCGTGCCCATTTCCTGGCACCAACAACTGAATACATGCCCAGTCCGTGGCACTGGAAGCCTGCACAGTTAAACTGTCTTTTAGTACTTTGTGGATCCCCCTCTTTCAATGGCCATGGCCAGGAAACTTTGTTTTTCCTTTTAAAACCTCCCCTTCTTCCCCAAGTCCAACCACAGGCCATGAAAATTAGTCCTATTATCGAAAGTGGACAAAACACAACGACGTAGACACCATACCTTTACATGAAACGCTAACCAAGAAAAGACTTACAACCCTTATCAGAAACAGTAAGAAACAATTCCACTTTGTTACCCTTATCAAAAACATTTTGACAAGAAAGGATTTTTTTATTACCCCTATCAGAACCATTTCCTTTATATCCCCTTTCTTGAAATATCAACGAAAATGATTTCAGATAAACTTGCAATTATGAATGATAACAATTTATAGACACAAGCATGCACTTATATAAAAGAAATGACTGTCTTATTAACTGCATATCATCATCAGTCGCACCACAAAGTAACATGACATTTTCCAGAGAGTATACAGTGTGTGTGTGTGTGTGTGTGTGTGTGTGTGTGTGTGTGTGTGTGTGTGTGTGTGTGTGTGTGTGTGAGAGAGAGAGAGAGAGAGAGAGAGAGAGAGAGAGACAGAGACAGAGAGAGAGAGAGAGAGAGATAGAGAGAGAGAGAGAGAGAGAGAGTGAGAGCATGTGTGTGTGTGTGTGTGTGTGTGTGTGTGTGTGTGTGTGTGTGTGTGTGTGTGTGTGTGTGTGTGTGTGTTTATTATCCATCAACAAAGTATTTCTCATTGAACTTCTAAGAGAAACTACTGACTGAAGGAACAAATAACAATTCATTTATTCTGTTAATTCCAACTGAATACATCATATTCACTACATAAATACCTCATTCTTTCATCAAAAAGATTGTAGACTTTGGTTGGTGTTCTGTAACAAACATATCTAAAGATTGTTAAGTTTTCAATCCATAAAAACCTCCGATTTCCCTATCCCCATAGGCTTAACAGATACATATCTTTACAAGGTAAAAGACACGTCAACAGTGACTAAGAAAAACTCAGCCCACAACTTCCCCACACAGGTACGTGATTAATGTTCAAGCAATCCATGCAAGCTATGCACGCACAACTCGCTCAACTAGGTGTTTCATTTGTTTTAGTTCCATCTCTAAACTGTCTGGACAAAACGCCTTTTGTCACACAAGACAGTCCTTCTTGCCTCTGGCAGACTGGATTTTGGACGGGGTGTGCTTGTGCTTGTCTGGCGTATCATGAACGACGGGCGGACGATTCGTTTTCGACCCTTGAAACCATTGACCGTGCCCATGACGATCTCAGTTTGAAAATCCACATGTTTCGTCAGTGGGGCAGCTGCAGAGTGTTTGTACATGACATAAGCATTGACTGCAGCAGTGTCCAGGCAGAAGAAGAACACATATTTACACCACTTCGTGAACTTTTGCTTGGAACCATAATATGATTGCAGTTGGTCATGCTTGTCAACACCATTGTAATTGTTTGGTGTAATCAGCCACAGCCAGGGCCTAGAATACCTGGCTTTCTCAACACCCCCCGCACCTTTTCTGACAAGCTTTCCATCAGTTCCATCATGGGCAGAAGTAAGAAGGGTGACCCTACGACGGGTCAAACCAAGCAACCGCCTGAAGCTTGCCCTGCAGGTCACCATCACCAATCTGACGAAACCAGCGCTTTGTGTCCCCAGACTTTTTGACACATTTTGCTGGCTTCCTATCCTGTGGCAGACCCTTCCTGTTGTTTCGCACAGTCCCACACGCCAAGGTTTTCTTCTGAATCAGATAGTGAATGAGGGGGACTGACGTGAAATAATTATCGAAGTAGATGGTGTACCACTTGAAATAATGAGGTTCTGCCAAGTGTTTGACGACACGATCCCCTATGGCATCACCTGTCCCAGCAGGCACATCATTGGTCTTCCCAGTATATACTGAATAATTCAGCATATAATAAGAATCGGTATCACACAAAGCCCACACTTTGAGGCCCCACCTTGTTGGTTTTGCAGGCACGTACTGCAAAAACCGAAGACGACCCTTGAACTTGATCATTGCCTGATCTACTGTGATGTTCTGACCAGGTAGAAACTGCATAGCAAAACATTCTTGAGTCATGGAAATGAGAGGTCTGGCTTTGTACAGGGGGTCATGCCCAGCCTGACCTTTGGGAACAGCCTGAGTGGAATCAGAGAGGTGAAAATACTGGTTCAGCTGTTCAAACCTGTTCTTCGACATGACACATGACACCCAAGGATTGAAGAAAGGAGCAGAGTCTTTCCAGTAAAAAAGCACGATGAGGAACAGGGGCCATGTTCATATACATGAGAAGACCAACAAAAGCTCTGATTTCATCCACAGTGGTTGGCTGAAACTCATCCTCAGGAAGACCAGCAGCCATGAGCGTTTGTCTTGCATACAGGTTGGTTTTCCTGGTCATGAGATGGAATGCGTCCAAAGGCCAAAAAGTGTTTGAAGTCTCACTTGTGGACGTGCCCCCCCCCCCCCCCCCCCCCCCCTGTATGCATCAAACACACGAACTTCAGTCCGAAAGTCGTCGTTTGTCCACTGCGATGACTGTGCACATCCACCGATATCAGTAATACCTGCGTCACCGCGTCACCTGCGTCGCCTATGTCAGAGTCGCTGTCACTGCTCACATTCACTCCATCTTCAACTTCAAAGTCACAGTCGCTGCTGTCTGCGGAGCCGAGATTAATGTCTGATTCATTCCACTCGTCAGTTTGGCTCGGAAACACATTCCTATTGAACATTTGGTCCACAG
>CM031604.1:48402002-48407002 GCA_018398815.1 Conus ventricosus | reverse complement strand
GGTGAGACTCCATATCCTTCCTGTCTCTAGAGTCACTAGTTTTCATGAGCCATAAGCCCTTCACTCTTGCATTGTGCGCGGAATGGCGGGGGAGGTTGAAGTGCTTGGCTACTGGTTTGTCCCTGTTGTATTTAATGTCAGCGAGGTGTTCCTTGAATCTGACGGTCAAAGTGCGGCCGGGCTCGCCGATGTAAAGTTTAGAACAAACGGTGCAGTGGATGATGTAGACCAAGTTAGTGGTTTGGCAGTTGAAGAATTTGGAGACAGTCATGCGTGAACTGGGTCCTTTCACTTCAATGGCAGTGCAGATGAAGGGGCAGGTCTTGCAGTTGGGCAGATTGCATGGGCTTGTGCCTACAGAAGATTGACGTCTGTGAGGCTGGAGACTGGAACGCACAAGCAAGTCACGGATATTCTTGTCCCGTTTGTAGGCAACTAGAGGGGGCTGGGAAAAAATTCTAGCTGAGTGGGCACAAGACTGAAGGATGTTCCAGTTGGTTTGGAGAATTTTGCGCACCTGGTGGACAGAAGGGTGGTACAGCAGGCTGACAACAGGTCTGTCTCTGGTTGATTCCTGGGGTTTGGGTTTCCAGAGCTTGTGGACGGGCGATGAGCTGGACTTTCTGGAGAGCACGGTCAATGATGTCTTCGGGGTAGTGGGGATCAAGGAAGAACTGTTTCATTTCAAGGCTTTTACGTTGAAGACAGAGTTCTCAGAGTTCTGAGAACTCTGTCTTTAACGTAAAAGCCCTTGAAATGAAACAGTTCTTCCTTGATCGCCACTACCCGAAGACATCATTGACCGTGCTCTCCAGAAAGTCCAGCTCATCGCCCGTCCACAAGCTCTGGAACCCAAACCCCAGGAATCAACCAGAGACAGACCTGTTGTCAGCTGCTGTACCACCCTTCTGTCCACCAGGTGCGCAAAATTCTCCAAACCAACTGGAACATCCTTCAGTCTTGTGCCCACTCAGCTAGAATTTTTTCCCAGCCCCCTCTAGTTGCCTACAAACGGGACAAGAATATCCGTGACTTGCTTGTGCGTTCCAGTCTCCAGCCTCACAGACGTCAATCTTCTGTAGGCACAAGCCCATGCAATCTGCCCAACTGCAAGACCTGCCCCTTCATCTGCACTGCCATTGAAGTGAAAGACCCAGTTCACGCATGACTGTCTCCAATTTCTTCAACTGCCAAACCCCTAACTTGGTCTACATCATCCACTGCACCGTTTGTTTAAACTTTACATCGCGAGACCGGCCGCACTTTGACCGTCAGATTCAAGGAACACCTCGCTGACATTAAATTCAACAGGGACAAACCAGTAGCCAAGCACTTCAACCTCCCCAGCCATTCGCGCACAATGCAAGAGTGAAGGGCTTATGGCTCATGAAAACTAGTGACTCTAAGACAGAAGGATATGGAGTCTCACCTGATTCAAAAACTGGGCACCAAAATCCAGCTGGTATCAATGAAAAAGCTAGCAATTCTGTGTACTTTTTTTTTTTTTTTCCCGAGACAATTCAGGTGGACAATGACTTATGATTCCCTTACCCTTTAAGTACTTACCTGTGCATGGTTGGTCTGCATCAGTGGCCTCTTCGTGACCGTAGAGCCTGGCGCCTACTGGAATGATCGTTTGAGAGCCTATATCTTTTGACAGGAGTTTCTGAGTAGGGTTAGCTCCCCAGTCTCCTGTCTTTTTGTTTTTTCTATTTTCTTTTATTTATTCATTTATTTTTCTTCTCACTTACTTTTGTATCTATCCCTCTCCTTCCTACCCTCCTTTGCCCCCTCTCCCTTCCCCCTCCTTTCCTTTTTTTTTTTTTTTTTTTTTTTTTTTTTTTTTTTTTTTTTTCCTACCCCCCTCTCCCCCTTTCCCTTCTTCTCCCTCACCTCCTCCGTCCTTGTTCCTTTTCTATCGTCCTCTGAAGGGCTCCTTCCCCTTTCGTTCCTTCTCTTTACTTTCCATCTTTCTTCCTTTCTCTCTACTTTCGACCTCTACTATTCTCCTCTCTCACCCCCCCCCCCACCCACCTCCCCTGCCCTCCCTCATACTTCCACCCTTCCTTTAGGCCCCTCTTTTTGTCCTCTCTTTATGTCTCTCCTTCTTTCCCCCCGGCCCTCCCCTTTGCCCTCCCCTTTCCCTCCTTTTTCTTCCCTTTTATAAAAAAAATTTTTTTTTTTTTTTTTTTAGTCTATCTGTATGTATATATATATATATATGTGTATGTATATATATATATATATATATATATATATATATATGTTTATGTATGTATGTGTGTGTAAAATATATATGTGTAGATTTTATTTTTTTTTTTTTTTTTTTTTTTTTTTTTTTTTTTTTTTTTTGTCATTGGGAGTGTTGTTAGCGCCTCTCATCATGACCGCATATCTATCTTTTGCGTTAATGCTCTTATTTTTGCCCTTTTTTTTCTGTTGCGCCACCATAGCACCACCTACTTCCCCATGCTACACCCAGATGTCTTAATGTATGCCTGTGTTTGTACATTTACCCATTTATTCCCCATTGTTACCCCCCCCCCCCCCCCCCAGCGTGTGCGCTTATTGGCGTTGTGTATGTGTGCGTGCGTGTTTGTTCGTGCGCATGCGCGCACTTGTGTGTGTGTGTGTGTGTGTGTGTGTGTGTGTGTGTGAGGCTTTGCCCGCGGGCAAGTGCTTTTTTTTTTTTTTTTTTTTTTTTTTTTTTTTTTTTTTTTTTCGTGTGTGTGGGGGGGTGAGCCTTGCAGCTCTTAGCTGCGTCTGGCTAGTGGGTTTTTTTCTCGGGGTTCTCCCGTTTTCCCTCTCACCCCTTGGTGCTTGGGTAGGGCAACCTACCCTTGGGTCAGACTTGGGTCGGATGCTTTAGGCGGCTGACCCCCTTCTCTCCCCCCCCCCCCCTCCCCTTGTCATTTAAAATGATTTTTCGAGTATATTGTATCTTATTTATTGTGCTTTCTCTTGTTCATTTCATTCATATGCAACACACCCACTACATACCATCACACCCCCTCCCCCTCCACTCACTCTCCTTCCCCTCCTCTTCTCTCTCTTATTCTCCACTCTTCCTCTACTTCCATTCTCTCCCCTGTCTCTCCCCTCCTTTCTCCCTCCCCCCCCCCTCTCTCTCTCTCTCTCTCTCTCTCTCTCTCCCTCTCTCCTTTTCCTCCTCCTCACTTTACTCTACCCTCTTTCCTCTGTGCCCTATTCTTCGAACTCTACTCACCCTCTCTTCCACTGTCCCTCTGTCTACTTCATTCACCACTTTGGCTTCACAAGGGGAGTATTGTGCATGTTTATGTCTGTATTTTTTTGTCGCTGAGGAAGGCATTTTGCCGAAAATTTCTTGTCCTGTTTTGTGTCGTGCATTAAATCGTCGTTACTTCACACTTTGTTTTGTGTGCTCTTCTGCGTTTTTGTCGTGTTTCAGTAACGCCGCAGTTTGTTTCATTTGCTATTTAAAGCACAGTTTGGAAGTCAAATATGCATACATACTTACATGCATATATACATACATAAATACATATATACATGCATACATACATACGTACGTACATGCGTGCTATATATATATATATATATATATATATATTATATATATATATATATATATATATATATAATATATATATATATGTGTGTGTGTGTGTGTGTGTGTGTGTGTGTGTGAGTTTTAACCTTCCTTTTTAATATTATTTAACAAATGCTGCTCCCCAAGGGGTCGAGCACTTTTAAAGTCATTTTAGGCTTTTTAATTATATTCATATATATATATTATATATATATATATATATATATATATATATATATATATATATATATATATATATATATATATATATATATATATATATATATACATGCACACATGCATACATACATGAATACATACATAGATACATAGAGACAGACAGATATACAGACAAACAGACAGACACTCACACAAACATAGAGGGACACGTGCACAGATACATATATGATATATATATATAATATATATATATATATATATATATATATATATATATATAATATATACATGCATACATACATACCTACAGAGAGAGGAGAGAGGAGAGAGAGAGAGAGAGAGAGAGAGAGAGAGAGAGAGAGAGAGAGAGAGAGAGAGAGAGAGAGAACGCATTGCTCTTAGCAATGGAGAAGTGCTGTAAACACCAATCTTGGCGAAACTCGGTAGGGGGATGGGGAGGAGTGGGAGTGAAGGGGATGTTAGAGGGTAAGACAGTCAGAAAAGGAAAGAGAAAGGTGTGTGTGGGGGGAGGGGTGGGGGGGGTGGGGGTGTGGTGACGGGCGCGCGGAAGATATCTGCAATCGAGCGCATTTTCAGACTGGTGTATTCAAAGATGATAAGTTTGAAAATGGTTTCTTCACTAAAGTTTCAGTTATTTTGATATCAAATGTCACGGCATGTGTTTTTCAAAATATTCTCATCTAGTTTTCATTTCATAGTTTAGTCGGAAGTGAGCTCCAGACACACGATTCCAAGACGCCAGGCCTGTTATGTGTTGATTAACGTGGAAGAGAAACGTGTGAAATGCCAAATTGCTTTTCGGCGTTGTGAACATCCCGGGTAATGTAACACGGCATTGCGTTTGTGAAAATTACAAATTAAACAATGCTATTCAATTTGTTGATTTAGACGAAGACTGCTTAGCGCCCTGAGGTTCCCCTCTGTGGTCAGAGCTTTGTCTGGAAGGAGATGCTCTGCTGTCTGTCAGTGGAGGGCAGACAGGGCTATTTATGTTGTGTTGTGACATCACATATATGTTGAGATGAGCTGGCGTTATATTGCATGGTAAGAGAGAGAAGAGAGAGAGAGAGAGAGAGAGAGAGAGAGAGGAGAGAGAGAGAGAGAGAGAGAGAGAGAGAGAGGCGATAACAATGACAATGATCTATGCAAAGCCCCATTTGAAAGTGAAACATTTACAACTACAAGAAAACTTTTCACACACTTTGGTAAACAAAATCAATCTGAAAAT
>CM031604.1:48394502-48397002 GCA_018398815.1 Conus ventricosus | reverse complement strand
TGTGGATGTGAACACAGCATTGGACGTAGTTCAGTGTGGACGTGAACACAGCATTGAATGTAGTTCAGTGTGGATGTGAACACCGCAATGAATGTAGTTCAGTGTGGATGTGAACACAGCATTGAATGTAGTTCAGTGTGGATGTGAACATAACATTGAATGTAGTTCAGTGTGGATGTGAACTCAGCATTGAATGTAGTTCAGTGTAGATGTGAACTCAGCATTGAATGTAGTTCAGTGTGGATGTGAACTCAGCATTGAATGTAGTTCAGTGTGGATGTGAACATAGCATTGAATGTAGTTCAGTGTGGATGTGAACACCGCATTGAATGTAGTTCAGTGTGGATGTGAACACAGCACTGAATGTAGTTCAGTGTGGATGTGAACACAGCACTGAATGTAGTTCAGTTTGGATGTGAACATAGCACTGAAGGTTTCAGAGGTAAACTGCACGCGAACACAGCTTTCCCAGGCAGTCCGGGACGGGCGAAACAGCATTCCTCGGGCAGTCCTGGGGAAAAGGCGAACACAGCATTCCTCAGGCAGCCCTGGCGACAGGCGAACACAGCATTCCTCAGGCATCTGGGAACAGGCGAACACAGCATTCCTCAGACAGTCCTGGGGGAAACAGGCGAACACAGCATTCCTCAGAGAGTCCTGGGGACAGGCGAACACAGCATTCCTCAGAGAGTCCTGGGACAGGCAACACAGCATTCCTCAGACAGTCCTGGGGACAGGCGAACACAGCTTTCCCTCAAACAGTCCGGGGGGACAGGCGAATACAGCATTCCTCAGACACTCCTGGGGACAGGCCAACACAGCATTCCTCAGACGTCCTGAGGGACAGGCGAACACAGCATTCCCAGAGAGTCCTGGGGACAGGCGAACACAGCATTCCTCAGACAGTCCTGGGGACAGGCCAACACAGCATTCTCAGACTTTCCTGAGGGACAGGCGAACACAGCATTCTCAGACAGC
Source organism: Conus ventricosus (assembly GCA_018398815.1). NCBI lineage: Eukaryota > Metazoa > Mollusca > Gastropoda > Neogastropoda > Conidae > Conus > Conus ventricosus. The sequence continues at coordinate 48,396,024 of CM031604.1, read as the reverse complement.
CCGGGGGACAGGCAACACAGCTTTCCCTCAGACAGTCCTGAGGGACAGGCGAACACAGCATTCCTCAGAGAGTCCGGGGGACAGGCGAACACAGAAATTCCTCAGACAGTCCTGGGGACGGGCCAACACAGCATTCCTCAACTTTCCTGAGGGACAGGCGAACACAGCATTCCTCAGACAGTCCTGGGGACGGGCGAACACAGCATTCCTCAGGCATCCTGGGGACAGGCGAACACAGCATTCCTCAGGCAGTCCTGGGACAGGCGAACACAGCATTCCTCAGGCAGTCCGGGGGACAGGCGAACACAGCATTCCTCAGCAGTCCTGGGGACAGGCGAACACAGCATTCCTCAGACAGTCCTGAGGGACAGGCGAACACAGCATTCCTCAGAGAGTCCTGGGGACAGGCGAACACAGCATTCCGGCGTCCTGGGGACAGGCGAACACAGCATTCCTCAGACAGTTCGGGGGGACAGGCGAACACAGCATTCCTCAACAGTCCTGGGGACAGGCCACAAACAGCATTCCTCAACGTCCTGAGGGACAGGCGAACACAGCTTTCCCTCATGGGAGTCCTGGGGACAGGCGAACACAGCATTCCTCAGACAGTCCTGGGACAGGCCAACACAGCATTCCTCAGCCCAGTCCGAGGACAGGCGAACCCCAGCATTCCTCAGACATCCTGGGGACAGGCGAACACAGCTTCCTCAGGCATCCTGGGACAGGCGAACACAGCTTTCCCTCAGCAGTCCGGGGGAAGGCCAAGACAGCATTCCTCGGGCATCCTGAGGGACAGGCGAACACAGCATTCCTCAGCAGTCCTGGGGACAGGCGAACACAGCATTCCTCAGGCAGTCCTGAGGGACAGGCGAACACAGCATTCCTCAGACAGTCCTGAGGGACAGGCGAACCAGCATTCCTCAGACAGTCTGAGCGACAGGCGAACACAGCATTCCTCAGGCAGTCCTGGGGGACAGGCGAACACAGCATTCCTCAGGCAGTCCTGGAGACAGGCGAACACAGCATTCCTCAAAACAGTCCGGGGGACAGACGAACACAGCATTCCTCAGGCAGCCCCGGGGGGACAGGCGAACACAGCATTCCTCAGGCAGTCCTGGCGACAGGCGAACACAGCTTCCTCAGGCAGTCCTGGGAACAGTCGAACACAGCATTCCTCAGACAGTCCTGAGGGACAGGGGGAACACAGAAATTCCTCAGAGAGTCCTGGGACAGGCAACACAGCATTCCTCAGAGAGCCCTGGGGACAGGCGAACACAGCTTTCCCTCAGACAGTCCTGGGGACAGCGAACACAGCATTCCTCAGAAGTCCTGGGGACAGGCGAATACAGCATTCCTCAGACACTCCGGGGACAGGCCAACACAGCATTCCTCAGACAGTCCTGAGGGACAGGCGAACACAGCATTCCCTCAGAGAGTCCTGGGGACAGGCGAACACAGCATTCCTCAGACAGTCCTGGGGACAGGCCAACACAGCATTCCTCAGACTTTCCTGAGGGACAGG
>CM031604.1:48377002-48382002 GCA_018398815.1 Conus ventricosus | reverse complement strand
ACACACACACACACACACACACACACACACACACACACACACACACACACACACACACACACACACACACACACACACACGAGAGCGCGCACACACACACACACGAGAGCACACACACACACACACACACACACACACACACACACACACACACACACACACACACACACACACACACACACACACACACACACTCGCGTGCTAATGCAGAAATAGATTTCGTCAACTCCAGAGCACTCTTCCCACTCTCTACTGATCCCGCACTCCCCACCACCACCACCCTCCTCTCTCTCTCTCTCTCTCTGTCTGTCTCTCGGCCTCTCTGTCTCTGTCTCTTGGCCTCTCTGTCTCTGTCTCTCGGTCTCTCTGTCACTCTGTCTTTGTTTCTGTCTGTCTGTCTGTTTGTGTGTCTGTCTGCGTGCCCGTCTGTCCGTCTGTCTGTCTGTCTCTGGCTCTCTCTGTCTCTCTGTATGTCTGTCTGTCTCTCCACTTCAGCGCAGTGACACCTGTCTGTGCCCCCTCCTTCTCTCCCCACCCTACCAGCGGATTTCTCAATGGATCCGAGGTGTCCCACTACTGATGATGTGTCCATCATCTGTGAAATATTGAAGTTCAATTTGCTGAGAAGGTGCCTTTTGTTGAAGGCAGTTTGTTCTAATCCATATTCTCTCTCTGTCTGTCTGCCTGTTCGTCCCTTTGTCTGTCTGTGCGTCTGTCTCTCACTCTCTTTCTCTGTCTCTCTGCCTGTGCTCTCTCTCTCTCTCTCTCTCTCTCTCTCTCTCTCTCTCTCTCTCTCTCTCTCTCTCTCCCTCTCTCTCTCTCTCTCTCCCCTCTCTCTCTCTCTCTAGGACCCCCATTAATTCCCCCCTTCACTGACAATCCACCCCCACTCCATCTCCTCCTCAAACCGATCTTTCATTTTGTCAGACCTTTCTCAAGCGCCAGAGGTGTCGTTTTGTGGATGACGTGTCCGTCATTTCTGATATATTAAAGTTTGGTCGTCATGTGTTTTGAAGATCTCTTTCTGTCTGTCTGTCTGTCTGTCTGTCTGTCTGTCTGTCTGTCTGTCTGTTTCAGTGTGTGCGCCCCACCGCCCCACATCTCACCCGATCCTCCTCTCTTTTGAACTAATTTTCAAATTTTATGTCATTTGGTTTAAAATGAATCCGTAAGGCAAAGTTTCAAAATGCAGAACAGGTGACATAACTTTCCACCGTTCCTCACATACATGTATGCCTTTGGCCAAAGCGCACCAGATCACCATAATCTCTCTCCCCTCTCTCTCTCTCTCTCTCTCTCCTCTCTCTCTCTCTCTCTCTCTCTCTCTCTCTCTTTTCTCTCTCTCTCTCCTCTCTCTCTCTCTCTCTCTCTCTCTCTCTCTCTCTCTCTCCTCTCTCTTTCTCTCTCTCTCACACACACACACACATTGTTTTACAAGGGGAGACAGGCAGAGATCCTTCATGTATAAGGTTATTTGTTAAATTCATCAAACATTGGTTCTGTAGGCAAGGTTGTTAAATGGTGTTTCTACACCATCAATAAAGAAAATCGGGCCTACAGAGAAAAGGAAGATGAGGAAGATGCACGTGAACATGGTTTTGATATTGTGTATATGTCCCAGGGAAGAGGTAACGAGCTTCAATTCATTGCAGAATTCAAAGACAGACGTGTTTGAGGTTTCACGGAAACCTGGCATTCAGGTGAATAAAAAAGAAAAAAGAAAGTCCGAGGAAAAAGTGTAGATTTTTCAACGTTTTGAATGTGTTTCAATGTAAGACGTTTATGAATGTTGTTAAATATAAATGGAGCAAACTACGCAAGATTTAAGTCACAGACGTTGGGTTTTAATGTTAATAAGGGATGGTACCAACCTGGAACATTTGCAGACTTAACGTGCCCTTTATGTTTATTGATCGATTGATACTTTTATTTTTAAAGGTAACGGACATGCAAATACATGTTTATTTCTTCCGGCCCTTGCCCTGGTGAGAGACTCAGGTGACTAGCAACCAACTGAGCAGATATGCATCTAGGACTTACAGAACTTTTCACAAACATCTATATTCTATAAAAATACATACAAAATGTACATGGACTGTTTCTGTATGACCTCTGACCCATAGATACATTTAAGAAAAAAACACGAAAAAAAAACAAAAAAACAAACAAAAAAAAAACCGCTGAAAGAACAAACAAGAATAAATGAACTGATGTTAAAAAAAAAGCAAACCGCACAAACATACAAACTCAAAGAAAGCGATCGTCCTATTAGTTATCAAAGGAACGAGAGAGAGAGAGAGAGAGAGAGAGAGAGAGAGAGAGAGAGAGAGAGAGAGAGAGAGAGAGAGAGAGAGAGGTAGGCCTTGATCAATCGTTTTGTTGCTCAATATTGATGAACCACTGGTTGATCGAGTGTAGATGTGTAGAAACACTTTTTCATTTCAATGTACAGTGTGAGATGAGTTGAAGTGAAAGTGTGTATTTTCTGCCTTACCTTCAGCCAAGAGGAATGATGTGGGTTCTGTTTTCTTATCTGACGGTGAAATTGTGCTGAAATCAGTTGCAGATTAATAAAGTTAAAAGATCTTAAAATGTGAAGGAACTCCGCCAAACAACATAGACAAACGAATCACAAAATCAAACACAACACAAGTTTTGACCTCTTCAACGCCCATCTTGCGCCGAATTTTGACAAGATAAGTGATTGCCCGTTCTTCATTTTCATTGTCCTGAGTGTTGTTTATCTTGCCTGAAGAAGACCTAAGAGGTCGAAACGCGTCGTGTTTTGTCTTGTGATTCGTTTGACCATGTTGTTTTGCAGAGGTATCTAAAACACTTTTTTAAAGATTTGTTTAGATTTTTGCCTGCAGTATCCTCACTTTGCAATCAAAAGTTTAAATGGTTGAAGAAAAGGTGAAAGTTCCCATCGCGTGCTGACCTTAGAGGCAATACACTGTCAGAGGCTGACCAGGTTAAAGACACGGCATGTTTGAAGGTGGAACCCATTCCTCTCCTTCCGTCGCCTTTGACCTTCCCTGAACTGAATCAGGTAGGCACTGCTGCTAGGGGGGGGGGGGGGGGGGGGGGGGGGGGGGGGGGGGAAGGGGGGGAGGGGGAAGGGGGAAGGGGGGGGGGGGGGGTCAGAGAGGGTTTTTAAGCTGAAAACCTCCGACAACACGACTGGTTGCTTCTGGGCGGGCAGAGAGGGTTTTTAAGCTGAAAACCTCCGACAACATGACTGGTTCTAAGCGTCAGCTCCGCAGGCAAGCCCTCTAACCATGATTATGACCAGGAACCTTTTGGTTCAGCAATGGTAGAGGTGCAGGACAGAAGACAAACTAGTAGTTTATACCAGACACGCGTCTTGAGCCATTGGATTCGCGGTAACCTAAAACAAAATATTTGTTAGCTTTTTTTTTTTCCTTCTTTTTTCCCCCCGTTACTCTCCTTCTCTTCATTTGAATTTCTGTTCAGATGTTAAGTGTTATGCAAGAAGCGTACCACTGATGTGCTTTGTCCTCTGTGGTTTATGTATTTTCCTTCGATTTCATGAACCTTAATTATGATGCATTACTCCAGCGATAGTAAAAAGTGCGGAATTACAGTTAAGTTAGTTGCCTTCTCTCACGTGATGACAATAACATCTCTCTCTCTCTCTCTCTCTCTCTCTCTCTCTCTCTCTCTCCCACTCTTTCTCTCTCACATGTAATTACAATAAAATGTCAAACTCTCTCTCTCTCTCTTTCTCTCTTCTTCTCCGTCTCTGTCTCTCTGGTTCTCTCTCGCTCATTCTCTCTCTGTGAAAATTTGTGCCTAGGAACATGCGTGTGCGTGTGCCTGTGCGCGCGCACCATAATATGTGTGTGTGTGTGTGTGTGTGTGTGTGATTACATCATGCCTGCATGCCAGCATGCGGGCGTGTATGCATATACATGTGTGCTCAGGCGCGTGTATGCATATTATTATGCTATTACATTGGGTATTTATGTAGCGCCTATCCTCAGTCACAGATCGAGCTTTAAGCGCTTTACAATAAACACACTACCTCACTCACACAACGAGCTGCCTACCCAGGTAGAGCCGGCCGAAGAGCAGCCTACTGGCGCTCATTCAGTCGTTTCCCGTACCATTCAAATATCAGTCACTCATTTTCATTTATCTCATTTATTCCTCCAGTTTCTCTCATAGGATGCACGCGATGTTTATACGTGTCCTCCATTTCCACCGGTACACGATGGCACACGATAACATTAAGTGACAATTTTTGTGGCTTGGTAAGAAAAACCAGGCGACTATCTTCAATCTACATCAATTTTGCCAGGGCAGCGAAGAACCCCCCTGCTCTTTTCGATTTTCAACTGACTTGGGTTCTTTAACGTGTGCAGGGGGCCAGGAAGGCACACGGGTCTTACTCGCTTACAGTCCCCATCCGATGGACTTGACGTTCAGTTCGATTTGTCATTCAAACTGGGAAAGAAAGGGCGAGAAAGGCAGGGCTTGAACCCACGCACTTCTCACACGTTGGATTGGCAGGCGAACGTCTTAACCACTCTGCCACCTTCTTCCTTTATACATGTTGCTCAGGCGCGTGTATACATATACATGTGTGCTCAGGCGCGTGTATGCATATACATGTGTGCTCAGGCGCGTGTATACATATACATGTGTGCTCAGGCGCGTGTATACATATACATGTGTGCTCAGGCGCGTGTATACATATACATGTGTGCTCAGGCGCGTGTATGCATATACATGTGTGCTCAGGCGCGTGTATACATATACAGTGTGCTCAGGCGCGTGTCTATGTGGTTTACAGCTTAGGCATGTCGACAATTGTAGACACGTAAGGGGAAAACGAGTGAGCCTGTTGTTGTTTTCTCTCTGGCTCACAGGAATGTATCACACCATGGTGCAACACACACACACACACACACACACACACACACACACACACACACACACACACGCGCGCGCGCGCGCGCGCGCGCGCCACACCGCGC
>CM031604.1:48357002-48369502 GCA_018398815.1 Conus ventricosus | reverse complement strand
AACTTCCTTGGAATCGGTTTCGTAGTTTTTGCAATATCTCGTTGACAACAGACAAACCAGCCAACCCACAACACGGATGAAAACTTGACCTCCATGGCGAGCTGACAGATGACCTGAAAATCACATGTTCTGCAAAAAAAAACCTCTTCTGTGACAAGATACAACCACCTAAATGTCTTTGTTTCTCCACAGAAAAAAAAGAATTACAGGTTCATTCGAAAGCATGTTACCTCACCCCAAAAAATGGCCTTTAGAAAAAACCACGAACTATGCCAAATGATCCTGTGAGAGTTACAGTGGGAAGGAAGGAGAAGGAGAGGAGTAGGGTGGGGAGGAACATGAGGTGGGGAGCTGAGGGGGAGCAGGAGGGTGAGAAAGGGATGGGTGTACGAGTGGAACGCATTTTACTGATTGAGTGTATGAAATTATGCATGACATCCGCTTCATGAACTCCGTATTGCACAGGGCATGTTCCTCGTCGTTTTTTTCTGTTTTCATGACACCGTTGGCAGTCATTGGGGCACCACACCATGTTTCTCCATTCCTGTCGTTGGCAGTCATTGGGCACCACACCATTTTCCTCCATTCCTGTCGTTGGGAGTCACTGGGCACCACACCATGTTTCTCCATTCCTGTCGTTGGCAGTCTCTGGGGCACCACACCATGTTTCTCCATTCCTGTCGTTGGGAGTCACTGGGGCACCAGACTATGTTTCTGCATTCCTGTCGTTGGCAGTCTCTGGGGCACCACACTATGTTTCTCCATTCCTGTCGTTGGCAGTCTCTGGGGCACCACACCCATGTTTTCTCCATTCCTGCGTTGGCAGTCTCTGGGGCACCACACTATGTTCCTCCATTCCTGTCGTTGGCAGTCACTGGGGCACCACACTATGTTTCTGCATTCCTGTCGTTGGCAGTCATTGGGGCACCACACTATGTTTCTGCATTCCTGTCGTTGGCAGTCATTGGGGCACCACACCATGTTTCTGCATTCCTGTCGTTGGCAGTCACTGGGGCACCACACCATGTTTCTCCATTCCTGTCGTTGGCAGTCATTGGGGCACCACACCATGTTTCTGCATTCCTGTCGTTGGCAGTCATTGGGCACCACACCATGTTTCTGCATTCCTGTCTTTGGGAGTCATTGGGGCACCACACCATGTTTCTCCATTCCTGTCATTGGCAGTCATTGGGGCACCACACCATGTTTCTGCATTCCTGTCGTTGGGAGTCATTGGGGCTCCACACCATGTTTCTGCATTCCTGTCGTTGGCAGTCATTGGGGCTCCACACCATGTTTCTCCATTCCTGTCGTTGGCAGTCATTGGGGCTCCACACCATGTTTCTCCATTCCTGTCGGTTGTATAAGGTCTGGTGGCTCTTTGCAAAATGTTTTTCATGTCCATTTTGCAATTTGTCAGTCCATCGTTGTTGTTTTTTTCTCTCTGTCTTCCCTCTCGTCTGTCCTCTTCACCAGCTCCCTGGAGGGTTGTTTAGCAAGTCCAGTGGATCTTGTTCTATGGCATTACCAACACAGGTTTGTGTGTGTCTATCTAAGAAAAGGGAAAGGGAAAGAGCAGTTGGGAGCCATTCAAACTCTTCTTGTTGTTTTGGGATTTTTATGAAGGAGGTAATGTTTTCACCCACATTGCAAGTTCGTCTTTAGCGGGACTGAAAGAAAAGGTTAAAAAAGAAAGGACCCCCCCCCCCCCCCCCCCCCCCCCCCCCGCCCCCCACCAAAAAAAAAATCTACAGAACCGATTTAAACCCATGAAAAGATGGAATGTGACCCAGAGAGGCAATATTAAAGCGCACTCGTCGTGCAGATCCGAATAAAAAGGCACATTCTGAATTGTTCTGCAAATAAAATTAATTTTGTTTTTAAGACAAGGGGAGTAATTCCTTCAGACCGTACCAAGAATAATTTCCCCTCGTACCGTACAGGGGAGCTCTTCACATGACTGACAAGATAATTACAAATTTTCCACGGAAAATGAACATTGTGGAGTCCCTGTCACGATTTGACCACTATCTACAGAACGATATATTGTCATGGCACCCCAAAGCTTTCTTTTGATAAAACGTTAATATTCGGAGTTTTGCATGTGTTATTAAAAGAAGCGTACACGTGGGAAATAATTTCTACAGTCTGCATCAACAATTATTTCCCCTGGCAGTAAAATGATTATGTTTTATCCCCTGAACTGACTGAAAGAGTGGATCCAAAATCCCTTGGACATTAGTGGAGGTCTGCGTTCTCCTGACTGTCCTTGTAGTGACGATGTGAGTCAGTGTCAAGTACATGTGATATAGCCAAATTTAATGATGACTCCCTGTTTTCAAACTAATCGAACGTCAAATCAAAATAAGATAAAAAAAAAGTACACCCATTTACAACAATATATCAATACTGCACAGAAATCTAAAGCGTGAAATCATTAATTCCTCCATTCCATGACCTCTTAATTGGATTGGTCATTCACAATCTAGTGAATTTTCGAAACTTTTAATCGAAAAACAACAGCAAACAAAACAAAACAAAAAGACTATAAAAAAAGAAAAAGAAAAAAGAAACAAAACAAAACAAAACAAAACGGAAGTCGTTCCAGCTCTTACTGGTGGTCCCCAGACTGACTGCTCAGAACTTCACGGTAATGAGTCAGTTGGGCATAGGTAAGTCTACTTCACAAACCTTGAACGGTTTTCATGAAATTCTTCTCAATTATTTCGAACAGGAACACACTCAACAGAGACACAGTCATGAGAGAGAGAGAAGAGAGAGAGAGAGAGAGAGAGAGAGAGAGAGAGAGAGAGAGAGAGAGAGAGAGAGAGAGAGAGAGAGAGAGCGTTTATGCATCGTAGATGGGTCAGTTAAAGCTATGTACTGAGCATGTACATACACACATTGCGAAGACAGGTAGACACACGTAGACGAACACACGAGTTGAAGCGAGCGCGCGCACACCCCACCCCCACCTCCCCCTCCCCCCACACTTGTTCATACTGTGCATTAAACACTCGTGTCAGTTATGAAACTTATTTTCAGTCGCTGAATAAAAAGTTAAACAAAGAAACAAGTAAAAAGTAGAAGAAAATAAAACCCTTACAAACAATATAGACTTAAACATTAACAAACGTTTTTGTTCTTTGGTTTAGGTCTGTGAATCTGTATCTTTCTTTTCATGTCTCCGTAAACTAATTAATTCGAAGCAAACAAACAGCGAAAACAAGAAGAACACAAAACAAACAAACAAGCAAACAAAAACAAAGCAAAACACAAACCATGGACACTTGCTCAGAAAACCGTTCATCAGGATCGATAATTTTAAGATCCGGCGAGACCGCAGCAAAATGAAGGTGTAAATTAATTGCTGGAACTCGGTCATTTGTATACAGGGCATGTTCCACCGATTCCTCTGGTTCTTTTCCTCTGATTGTTTCCGTTTTCAGTGTCCATCTCCCTCTTCCTTTTTCTCGTTTTTTGTTTGTTTGTTTGGTTACGCTTTTGCCCCCATTCTTTTTCTTTCTCTATTTCACACCCCCTTTCCCCTTTCTGCCCCTTTTCTGATCTTTCTGGCCTTTTACCGTACTTTCCTCGCGTCTGCCTTTTACCGTACTTTCCTCGCGTCTGCCTTTACCGTACTTTCCTCGCGTCTGCCTTTTTCTTTCTTTTTCTTTCTTAATTTTGTCCCTCCCCTCCCCACCCCACCCCCATTTTTTTTGCTTCCAGTTTTCAATTGTTTCTTTTTTCTGTTCTTTGTACGTTTTTCTTTCCCTCCCATTTAGTCTTTTTTGGGGGTGGGTAGGGGTGAGGGTGGGCGGGGTGGGGGGGGGGGGGGGGGGGATCTGTAACGTTCTGTAACGTCCCTCGCCTGAAATCACCCCCGACAGGAAAGAATGGGCACGCCCCAAACTCCCCTCCCCCACTTCCAGGGCAGTAACTCGAGATCACCTTCGCCCGTCTTCCCCGAGTCACACCCCTCCTTCAACATCTTCAGTGTCCGAAACGACAAAGCCTATCAATCGAAGCACATTGCAACTGAGCTTGACGGGGGTAGGGGGAGATGATTTCGGACTTGAGCCAGAACAGCCTCCCCCCACCCCCCACCCCCGAGCCCATCGAGTGACAACAACCAGGTGCCTAAACTTGCCCATTCTGTGTGACAGGAAGATGGAGATGGGCACCTGCCTATATCCCTCCCCCCCCCCCCCCCCCCCCCCCCACAACACAAACGTCCCTCCCACTGCCCCAAATCATTCATCATGGAGTAGTTTTGGAACAGAACGGGGTGGGATGGCGGGGGGGGGGGGGGGGGGGGGGGGGGGGGGGGGGGGTTTCCTGGCTCAGTTCCAAAATCACCCCACCCCCCACCCCCCACCCCATCAACCCCGCCCTCATTCAGACGCCATTTGCTTTGATTGATATGTTTTGTCGTGTGGGATGCTTAGAGAAATTTGCAGGAGGGGAGTGATTTACTCGCCAGTGGATCAACCTTGGACACGTGTGTTGTGGCACTCTCTGAACCAGCTAGCATGCACTACATGGAATTGTTTTAATATAATCATGTCAAGTTCGTACCAAGACCTAGATAGTGCCACAAAGTCACGTGCCTTTTCTCACCCGTTGGGAAGTAATTTGGAATTGGAAGTGCTTACGGTCACTCCAGGCTGCTACAAACTGAGCCGACAGCAGATGTGAAGCTTGAACATGTCTGATGAGCAGACAGTGAACACTGTTCTTTGCCTTTCCCCTTTCTTTTCTCTCTTTCTTTTCTCTCTTTCTTTTCTCTCTTTCTTTTCTCTCTTTCTTTTCTCTCTTTCTTTTCTCTCTTTCTTTCTCTCTTTCTTTCAGTATTTCTATCTGTCCTACTCTCCCCTCCCCTTTTCTTCTTCCCATCCTGCTCTATATTTGGTGTATGTATGTACTTAAAGTGTGTTGTACTGCTCTGCCGTGTGCTGTAAGGTTTCATGTGACGTTGGAAGTGTATAGTAGTGTTGTACTGTGTTTTACTGTGTTATTGTGATGGCGTTGTGTATGTTGTGTTGTATTAAACTGTGTTGTATATCATATTTCATTTGTTGTGTTTGATTGCTTTGTATGGAATTAATTTGTGCTGTAAATAACACTATTGCATCGTATTATATTGTCTGCGATCAATGACTACATTTATAGTGTGATAGTCGTGTATTCTGCGTTGTATTGTAATGTACGAGAGTATCTTGTATTGCTTTGTATTGATTCACATTGTATGATAGTAGATTGCAGTGCGTTGTATTGTTTTGTTTTGCATTGTATGATGGAATATAATGTTGTCTTGCATTGTATGATAACATATTATGTTGTATTGTCTGTCAGGTTGTTGAAATGTTATGCGTCGTATGTTAGTGTATTGGATTGTGTTGTATGATTGTATTTTGCATCGTTTTGTATTGTGTGATGTATGTTTTATTGCATTGCATTGTATGATTAAAGATCATTATCACAGTACTAAATTCTGTCACGTGCACCGTTAACAAATCTTTTCAAGTCTTAGCATGGTCTTTAATTTTCGCTTGGCACATTGGTGTTGTGTTTAGACAGCTCCACATACTAAGGAATGTGGGATCCCAAGAGGATGAAGAACGCTACACATACCCACACATTTCTGATCAAGCTCTATTCGAAGATCGATGATGAAGAAAATTTTTGATTTGGGTTTTAAATTATTCGTTTCATCAACTAGTACCACCAGCGTGGTGCCATGCGGTGATGTTATATAGATCATTCAATGTTATGCATTATGCTCAGTATTCTATGTTTTTATAAAAAAATATCTTTTTATAAATACATCTATTCTTCGTTTTCATGATACTTCCATTGCTCAACACAGCGTCGCACTTGTCTTAGTTGTAGCATCTGATATAATTTCTCTCATGAAGTCATGGAACAGCACACAAGATTTCTTTTCATGAGATCAGAGCCGTTTACTCCTCACCTCCCCCATCCCTCTATTCGCCCCCAGCTCCTCACCCCAATATTGAGTGAGTGAATGGGGAATGGGAATGAGGGAGGTGGAGGAGGCGTGTGTGTGTCATCACCACAGGACAATGCTTCTGTTTCTTTTCTTTGTTTCTTTCTTTCTAGCTGAGATGCATATTGATTAAACAATCAAAGCCCCCCCCCCCCCCCCCCCCCTACCCCTCCCACCTACAGAAAAATGCCAGAGCCATCTATATCTCTTGCTGCCCAATGTTTGTTGCATCCAAGAGGGGTATCCGTGTATTGTCTCGATCCAGAGACGCAATTTTTTATGATCAATGTTTATTACACCTAATGCTGTGGCTAATGCAATGGCTGGGATGGGCGGGTGGGAGGTGGCAAAGGGGATCGCTGGGAGAAGAGGAGAATGTCGCGGTTAATCGACTGATGAGCTGAAAAGTTTTTTTTAAATATATTTTTCACCATAACGGTTTCATTCCCTCCTATACTGTAAAGCTGTTTAGTCCCGCATGCCGATGTCACAGTCAACGTTATATTTTGGACATGATACACTAGATACGCACCATTTCTGCTGTTTCTAACCTGTCAAGTCATCTACAAAGAAGAAGAAGAAGAAGAAGAAGAAGAAGAAGAAGAAGAAGAAGAAGAAGAAGAAGAAAGAAAAAAAGAAGAGGAGGAGGCGGAGGAGGAGGAGAAGGGGGAGGAGGAGGTGGAGGAAGAGGAGGGGAAGAAGAGAAAAAAAGAAGAAGAAGAAGAAGAAGAAGAAGAAGAAGAAGAAGAAGAAGAAGAAAATGATGATTATGATAATTCTCTTCCTCCTCCCCTTCCTTCTCCTCCCTTCCTCCTCCTGCTCCTCTGATTTCTCTTTCTTATCCTCTTCCTTCGTTTTCTTCTGTTTCTTTTAAATATTCGTATGATTCTTTGTCTCCGGTCTTATAAGAACACAGTGAACAATGAAGAAATCGAATATAATGAAGGCATACGTCATTTTGTTTGTCTTGTGAGCTGTCTGTGCACAGTTCGTGCATTAACGAAGCAACAAAGAAGCAGAGGCAGTGGCTGTTGGATGTGTCAGTCATCAGCCATCACACGTACCACTTCACCCTGCTGTGCCGTGCAGCGGATCCCGATGTATGGTTCTGTAACCAATCCACACCCCAAATCAGCCTCCCCCCCAACCCCCCCCCCCCCCCCGGCGGGTAACAAGGGTACATGCCCAAACTCTCTCCTCCCCCCCCCCCCCCCCCCCCCCCAAATTCCCGGTGAGTAAGTCCAGACCGACTCCCCCCAGCTCTAAATTTACTCCCCCTCTTTGAAATTATCAGTTTCCCGAACGACAAATACATCAGTTAAAGAACATTATCCCTGAATTTGAGCATAGTGGTTGTGGCGGTCATATTGAATGTGATCCAGAACTACACATCCCCCCCCCCCACCCTCCCGCTCAAACCTGTCCCCAAACCTCTCCCCGATGATGTAATTTGGGGCCTAGCTCAGAAACACCTGATAGGGAATCTAGACATGTTCCCAAACTTACCCGCCTTATGTTGCAGGAATGTAAACATAGGCAGGCGCCTGTACCACTCCATGGGGGGAAGGCGGGGAGAGGGGATTTCTGGATTTTATGGAGTGATTTTGAACTGGGTGAGGGTAGATCTGATTCAGATCCAGAATCACCCCCCCCCCCCCACCTTCCCCACCACCTCCTCAACGTCGGGTGTTATGTGTTTTTTCTTGATAAGCGTTGTCGTTTGGGATATTTTGAGAATGTTGAAGAAAGGGAGAGATTTGGGATCAAAAAGGGGGAGGTTGGTCAGGATTGTTTCCTCTGAGGGGAGAATGTTGAAGAAAGGGAGAGATTTGGGATCAAAAAGGGGGAGGTCTGTCAGGATTGGATCCTCTGATGGGGAGAATGTTGAAGAAAGGGAGAATTTGGGATAAAAAAGGGGGAGGTCGGTCAGGATTGGATCCTCTGATGGGGAGAATGTTGAAGAATTGGAGAGATTTGGGATCAAAAAGGGGGAGGTCGGTCAGGATTGTTTCCCCTGAGAGGTGAGTCTGGGCGTGTCCCCTTTCTCACCCGCAGGAGGGGAATTTCGGGTGTGGCTTGATTACGGAACGTGACACCGGGGGCACACATGCAGACTTCGCTGGTCTCTTCCTCCATACAGCAAGAGAGAAACACGGATCACAGACGTACTGATGGCGGAGTGATTGGTGTAGATGGCCGGTGCCACTTGAGCTCATCTGGAAATCTACACATTATGTGGACAATGGTTCATCTAGACGTCATCTAAGTACTGTTGCTGTTTCTCAGCTCTCCTGCTGTTATGCTCTGTTTCTTTGTCTGTCTGTCCGTCTACCTAAAGAAGCAGAATATAAGCAAGACGGCTCATGTGCTTGTCTACACCGTTATGAAGACACTTTCTCTGTGGATTATGGAGAGCAACTAGACGAGTCCAAACCTCATCCACAATATTGTCATGAAGGGTTCTATTAAGACTATAGAATAGAAATCAAACTTTTTGGGTTAATCTGCATCATTATCATGAAGAATTCCATAAAGATTGTAGAAGAGAAATAATATGATTCGTGTTTTCATCTGCATTCCTGTAATGAAAACTTTCATTTAGATTATGTTATAGAAACTGGATAATTTGTTTCATTCTATGCATCATTATCATGAAGACGTTCCCATAAATTCCGGATTAGACATTTGACGATTTGTGTACTCATCTACAGTATTAGTACGAAGACTTTCATCAGCAGTATTGCCCACGCGATGGTCATTTCATGTTCGTATATACAGTATTTATCGTGAAGTTCCATTTAAATTATAGAAGTTTTTAGATACTCATTGAAATCACTATAATAAACTTTTGTGAAATATAGAGTGTTGACCATGAATAGGGAAATTTAGATATTCATGTTTATCCATATCATACAGACTTTCATCTGAATTATCATCAAGCATTTCTTTGTGATACACCATTTCAAATGAATGAACCAGACATCAGCTGCAGAGATATGTTTCTTTTTTTTTCATGTTCTAATATGGCTTCGTGAATTCTTTCCCAGAACTCAAACTAACTTCTTCTATAACTTTGACATTTATTCAGCATCGCTTTGCTCGTCTGTTCAGTGAATGTTTTTGTTAGATTAATATTCATAGTGAATATCAACAGTCAGGAACCTCTCTGCAGAACTTCGCAGTGTAGCTGGTATTACATTTTATGTCCTTTTGACGATTGTTTTATGTCAATATTCATGGCAGTTACTAGCAACTGTGAACTTTTCGGTTATACTTTAGAAGCAGAACTGTATTCTATACTGTGGATATTACCTGGAATATGTTGATTATGCATCTCTCTCTCTCTCTCTCTCTCTCTCTCTCTCCCCTCTCTCTCTCTCTCTCTCTCTCTCTCTCTCTCTCTCTCTCTCTCTGCGTCTCTGTCTCTCTCTCTCTCTCTCTTCATACCTGTCTCTCTGACTCTCTCTCTCCCCTCTCTCTCTCTCTCTCTCTCTCTCTCTCTCTCTCTCTCTCTCTCTCTCTCTCTCTCTCTCTCTCTCTCTCCTTCATCTCTCCTATTCCCTTCCTTCTCTATTCCTCTCTCTTTCCTTCTCTCCCCCTCCCTCTCTCTCACATAGACGCACAAGCTCGCTGTCTTTTTCTCACTCTCTGCCTCTCCCCCTCCCTACTTTGCCAGTCTACAATACCTACCACACTTCTTTCTGCTCCCTCTTTCCTGACTCTTCCCACCCACTTCGTTGTCTTTCTCTTCCCGCCTCCATATTATGTCTCCTTATATGGTCATCTGATTCTTCCACAGCTCCATCATTCCCCTTTTTCTCAGCCACTGCATTCTCTCTCATTCTTCCTCATTACCCATTCTCTGTGTGTTCCTCTCTCTCTCTCTCTCCCCCTCTCTCGATGACTCTGTTAAACTCATATCATCTTTCTTTGAATAACAGAACACAAGCAGTCTTTCAAGATGCTACCTTATCTTCTATTGCATCGATCAAATATGGAGTTCCCCAGGGATCGGTTTGGGGTCCTATATTATTTTCAATTTACAGAAATGACCTCCCACTACATATGGAAACCTCTTGTAAACTTTTTGCTGATGATAGTACCATCTACACTGAAGATAAAAACTCTGATGTGGTACGCATTTTCTTACAGAATGACTTGTATCCTGGACTGAAGAAAATCACACGGCAATTCACCTCCATAAATCCAAATTCACGCTGGTTGCAACTAGACAGAAACGACAAAACACCAGGAATAAATTATCGGAGTTACAAGTTAATGATAAAACATTAGAAGAAGTGAGTTTTTACAAATTACTAGGTCTTACTATAGATTGTAACTTATCCTGGTCAAAGCATATTTCTATACTTTGTAAAAGACTTCCCAAGAAAACGTTCCAGTTGAATGGAATTAAACATTTCCTTGATCAACATACCGGAAGCTATTTTGTTATGCATGCATCCAGCCAGACATTGATTACGCATCAACCTTTTGGTATCTGGCCAGTCAAAATTGCTTAAAACGTCTTTACAGCTTATACAGACTCTTTTTGAAGCTAATTCTTCTCAAATCCTCTTCTCTTGTCCCTAATGATTGCAAGCAATTAAATATTCTCCCTTTCAGTCATAAATGCCGTTAAAACAAAGCTGTTTTTATGTATAAAATCATGAACAATTTCACACCTGCCTGTCTCAACAATAAATTTTCCATTAGTAATGTTCGTAACAAATGTAATATCTGCATTCCTCTCCCAAGAACCGATGTTTTTACGTCCTCTCGTATTCATTCTGGTAGAAAATTATAGAATGAAATACATGATCACATCAAACACAAACCAAGCAATTTGTGTTTCGGGAAGGCATGCCACATGCATTTAATAGAACAGATTTAAATCTAAACAATTTTATTGATCATATTGCACAACAATCTCAGCTTCATGGGTCTTCTATAATCAATCATGTTCATATGAGTTGAATTGATTATGTGCTTTGTTGTGAGTGTTTGGTGGATTGAAGATGTTTGTGCAGAGACGGTGGTCTAGTTATGTGAATATTTGTGAAAGATTAATTAATTCATTCACTATGCCCATCGCTCCCGGTGGGGCATAGGTCATCGACGACCCTTCGCCATCGCACTCTGTTCTGGGCTGTTCTGGTCATTCCAGTCCAGTTTGTCCCTTGTTGTTTCAACTCCGCCTCAGTGTCTCGTCTCCAGCTGTTGCGAGGTCGGCCTCTCTTTCTCTTTCCCTGCAGGTTCCAGGTCAGGGCTTGGCGTGTGGTGCTGGATGCTGGCTTCCTGAGGGTGTGTCCGATCCAGCCCCACGTCCTTCGCAGTATCTGCTTGGCCACTGGTTCCTGTCCCTCACGCTCCCACAGATCTTCGTTTCGGATCTTCTCATGCCATCGGATTTTGTAGAAGCGCCTCAGGCAGGTGTTGAAAAATGTCTGAATCTTTTGTTGCGTCGTCTGAGTTGTCCGCCATGTCTCGCATCCGTAGAGCAGGATTAACTTCACATTGGAGTTGAAGATGCGGAGTTTGGTTCTTATGCTGATTCCTCCAGATGCCCAGATGTTCTTGAGCATGATGAAAGCTGATCTTGCCTTGCCGATTCTGGTTGTGACGTCTCGGTCCGTACCTCCCTGTTGGTCAATTACGCTTCCCAGATAGACGAAAGACTCCACCTCCCTGATGGGCTCTCCACCAACTGTGACTGATGTGTTGGCAGTGGTGTTGATTTTCATCAGCTCGGTCTTTTTCCTGTTGATCTTGAGCCCTGTCCCGGCTGATGTTGTCTCCATGCGAGTAATCTTGTCCTGCATCTGGCTGTGGCTGTGTGACAGGAGCGCCAGGTCGTCAGTGAAGTCGAGGTAGTCGAGCTGCGTCCAGAGTGTCCACTGTATACTGTTGTTCCTGCCTGTTGTAGTGGTCGTCAGGATCCAGTCGATGACGAGGAGGAAGAGGAACGGCGACAGCAGGCACCCCTGCCGAACTCCGGTCTTCACCTCGAAACTTCGGACAGCTGGCCGGCATGGGCAATCCTGCAGTTCATGTCCTGGTAGGTGCACCGGATGAGGGAGATGATCTTCTCGGGATTCCGTAGTGCCTCAGCAGCTTCCACAACATCTTTCTGTCCACACTGTCGAAGGCCTTCTCAGAATCTATGAAGTTGATGTAGAGGGGGAGTTCCACTCCAGTGACTGCTCCACGATGATGCGCAGGCTGGCGATCTGGTCAGCACATGATTTGTTCCGCCGGAAGCCTGCCTGCTGATCTCGGAGCTTGGGGTCGACAGCCTCCTTCATCCTCTCCAGTAGAACCCTGTTGAAAACCTTTCCTGGTATTGACAGGAGCATGATCCCTCGGTAGTTGCTGTAGTCCCTGGGGTCTCCTTTCTTCGACAGCTTGATGATGATTCCTTCTTTCCACTGGGCCGGTACCTCCTCCTTCTCCCAGATCTTACTGAAGAGGCTATATAGCGTGTTGACAGCTG
>CM031604.1:48334502-48352002 GCA_018398815.1 Conus ventricosus | reverse complement strand
GTGTGTTCAAATCAAAGCAATCTCTATTGAAGGTTAAAGAGTAGGTCTTGCTTTCTCTTTTTCTTTGCTACAATTTAAGTTATGCCCTATGTCTGTCTATGAAGAACTTGCACACCATTTAAAAAAAAATTAAACACCCAGTGAATAGTGTGCTCTGTGGACAAAATATATTTCTGCTGTATCCAGCAGCAGTTGGCACCATGACAACGTAGCAAATTAGTAAGTAATACAGCAAGCCACTACACATGCATCATTCCACTCTTTGAAATAATTTACTGGTTTTTGATGTGTGTCTATCGAGGTGGATTTCCCTGCGGAATACTACCTTTGAAAACTCGCGATGTTTGCATTCTGTTAAGTGACCAAAGTACCTGTTGCACACAGGATATCATTGTGTCCGTTTTATCATCCTGAAAGAATAGAACCCAGGTCATTTGTCGAGGTCAGTATGAAGAAAGTCCAAGGAGGGCTGGTCAGGAGAAGGAGAGAACGTATAAATGCCAATCCTGACTCACTTGCTCAACCACCGAGTTTTTGGGCGAAAGTGGCCTAAAAGCCGCCTTTTCCTGTGGCGGAAGAGAGAGAGAGAGAATCACCGGCACCCCTGACAAAACCCGTTAAGGTCAAGTTGCCCTCAGAACAGACAGACAGACAGAGAAGAGAGAGACAGAGAGAGACAGACAGACAGACAGTTTTCGGGCGAAAGTGCTCTAGAATCAGCATATTACTGTTCTCTGACAAGTAAGACGTTAATAACCAAAAAATAACGATTATCTACAAACAAACATACTGTGCAGGGTTATCCATTTTAATACTAATTTACTAAAGTTTTCAGAGATTAGCGTAGGGAAAGTAGCCAGGACTGAACACGCCCCATAGAGTAAACTAGGGAAAAGCAGTCCGTGACTGAACGCTCCCATATACACGGGGTTCACTATGGCTAACCTATTACTTCGCATAATTTAATGTACAGCGGGGAGTTCGTCATCACAGAGAGAGGGCTAGCTAGAAGCCCGTTAAGGTTAAGTTGCCCTCCGTGTGGTGAAGGATTTCCTTGTGGGTTTAATAATAATTCTATTAGACACGGAGAGAAGCTAGTTATTGGAGCCATAGTCATACGTGCGTATGCATCACACACACTCACACAGACTCACACACGAACTCCACACACATACACACAAACACAATTGCTCATACACGGCGCGCGCAACAGAGAGAGACAGACAGACAGACGAGACGAGACAGACAGAGAAGAGAGAGACAGAGAGAGACCAGACAGACAGAGAGGCGGGCAGACACACACACAGAAGCCCACACCAATAGAGCAGGTAAAACCGACCTTTTTGGCACGACGAGCAACAGACTGAGCGAGCGCATGGGCCGAAGGTGTAGGCACACACTGGACTGACACCAGGCTACACAGTATTCTCATCAACACGGACAGACTCAGAAATCAGTATCAACACTGGCAGACACGGAACGAAAAGTGACAACAGGTCCGTGGTAAACTGCCCTAAAACAACAACAACAACAACAACAACAACAACAAAACCAGATCTTGGGAGCTGTATTCACAGTTTTCCGTGATTGGTTGACGAGACTACCGCACACACCACACACACACACTCACCACACTTGGGCACAGACAGACACTCATACACTCGCGCTCTCGCACGTCACTCATGCTACAAACTGAGAGGGCAAAAATCAATACTGCGCCCCGCTCCTCCCCTCACCCACTCCATTAACGCGCCGGTCCTGCTCATTACAATATATTTCATCAGCTTTTTCACGAAGCTTCTCTGCCGCGTGGCGGCGCTCCTCACAGACAGCGCTCCACATGACGTAGTAAACCAACACAACCCGGTTTCATCATTCTTCTTAACACTGTCTCCCTCGGACGAGTTAGGCGTTTTATTGGCGCTGTGTACTGAGTTTGGTGTGTTAATTCAAAAAAAATGTGCTACCGATTTCACTGAAGAGCAGGCTCTCGCCATTGAACACACACAAGTTTTACCATACTTGCATGTCAAGAAATATGTTGAAAAAAAGAACGGGGTGAAGCATGTTCTTAATTAACCGCATGAAACCGAAAAGAATATTGCAATCCTAATAAGGAACAGAAAAAGAAAACAGGGAACCGACTGCTTATGGAAATGGACGACTATCTTAAAGGTTTGATGGTTCAAGGAAATTGAAACCGTTAGAAGCAATATTGCTGAACAAAATATAAGCCATTTTCAAATATTTTTTTTGACTATCGATGGAGATGGATTCCTTATTTAATAAATGGCGCAGTCGCAATTGTGTAAGAGCTGGCCAAAGCAAAACAATCCCTCCCAGCGTTGATTTTGGGTCGTTGGCTTGTGAAGACAGCCCAAGTCATGTTTTTTAAAAAACAAAAAACGCATCAAACATATGCGTTTAATTCTTAAGACTCAGTGGAACATGTCTGATTCGTATGCTAGGAAACTCATTCAACTTTCCTGTGTGTTTTTATAACTATCCTAAATTCCACAAGCTAGGGAATCAGTATAAATGAACTGTGTACAAACCCAAACCTTATTAAACTTATGCCAACATAATAACGATTTTCGAATGTTCTGGCAAACAAAACTAGATAGGGATAGCAGACCTTAGTACATCTACCAGTATGGAGGGAGTAGTGTGTGTGCCAGCACTACTCATAAAAAGCCCACATATAACAAAGCGGATGTACTACTACTGCGATTAGAAGCCGCCATAAAACTCTGCTTACAGCAGATATTGCTTTAACACTTCAAAGCCAGTTGCAAGCCTGGATGAGAAAAGAGGAGCAGAGCAGAACTAGGCCAACAAGAACCCTATGTGATCGCTTTGCCGCCATGAACGTCCCAGCACCAGGTCAAAGCTCGTGCAAGACTATGCCAAACGACCCTATTGTGATCGTCGTTGACATACAAAGACGCGGCAAGCACAGCAAAGCACACGGCAAACTAGGCCAAAAACGACCCTATTTTTAACACTTGGGGGTGAAATATGAGTTGCGAGCGGTACACGAGCCTGGTAGTTCCACATCTTTGTATTGTTTTTTGTTTGGTGGTTTGTTGTTTTGGCCAACCCCCCTCACCACGTCCCTCCGCCGCCCAACCTGTACTGTCTAATTGGGTGTTTGTGTAATTGTTGTTTGTTTTGTCCTTACCCCACGCAAGCAAGCACCCCCCTACCGTTGCCAGCACCACCCCACCCACCACTCACCCCACCCCCACCCACCGCGCCCACATCGCAGAGTTATTAAATAAGTTCTTTGATCAGTACTTAATTAAGTTCTTAATAAGGTTTTTGATCAATTTCTTGATAAGTTACTTTATACAGTCCACCTTTAAGGTACACGAAGTTTCTTTAATTAAGTTATCTTATAATTATCAAAAAAATACAAGCTATGTTTTTTATCTTAAATATTGTAGATGTCAAAAATAGTACAACACACGTCCTCAAAAAAAAACGAGTCATTGTTGAGGAAGTCTATGCTCAGCGTTCTCTGCATAGATCCTCAAAGGGAATTTTTAATACCAAAACCGAATCAACCTCAATGATTACAATTCTGGTCTATGGATATGCCTATAAATATACTCCCTTTCATAGTTATTGACTTTATCCTTTTTATAATACGCCATGATCAATTTTTTATTTAAAAAAAAATTTTTAAAAATTAAATTCATATATAAATGGGTCAAAATGATCTTTTGCTTTAGACGGTTTTGGCGTGCAGTTGTCTTTTTCCTGTATTTAACGGTACAGGTTGTTTTAACTTCTTTTGTATTTTGTTGCCATTGGTTATATATTTTATAACCAAATAACGCCGCCCATCAGCAGCAAGGGCCGCCATAAAAATTGGGCAACAGTTATAAATTTCAATATACCATGAAGACCTATGGCCGCCCGTGTATCACAAGGAGTTTTTATACTGGCATGAATCAACTTGTTCTGTGCGTTTGCGGTTGTTAATGTTTCAGATGAGTCATAGTCTTTAACATTAATTTGTTTTTGGGTCTGTTCCACTCTGCTAATTTATTTCCTGCTTCAACACGCCCAGGATTTTTAATGGTCTCCACCTGAATCAATTGAGTTTCTGCTGATTTTCTGGCTTGGTTACCTTTTCTGCCACCTGATTCAGTGTTTTTTCCTGATTCTGCTGATTTTTCCAGATCGTTCATTTATGAAGGGAAAAAAAATCTAAATGATGTAAGAAGTTATTAAACCCATGATTAATGTCGATAACAATGTTTCCAAATCTGTAGTATAGATCCACATCCTAGAGACTCTAATGACTTTGTTTATAACTTTATCATGCGTTAAATCATACATAAAAATCTTGTTCAGAAACAATGGGAGCAAATCTACTGACTAGTATTTAGTGTACAAACTAAGAACGCTTATTTGCCCCACACATTTCACCATTCTATGACCCCATCTGCGCTTCATACCTGTTATGATACTTTAAAAAAAAGTGCTTGCGGCGACAATCTGTTAATTGTCAATGCTGACTTCAGTTCCGCTGACTGTTTTTGTTTTCCACATGTCTGCAAAGAATACAGCTCTCCTTTTTTGGTCATAAAAGCTTGATCTTCAACTGTCATTCAAAAGCTTTTATATCAGGCAGATTAGGCCGCCTTGTAGCTGTAGTAGATCATCACAGTTCATGGTTTTTTTAAAAATTATAATAAGTTTATAAAAAAAGAAATGAGCACCTGAAAACACTGTTGCTAACCTAGTATACCATTCTGTGCAGTAATAAAGGAGGACATAAGTGTAGATTCTCAATGCTTGGTAAAAGCCTGTTAATAATTAAACCAGCAGTCTTGGCACACTAACTTTGGAGATTCAGCAAAGCTGAAAGCTATCATTGCAGCTTCGGTTGCTACGAAAGATTTTCTAGTTTAAGCGAATGAATAGATACCCCAGACAAAGAACATAATGAAATAAAAAATACATTTATAAAAAATTTGCTCACTCGCAAAAAGAAAGGCGGCGCTGTGTGAATGCGCTTGCTTTAGCGTAAGTAATTCGCATTAAGTAACAAACTGGGAATGACTGCAGAGAAAAAACGACATAACAAAGCTATGGAGTCAACTAGCAGCTGCCAACAAGGACCTATGAAAGGCAGAGACTTCATAGCATTAGATTTTATTAATGACCACACGTAAAAGACAGGGGCACGCAGCTTACACAATTAAAAATGTTGATCAAGCAAATAAAACATATTATTCTAGTAACAGCAAACCAATCGTAGACATTGGCCCCCACCAAAATCAGTGACTTAAATCAACCATCAGAAAAACAAAAAGATGCAAGAAATCGTTTATTTTCGATGGTATGACGCGAAGAGTATTTTGTTGTACATAATATTGTGGCTGAAAAAAAAATGAACAAAAACTATATTCGCCCAAAGGAATTGGAGGGCAATCACAGCAATTAAAAGCTAAGCCAAGCGGCAGGAGACATTGAACAAAACAGCAAAGGAATGGTTATCTAAACAAGCAATTTGGGCAAATTTATTTCGCTGCCCCAAGAACTAATACAGAGACCACAACTTGAGAACACAATACCGAACTACACCCACAAAAGGACGGCTATTATATTAACCCTCTGATAGGATTAGACGAAAAGATATAAGTACGCACTCACAGTCATTGACATGGCTCAAGATACACAGCTGCAGAACCAATAACACAAAAGAGAGACCCTATTTTTTTAATTTTTTATTTATCACAGGCTGTTTCTGTAGCCATACAGCTGGATATACCAGCGAGGCCGCAAACTAAACCCTCGCATGATTCCAAGTCGATGATGGGAAAGACAATAAGAGGCCAAGAGAATCACAAATTGTTAAAACACGAGTTAATATAAAAGATAGGCATTCCAGGATTCACAGATCACAAGGCTTTAGTTGAAAACATTAACACAAACAGTTAGGCCCGAAAGACTAATTTTCTCCTACCAGTATCACAAAGATCTGATTGACAAATCACGGCAACCCAGAATGGGTAGAAAGACTGCCCTCATTAATGCGCGCAAGTGAATAATTAAGATTTAAAGGCTAAAACCAGTACAAGCAATCAAAAGAAAAACCATTAATGCTGTTGACGGAGAGTCTTCATCCGGCAAAGGGAATTACCATTTTGGTTGAAAGTAAGGTACCTTTATTTACCGGTTGGAAGCAGAAGGTGACACTCGCATCATGGCAACAGATCCAGTTTGAGTGTTGATCCATAAAGAAATAAAATTAATTAGTAAAAAATGAATCCGCCCGTGTAAATATGTTACGATAAAACTGGCACCACAAAACAACCAGCGTCCTCAAAGGATCTTTTGTGAAAGAAGAACAGCAGATAATCCCGCCAGATAACAGTTCCAGCTTTAATTAATTTACTGTGTTCACCATTGCCCGATTGCATATAAAACTCTGGATTACAAACGACACGTTTTGTGTTTGTTCTATCTAATGACTTCTTTGTTAGTCAACCTTGTTTGATACTCATGTAGTAAGATCGTATTTTTACGTTGTCATGATGAAAAGTCTATTGCCAAACAATGCTTTCATTGTAGTGGTCATGTATATGTATGATGCACATCGCAGCGGAGATATTCCCTTTGCTTTCTTATGATTTTCCTCCTGCTCGAAATACTTAACATTTTCGATCTTAACCCCACATACACCTTGATCACCTTCCTTATAAATCATCCTTTCCTTTCATCTTCCTAAAACCTTCATGATAGTAATGACTGTAAAGGCGTAGTCTTTAGGATAATCGGACGTGTCCATACCATCCCCATGGACCCCCCCCCCCCCCCCCCCCCACAAAACCAACCCCCCCCCCCCCCCCCCCCCCCCCCCCCCCCCCCCCCCACCCCCCCCCCCCCAGTTATTATTAAAAAAAACCCCAACACCACGTTACTACTTCCCATTTCCATGTCTTTATAGAAGTCTTCAGTAGGAATATCTATAAGCAAAACTATCTGTATCTGTGTAAGTAATCTGGACTCAGGATACAAGGGCTTAAAGTAGTCATAAAGAAACACTAACATCAATCTTTGATAATTCTAAAACAGTCAACCCAATAAAATACAGGTTGTCTACATTTGACTTTCCTTTTTTTTCATCATTATGCCAAAAAGTGATCAAGAAATCTCTAAAGTCCAGATAATTGTTTTGAAAGTCAGCTTAATAGCTCTCGTTCTCTTTTGGTACAAATCTGAAATCTTTGGCTCTTGTGCGATTCTCCATAGTTCTTCCAAAAACATCTGTTGTTCATCGCTAAAAAAGTCTTTTTCTGAAGCATCTGTGGATATAGTTCTGAGATTAGTGGTCTTCATGTGTATGGTTTCATGAACAGTATACTTGTCAAAAACAATTATGCGATGGAACAATCTTATTAACTTTAAACCATGTCTTAAATAAAATTGAAGAAGTCTGTAATTACAGAACATAATTTTTTGCCCCGAAGAATTGGGCACAAGTAAATGTGGACACGTTGATCCATCTATAGACTTTCTGCTGCTAATGGATAGTCAATATGCAGTCATGGAGTTCTGAGGATAAACTAAGTCAACTCTAGAATGAAACCGCGCTGACTGAACGGCGATAAACTGTTCAACCAACTTTAAGCCTTTTGAATATTATTCGTACCTGTGTACAATTTAAATTTACGTAATGTAATGTGATTGCGAGCCATTGCCCCAACCATACAGATTGTTAGTCGTCCAAAATACATGAGATAGTAGAACCTTTTACATGGATCATAGATTGTCCAAGTAATTGTTGTTTGCTTTACAGTAATGATGTCGACGCCATACAAATTCCTCCACGCAATTCCTTTTCAAATCATCTAAAGCATTGTAAATTCTACAATAAATCAAACTGACTCCAGAAAACTTAAAGAAAGCATCCCAACTCATCCCGGCGCAGAATGTAATGCGCGTGAATCCATGCAATACTGTTTCATGGCCAGGTTCATTCTGTGTAATTTTCAAAACGTCCGCCAACAAACAAACAACAGCCATCCAAGTATGAATCATGAAATCACCCAACGTATAACAATCTCTAGACTTCTGCCACGCATCTTGAGCATGGTTGGTAATCGGAGTCCGCTGATACCTTTCCTCTAAGATCAAGAACAGAACGGCGCCTTTATGTGGAAGTGTATCTTCATCAAACCAAATCCCAACTGTTCATGTCCTCAATAAGGGTAAACGCCCTTTCTAACAAGAGATGGTTCAAAATATTCTTGTCCGTTAAGTGTGCATGACTTAAGGACATGGTGCCAGTGACACTAATGGAACCCAACATGTGCTGCAAAGAGTCATAAAAAGACATGTTATTTAAAAGTGAAACACCATGTACTTTTCTGATGACTGAGCAATGCATGCTACCCTGAAGGCATCGTGTCCCTGCAGAATCAAATATAAGGGGTGAGTCCGTAACCTTCGCAAGTTAATGAAAGAATACAGGCACTTCATGTCTTAGGGATCAAACTTTAGTTTGAAGATTGCATTTGTTATGCGCCGCTCCTCTGAACTTTCCGCTCAATTGTGATCATGTGTCTCATACATTAGGATTCTCTGCGTCAGATGAGAGGCGCAAACCACAAATCCACAAAGCTGTTTCTGATACATAACTGTAGTTGGTCTTCAGGCGCCATAATTATTTCATATAAAATACAGATTATAAGAACAGTCAATGCGCACTTGCTGCATGCGCTGTCTCAAAAAAAATCTTTCAAACACCGCATTTGGCCTCTGAATAACTGGTGCAGACATGGGCGCATCCCGACCGGGGTGACAACAATTGAAGGCACATGCACAAATCTGATGATTACTCATAAGACTGTTTTTCGAAGTTTTGTGGCGCTGGCCCTTCATAAGGAACAATGAGTGATTCTAAGTCTGCGTAAAACAACATATGGATAATGGTTGCAGTTTTTTTCGCAGTTTCTAAAACTAACATAAGATCCATGGTGGGGCGTAATATATTTCTGTATTACAGTCGAACGGGCCGATACAATGTTTCTTCTGTTCGCTTGCGGCTTTAACAGATGGCATTCTTTGGATAAACATTTTCTGTCAGAATCCTTGTTTATTGCCGCATACTAATAGAAGCATGCTGCATTAGATATATCATTGATCGAATCAATGTGTAAAGCTGCATAGCCCCTCTTGTGAAAGCACAGTAGAAAGACAACATTGATTTTTTGTCTGGCTCGCCATCTAAGGACTGTAACTTGGACACTTTAAATTGGGCACCAATTTGTTTCCTCATCCCATGTGTAAACAATTAACATTATTGGTTTGTTTTGTTCTTCAAACCGATCCAATTTGGTCTACACTAACAGGAAGTAACACCCACTAAAGTTAGATCATTGATGTACTTGGTGATAGTAAGACACCTCCTCTGCTTTGGTGGGGGGGGGGGGGGGGGGGGGGGCGGGCGTGAATGCAGTCCTTGCTAGAACACACCACATAAAACATTTTGTTTGGAGGGGCTGTATTCTTTATGTTTAGAACAGCTCATTTGCAACTAATGCTGGATGTAGTGGAATGTAAGCCTACCAACATCGGCGCATACTTAGCCTGTATTAATCTGATCTCTAAATATCATCGCCCTCTGACCGAACAGAGCCTCTCATTTTGCATCTTCAGCCGCAGCGTCAAACTGTGTAAGCAGTTCGTCCTCCCAACCGGTTGTTTGAAGGCGTTATGAGAAAGAACAGTCCTGTTGTTTATTGAGACCCAGACCTTCAGAAATTCTTCCTTTCTAGATACAAATACGAATAAAACAAAAAAACAGCAAACATAACAAAAACTTGCGGGGTCTAGTAATAGTTTACTAGGTAACTATGAGAAATAGCAAGTACAACGCTAGCCCGCACGTTTTCTGGGATCAATGACTACTAGATCAATATCAATCATGTGCTCAAGTATATAACCTCACTCGACTCAAGCATTCCTTCAAAAAAATCGTCTTGCCGCTTCAGAAATCTTAGGCCATGTTGAGCTTCTTTTCTAACTCAAAATTTATTTAAATAAAAAAAAAAATATTAAACAATCAAATATCAACGGTCTTTTTTGCGCTTGGACACATAAACTAAAGTATAAACACCCTTCGGTGTATGTTACTGTGAGCTGTATAGAACAGAGTTTAAGTCATCGTTACTTATTTTAAAAGCCATTCTTTTTATCTGCTCTGGATCTGGCAGTTTTAGAAAAAACTTGTCACGCCTTTCTTAGAAGATCAACCTTTGACTCATGAAGTCATCAAAATCGCCTGTAAACGATTAAATTTCCTACATACCTGTGATGTATGAGTCAACCAGCGCTATTATTTATAGTCAGTTTACAACGAACTAAGTTTAGCCGTTAATATAGTTGAACCTTAGCTGATTTGCTTATTGGATTTAGTTTTTAGATTTTTTGCCACCGCACTTACAGCTAATGAACACAGACCCGAGAGCTAAAGACAACCACCTAGAGGTAAAAGCTGTCGGGTGCGCTATGCCCGTATCTAAGATACCACACTCGTTCCTCCTGCTGATAGATGCACTATAGTCGATGCTCCAGTATTCACATGAAGTCACAGCATTAAAGGCAGCAGAATACCTTCGATTGGTTTTGGCTGATTTAGAAAGGTCTTGCTCAGTACTGCTGCAATTGCGTAAAGTATGTTAATCAAAAGTTTTATGTTAGGGGGTTCTACTATCTCTTCTTTTGGGCGCGCATGTAGGCACATTTGATAAACCGAACAACATGGGGTTTTTAAAAAATTGAAAAAATAATTATTAAGTATACTACAGGTGTTGCGTAATGCTGTTTAGCTTCAATATTTTCAGCTGCGTCATCATATAATAAAAACAAATGTACAATAGAGCGGATTTATCAGCAGTCTCTTCTTATCAATTTGAATGATTTATTACGTCTCGTCACAGATCTCTCATCTCCCGCTTCCATGTAACTGATTATCCACCGATGACCTTAGGTCAATCATAACCGATTTATGGATGTTTAAAATAATCATCAAGCCTAACATTGTGAAGGAGTAGATCTTTAGTCCACAAGGACAACTGTGGATTTCAACACCTCCCACCTCCAACAGAATAATACATTAATCATCAAAAATGCAGATAAGGTTTAAGCCCGCTAGCATATATTTGTTAGGACTGCCCTCAATCGAACATTGTACTTTTCGTTATTTTGGATTAAAAAACTTTACACTTCCACTTTTGAATGGTTCTAACATCTTCACACAGCAAAAAAATACCTTTAAGCGATCTTGCTGAGACGCTAAAACTAAAATTCCATATAGATGACTGCCCTGCTTCAGGAAAAGTTTGTTTTATGAATCACTCTTTTCGAAATATATTGCTAAATTTGACAGATATAGTTGTCAATCGTCCTGCTAAATAAGGGGTTTGCTAACGAACGTCAAACTCTATCTAACGTGATGTCAGAAATGCTTGTAGTTTTGCTTCTGTGACTGTAGAACTAATAACACGGTTGTTGTATTCGTTAAAAGTAAGTTCAAATGAAGTCTCATTTTAATGCTCATGAAAGTATGGCCATGCGGCTTTTAACAACTCAAAATCAAGGAAGAAAAGCGGATTACCATATCGCATAACTTACGAGCTAAAGCCTTATAGCAGCTAAAGCACCTGAGGCGAGTTTCAGCGCCTATTCTAATTTTTAGATGCTTCTTCATTGCCGAATCCTTGAAACGCAAGATCTTCCCCCTTTCAAACCCGGATAGCCATAATCATAATAAGGTTAAAAAAATGTCTGCATTGAGTAAAGAAAATATTTCTTTCCCCTCAAGTTTTAAATGAAATTTTCTTAACGATTGCCCCCCGCCATTTTCTGTACAACTGTCCAGTTTGGGTGTTTTTTTCTGTTGTTGAATCAAGCGCAATTTTGAAAGTAAGACGCGCAGAGCCAGGCACAATCACGACATTTTGCTCCTAGGACTGCTGGAAAAATGTACAGTAAGACTTTGATCCGCATCATATTAGATGGATTATTTTGGAACAGAAAAAGTCCGCTTAATATCCCTTCACGCCCAAGGGGTTACATTCAGTCTCTATGCGTTTTTAGAATCGAGCCAAAGTGCTTGTGACATTTTTATGGAAGAAGCAAAATAATAAGTAAATTTTTAAAAACATGCAGGAATTGAAGGCGAAGAAGATTATGATGATTTGATCGTGGATACGACAGAGTTGCATTCCCCATGGGAGCGGCATCGCTCGGGGCTCTCATTGCATGGATGAATTAGCAGAAATCGTAGTACTTACCAACAAGTCGGCATAAATTACAGAAAGTAAGGCCAGCACATTATACCAAAGTATTAGGCCAAGAACCTCCCGAATATAAAGACCCTAATGATTTTGAAGTAAAAGAAGACCATGAATGTAATGGAGGTGCGACCAAGGACAACTTTTCAGCTTACAACAAAAAAACGACCCTCAAAGTTTTTAAGCCGTGGGTTCAATTAGAAATATGCTCAGTGTGAAAGATCAAATCGCCATTGTCCTGTTAGGCCAAAATTAAGGGCGGAGGGCAGATGCTAACTTCAAACACACTGCAAGAACACCCGACATAGATAACCAAGAATGTCATAACAATGAAACTATAGAAATTAAAATCATCAGCAGGTGAATTAATAAATGTAAAAGAATTCAGAAATCCATTATTTAACAGAAGAAACGCGTTTAAAGACTATACACGACTCAGCCGCTACCCAATCGATAAATAGATGCCCATGATCAACATAAGAACCAACAGATGGCGAATTAACAAACAATTTAGCAAAACTAGTTGAACGTATGATGGGCATATAAAAGAGAAAAAGAAAACCACGTTAGAGCTGACGACCGCAACGTAGGGCCTGATATAAAAGAAAGAATAAACCCACAGACTAAAAGAACTGAACAAAAGAACAGCAAGACCTAGAAGTGGCAAACAAAAACAAACCGATCCCATTTATACGAACACAAGGAATTAGAATAAGAGAAACTATCCGAAAAATTTTTTATATGAAGACACACGCCCAGCAGAACGAATCCGAACACTGATAGAGAGCAAGGGTCACAATATTAAGCGTTAAAAACCGCCCTTAGGATTTGCCAATAAGTACAGCTGGTGTTGGCAATAACCCGGCGTCGGTGTCAAAGTCACCAAGCCACCGCCACCATCGCCTCCAACCTAGAAAATCATGGGTAAAAAAAACAGCTTTATCATCCTTGCGAAATTATTAAAAAAATAGCTTGTTTAAAGTCCCCCCGGTGAAACGCTTTACGCAGGAAAATTGGGGAGGGTAATGTTCAGCTGGCTTTTGTCTACTTGCAAGCAAAAGTATTATGGCTTTAAGGCCGAGCCATATGGACCTTAGTTCTCGTTATAGTTGGGTTACTATTTAGTAAGATAAAGACCAAGTAATCCTATTCCAGTTAATACCAAGACAAGCGCAGCCTTTTCATAATTCATGGTCATCGCGAACAGAGTCCGCGATCTTTGCTGAGTCTTCACAGACTTTGGGGTTTTGTCTTCGGAATTAGATGACTTAATCTTGGTCGTTACATTATTGTTGTAATATTACTGCTCAGAATTTATGTCGTTTATTTCCCAACCTTCTGTTTCATTGCCTGCTATAAGAATTTCAATCTTATAGTTTATTATTGGTACCTAATCCTGGATCTGAGGTCAGAAGCAGCATGTATAAACCAGTGCCAACAGCAAAGTCACTTTCGATCTTGCTGTAATGTAACACATGGATGGACCTTTGAATACTTGAAGGAAATCCATAAGCGTAGAATTAATGGCGTCCTCTAAATTTTCTAACGTATATTTTTTGTGCATCAAAGCCAGTAGAAAGAAACATTTAAAGCACGATTCTTGCCTGTGCTTGCGAACCTAGCAACCACCAAACGTAAGTACCGAATAGAGTCGTTTATTCGTTCTCATTCCCGCTCAAGTTAGGCCCATAAAGAGTCTTAAGAAAATGTTGTCCATGCTTGTAATTATGCACTTGCACAATGGACCCTGGCTGACAATTTTGAAAGGAGGATACAAGAACATATTATACTTTCTGTGCGTGCCCCGAAATAAAGGTGGTGCCTATGCCATGATCAAGATCCAACTTTTGTCTAAAGTCTGTCCTTTGATGTAATAAAGAATACGTTACAGATCCTTTCCAAGCCTTCATTTCAATTCTGTTGCTGAGATGGATTAACTTATTTGTCATTCGTTAATGGCGCATGCAGATCAGTCAAATACTCAGAAGGTTTTAATAAAAATGAAATCTGTACACTGACCTCACCAAAGGATCATTAAGATTAAAATGATTAGCAAACGACCTCCACACCCAATTGATGCTCAAGACACAGCTAAAGTTTAACTGGTTCTGATAAAACAGCAACGATGACTAACCACACGCTTTCCTGGATGTGCTCGTTTTCAATAGGGGGGTTAAGATAGCTCTACAATGGAGTACTCACCTTTTTATGAAAAGTAGGCATTGGCGTCCAGCAATTCAAGAGTATCAGATGCTAAATTTTATAAGAATGTAGTGCGGCCACATAAAATTTGCAACATTATATTTGTAATGTGCACACATTTTTAATCCTGTTTTAAAAAAATGATAATGTAAACAATCACAACCCAAGACCTGTCCTACGTTTATTAGAAAATGCTGTTGAAAACAAATGGCGGAGCCAAAATGTGTCGCACACCATGAAATATATTACAAAGTTTGTAATGGTTTAATATAACTAAAGCCAAGGTAAATAATAGACTACAAAATATTAAAGGAGAACAAACGACTTAAAAAAACAGTTAACAAACCAGAATGGTTATTAACGGTATTTTCCACTAAAATAAGCAAAGATAAACATCGACCTTACACATAAACTATAACAAGTTCTAATCTAAAACAAATTTAACAATCAAACCTTGAAGAAGCAAAATAACCGATTTTGATATGAGAGCTAGCTAAAATGCAAGTGCTTTTACAACTAGCACTCTACCCAGCTCATAGTTTTAGTGTTTCGCCAGATGAAAGCTAACGATAGAGGTGAAAGTCCGCTCAATACATGCATACAAACCAAAACTCCCTAAGTTCAATGGATCGAGCTAAGCACTGATGAAACTATATGATGGAAGGCCTCTCAACTGTTTTAATATAGGCACAACCCTTCAGTGAAGCTGGCATAATGCGATTAAGAAATTATACAAAACGCTAATTTGAGCAGTTTAAAAGATTAGTTTGTGGGATGGTCGATCATATTAATTAAAAATCAAAGACAAAAAACAGGAAAGTCGTAAATGTTATAACCTTCACATGTTTTGGGAAATACAATAATAAGTAGTACTTACAAAATGTCGCGCGGGCCGAGATGAATCCGGATTACATAGCACCTGTGAGGTGTATAACTTGGGTAGAATTAAAGACCTTGCAGACGTTGCGGACTTTGAACAGAACGGTAGATGGCGCTTATGTATGGGTTTGAGTACACTAAGAAGGTGATTATAAACGCAAAGAGGTTGGCGACAGCAAAAGATCCTAAACAAGAACCTTGCGCAATCTAGAAGTCAAATAATGTTGGTCATTATTGTGAATATAAAATAGTTCGAAAACCTGACCTCAGAGAAATGTCACTTGGAACCATATTTAGACTGGGAAATAAAATTAGAATCATAAGCCCAATTTACATATTATAGCCTTCAAAAAAGTTCAAAAGCATTCAACACTGCCCATTACATGTAAGTCTTAATCCGAAGACAATATCCGGAAAGAAATTGGAAATTAACGCCGTATGGCAAAAACATTAGCAACCTCCACAGAAGAGAAACGGTTTTTAAAAAAAGATGCATCTACAAAATAACAGTTCATTCCGCAAATGAAATTAGAGAACACTTTCACAAAAATATTTGAAATTTCTGTCTTAAAAAGAATAAGGAGAGTGATGTGTATTGGGCTTTAGTGACGTCCATTTTTAAAGGAATTCAAATAGGCAGGCAAAACTTAGAACCGTTAGACAGTCCTTAAAGTTACTGTGTCCAATCTTCACAATGGAGGATATTAAGGTCATAACAACAAGCAAACAAAAGCAATATTAGTCAAAAAAGAAAACAAACAAACAGCACTAATAGATTAAACTTATCACAATTAGACCTTAAATGATTTATTATACAGAACAAGATTTTAACAGAGTGCAATATAAAACAATAACCTGATAGACTATTAAGTTCTGTTATAAAACTATGGAGCAGTAAACATTAATGACAAAAACTCTTCCTCATTGCTCATTAATTGTGGCAATACAGGTTTGGAAAAACAATAAATTGTCCTAGAACCTATTACAAACATTTAATCGATATAATTATAAAATCATATTGTGGTATTTACTGTTCCAACACTATGTGCGGACAAGCAAAAAGATTCCTAAACCTAGAACTTTTGGAACAAAGCCATATCCTAATAGAAGTTTATATGGACATAATAATAACAAATATTTACAGTTGATCCTAGCAATAAACTGATGAGAGTTTAGAACATTTTATGGAAAAAAGCATATCAAAAAGAAGGTTTAAATTGACAGAAGAAAACAAATATATAGATTGATCCTATCAATAAACAGAGTGAGAGTTTAGAACAGTTAATAAAGAGACTGTTTGAAGGAAACTCAGACACTAATTATTATAGATGTACTGTTTCATGCAAAAGCTACAAAGTTAAAAAAGAGAATCACTTCATCAAAAATTGCTTTCAGTGTAAGACATTCTGTAATAAGTGTGTGTATTTTATGCCAAAAATATAACTCATTTTCAAAGACTTTAGATAACAGTTAAAGACTGTAGTGTTATATATCGCATGAAAGACAGAGACTCACATTTAGATAGAATTTATGCGCGAAAATGATGTATTGAAAATGACCATTGAAAAACACAGGATTAAGCAAAAAACTAAAATCTGTAAAATTTAAGTAAAATTATTAAAAAAACGGATAACCCTGCACAGAATGTTTGTTAGTGTAGATAATCGTATTTTTTTTGTTATTAACGTCTTCCTTGTCAGAGAACAGAAATATGCTGATTCTATAGCACATTCGCCCGAAAACTGTCTGTCTGTCTGACTCCTCATCTGTCTCTCTACTTCTCTGTCTGTCTGTCTGTTTCTGAGGTCAACCTTGACCATAACCGGTTATTGTCAGGGGTGTCCGGTTATTCTCTGTCTCTCTCTATCCGTGCACAGGAAAAGGCGGCTTTTAGGCCACTTTCGCCCAAAAACTCGTGTTGAGCAAGTGAGTCAGGATTGGCATTTATACGTTCTCTGAAGGTTTCCAGAAATGGCGCCCGCCTCCCCTTCTCCCCCCTCATGCAAGTGTCCAAACTCTGAACTTATTGTTCTTTAAGGGAGCCAGGCCGCGTCCAGGTCATGGCTCCTGGACGACCTTCTGCTATACTATTGCCTTTTCTG
>CM031604.1:48325915-48333221 GCA_018398815.1 Conus ventricosus | reverse complement strand
TCAGCTGAAAATTTTCTCAAATGCTTCTGCTATTCCTCTTCCTCCTGAAACTGGAGAGCTGTTTTATGAGGTCATAGCCATTTTGCACAGAGATCCCTTGCTCCATCTCCTGTGGCGAGGACTTTAACTTGGAAGCCAGATTCTCTTAGACTTCTGCCTTGACTGGAATGCTTCTCAGCCTTATATGCGTCATCCACTCTGCTTTTACATGGCACAGTGAGTTCACTCAGAATCATGTGATTTGACCAGCGAAATGGAATGCAATGCTAGGTCTAGTGCAAATATTTGCTGTGTGTGGGTTTAATCTGTTAGAAGGTGTGCACCGTATTCTCTGTCATCCACTTAGTCTAGTAAATCTTCCTTCCATGTCCCAAGTGATACAGCAGTTCCAGGCCAAGAATTGCTGCCTCCTGCTGTGTAGAACATTGCAACTTGAGAATTTATGGGTGTGGCCTCTTCCTCTGGCAGTGCTAATTGTTCGTGCCACCTTTTCAATCATTTGGTTGTACCTCCGAGGAAAGCAGGTCATGTACAGATCTGACGATGAGGCTGATCCTAATGGAGGCCACGTGCCATATGTCACTCCATCTGAGCTTTCTTTGGAAGGCGCTGTCCAACATAGTTCTTTACCCTTGTTGTCTGTGCCGGACTGCCTTCGGGATTCTTTGACGTCCTCTTCTTTCTACATCTCTTGTACTACTATGTTTCTTTTTCGCTTTCCCTTAGCCTTTGACCACCATTTCATTTCTGTTGATTCCCATTCTCTGCCAATTTATTTGTGGATAACATGTTATTATCCTGATCTTAGGCCTTTCTTGGACACTTACACTTGTCACCACTGTTAGGAGTCAGTTGTTTGTTCTACCAAGCACTCTGGGAATAAAGGATGTAAGGGGTGGGGATAGGAGTGAGGACATAGCATATATACATCCACAAAGGAATGTCACATCATTTAGGGCTTAAAATGACCGTTTTGTTTTACTCCACCCCCCAACCCTCCCAGCCCCCACTCCCATCTCAGTCGGCTGAAGTTCATCTTAGGTGCAACTACGGGGAGTGAAAACAACGGATATGGTGCGTTACTGATATCTAGATGACATATTTACTTCAATGCACCTCCTCCACTTCACCCTGCACGCCCTTGGCTCGGGCTCTGTCTGCCTTGAGCTGCAACGGTGGTCGTTCCAGACTGTTGGTACACTTGACTCTTTGCGTCATTTCCATCTGCTTTTACAGTCCCAGATTTGAAGACAACAGTACTTACATTTTCCTCACACAGCAAAACAAGTTTTGTTTACCTCTCAAATTCTGAGCGTTGACATGCAACAAACATAATCATGTATGAAAAAGTATATATATATATATATAATATATATATAATATATATATATATATATATATAATATATATATATATATATATATATATATAATATATATATAAATAATTATGTACACACACACACACACACCCACACACACACACACACACACACACACACACACACACACACACACACACACACACACACACACACACACACACACACACACATACACACACACACACACACACTCATCATATATATATATATATATATATATATATATATATATATATATATATATATATATTATAATAACATAACTGAATAAGACAACTACCCTCCTTACCTCTCCCCCCCCCCCCCCCTACACACACAATACCTGAGATTCAAACAAATCGAAAGAAAGAAAGAAACAATAGAGAAATCTACTGGTGTGTCAGGTTTGAAATTATTACAGAGTGGGTCAATTTACAGATAAGGATTTCAATGACATTTAAACACACAGTGAGGTAAAGGCAGTTAAGAGCATCCCTAGCCTGCTAATGTCAGGAAAAGTATTGCAGCCGAGGTTTGCATTCCGTGTTTTGTTCTAGAGTATGTGCAATCAATATGTAAATGTAAGTTACCAAACCCTGTGAACTTTCATAAATGTCTCGCTGCGCTTCAAATGTTTATGTAAACTGCAGTCTGTTTCTTTGCTGTTGTTAGATAGTTATCAGGGTAATCTTAAATGGTAAACAGGATATCTCTAATTGACAGCACTTTTGCTGACTAGATATTGCTGATCACACAACACACACACACACACACACACACACACACACACACACACACACACACACACACACACACACACACACACACACACACACGTACGCACGCACGCACGCACGCACGCACGCACGCACGCACGCACGCACGTACGTACGCACGCACGCACACGCACGCACGCACGCACACGCACACGCACGCACGCACGCATGCACGTAAGCACACACAAACAAAAGTGCGTGCGTTTGCTCGCCTGTTTGCACAAACAGTGATAACAATAAAAACAGTGAAAAATAACTTTTCGTCTGTTTGACCTGTGATTATAGTGACGTTCACACACACACACACACACACACACACACACACACACACACACACACACACACACACAACACACACACACACACACACACACACACACAGACCCACACACACACACACACACAGACAGACAGAGACAGATAGATATATAGATAGAGAGATAAATAGATATTCTTTTCAATAAGTTCACTTTTATATCCAACCCTGTATATTCCTGATTAAACGTGTGAATTACCGCAAACAAAGTCTCAAAACATTAAAAGATTTTCAGTGACAGTATTCTTATCATATTATGATCACGTCCTCGTGATGTGAAAATCATGTATCCCCAAAAAAAAAAAAAGTCGTGGCTGATTAATATCGTTGATAAACTGGTTCCGCCACCGTCTCCAGTGCTGTGTGTCCTATCGATGTCATGGCTCTGATACATTCACTTCAGACCTGGGTGCCGGCAGATTGATGAGGACTGTCACTGTTCAGGACATAAGTCCTGGTCTTCAGGAGACACGGAGCGAGCAGACGTGACGGGAAGAGGCCACACGGAGAGAAAGGTTGAGCAATGCCGGAGGTGGGGAGGTTTGGGAAGGAACGAACATCAGAGATTCTGTTACAGACGTAAAATGAAAATATCATCTGATGCGTCTCGTGCAGTGACTGATGAGGCGGGGTTGGTATGGTTTGCTTTCTTTGGCAACATTCCAAGGCATTTTGTTACTTCCGCCAAAGACATGGCGCTTCCACGCAAATTTGTTGGTTCGTCTGCCTGGTACCTAGAAAAGTCCCAAATTCGTGTGTCACTGAATTTGGAGGGAAGTTAGAACGCAAAGACAAAGACCCATCTGCTGCATTTCACTTCGAGGCCGTAGCGCAGATTATGATCGATAGACGAATCCAGGATCTGTTGGACCTGGTAGAGGTCTGCGCTTTCCTGAATTCCTTTCTGCTTTCCTTCCCATATTTTTTTGTAATTGATCTCATCTTTTGAGTCACTCCAGTGGCACTGTCCCCTTGCCGCTCATTCCGGCACTCCGTTTACAACCACCCCATGATTCGTCCCACCGCAGTGCAAAACAACACAGTACAGTACAGTACAGTACAGTACACTACACTACACTACACTACACTACACTACACTACACGACACTACACTACACTACAATCGAATGTAGTGCAATGCAAACCAGCGTTACTGCATGGAACTGCTTTCTTTGCCAACATTCCAAGGCATTTTGTTACTTCCATCAAAGACATGCAGCAGACTTCAACTCAACGCGAGACAGTACACCATGGTACATTCCTTATAGTACAATGCAATCCGACAGAGTGTAACGCAATGCAATGCGGTACAGTACAGTGCAGTACAATCCAATCCAACAGAGTGTAACGCAATGCAATGCGGTACAGTACAGTGCAGTACAAGGCAACTCCATGCAGTAACGAGCAATGCAATACATTGTATAACATTTACAGTACAACGCAGTGCAGCACAATACAATACAATACAGCACAATACAATACAATACAATACAGTACAGTACAGCACAATAGAGTACAGAACAGTACTGTGCAATACAACACAAACAGTGCAGTACATGGCAGTACTTTGGAGTGCTTTACGACACGATCCAATATACTACGATACCACAGGACATAAAGGTGTATATTAAAGAGATGTGTGAATCTTTAAAAAAAAACCCACAAAAATTTGTGAGTTGACTTCAACTTGGTGACAGCCCTGATTTAGCCCTTTGCGGTCGGCTGGGCTATAAGCAACATGACCTTACCTTACCGCACAGGATATGATGCCATACAATGCAACACAAAGCAATACAATGCAGTATTCGGCTGATCCTTGATGTTTGGTGTCTTTAAATTTTGGAGACGGTAAGATAACTGCCATTCACCTCTGCTATGGCTCACTGAAATGCCGTGATACCCAGTCAACACGGATTCCCTCACCCTCAACCTCCTCCCTACCGCGCGCGCGCGCGCGCGCGCGTGCACACACACACACACACACACACACACACACACACACACACACACACACACACACACACACACACACACACACACACACACACACACACACACACACACACACACACCTCTTAAGGGTATAAACAGAAAAAAAGGCTGTTTGGACTACTTTGGAACCACCCTGTTGGATGGGCTGTTGCGCAATCTTTGGGCTTTTTAACACAATGATAGAGAGACAGAGAGACAAATGATGAGTTTTGTTGATGACTATATGAGGTATTTCATAAAAGACAAATGACGCGTTCTGTTGATGACTATGTTAGGTATTTCATAAGTGAAGATATTTCCCCCTACTTATTCGGATCTGTGTCGGTTTTTTTTTCTCGTTTCTGTGGACTTTTTGTTCTAATTTGTTTCGTTGTTTGTTACTTTCGTCGTTGTCCTCATTGTTGTTGTTGATGAAACTTTGTGGCTGTAGATTCGATGTGGTCTTGTTAGGACTCCCAGCCATCTCTCCCTCACCCCTTTCGTTTCCTCACCTGCTTGACTGTCACTGGTTTGTAAGTACCAGGAGAAAATTATATTAAAATAGTGTGGGCTACTTCTGGCTCATTTCACTTGTTGGGAACAAGGGTTTATGTCTTTTTGTGACATGTTTTCGGTAGAAATGGCGTTCATGCTTGGAAAACAGTATGCCTGACAATGAAAGTTAGTTGGCATCTCAAAATACGTAGTGTATCTGAATCTCGACCGTGACACAGGCTGTTAAAGATGCATTTATGCATCCTCAATCTCTCTCTCTCTCTCTCTCTCTCCTCTCCTCTCTCTCTCTCTCTCTCTCTCTCTCTCTCTCTCTCTCTCTCTCTCTCTCTCTCTCTCGACCCCTACCCTCACTCGTACTCCTTCTCATTTTCTCCTCTAGGCCAAGCACCGTAACTAGATTTTGATTGATGTTTGTAAGTTGTTGCTTAAAAAAACAGATGCAATAGATGCGCGGGCACTTACTGTAAAGGCAATATCAACCATGATACACGTCACTCACAATATTCCTGTGTTTGTGTCTTGGGGTTGACGCTGCTAGGTAGTGTGGGACATGGGCAGAGTGCTGCCTCATTGTTGGAGAGTTGGCGTGATGGATTTCTGACTGAAGAGCGGGTGGCAATCCAGCTGCTGCAGCTATTAAACAGCTGTCGCCTGAAGGCAATCATGATAATGTCCTCTTCATAGCTCTGAGAGAGAGAGAGAGAGAGAGAGAGAGAGAGAGAGAGAGAGAGAGAGAGAGAGAGAGAAGAACAGGACACGATAGGGACAAAGAGGCATGTGATTCAGATACCACATGCAGATTCAAGTCTTGTCCTTCATCCTCTTCTTCTTGTTGTATAGATATTATTGCTGTTGTTATGATCATATAATTATTATCATGATCTTTATTATCATTGTTGTTGTTGTTGATGATGATGTTGTTATGATTATTATGGAAATGAAATGAGGCAGGGAACAGTAAACAATAAACAAGTGGGGTAACGTTTGCTCCCATAAGAAAACCTAACACAGAGTAACTTTTATTCAAGACTGGCACAGCCTTTTAAACTCGAATAAAGTCAGACAAATACATAGATGAACAATCTAATAGTGGGGGGAAAAAACAAGCGCAGGCCAACAACTGAACTGTCTTCTTAGTAATGACTTGGCAAAGATTTGGACTTAAGGAGGGGCGGGGGGGGGGAGTTTGAAGATGGAGAAACTGGGTACATGAAAAGAAAATATATTACAGATATGAAAACTCTTCACTAGCTGCATAAGGGAACCATAGCAATCCCTTTTATTTGTATTCGTTTCAGTCCGTCTGTGTGTTTGTCTTTTGATCTCCCTTGCATCTTTGGGTGGATCCTCAAGCGTAGGCTCAAAGATTGTCCCCTACATTTTTACTATTTGCATAATGTCTTTAGTTTTTCAACAACTTTTTTTTCTCCCCACACTTTCGTTTGGTTTCATTGCTCTCCTTCACTGGCTGCTTTGGGGGTGCTATTGGATTCTTT
Organism: Conus ventricosus; assembly: GCA_018398815.1. Classification (NCBI taxonomy): domain Eukaryota; kingdom Metazoa; phylum Mollusca; class Gastropoda; order Neogastropoda; family Conidae; genus Conus; species Conus ventricosus. Next base: position 48,326,783 of record CM031604.1, on the reverse strand, counting down.
TCTGCACCCTTGGTGGTGAGAACACCACATTATTATGGACTGTGGTGTGTCTCTATTTGACGCCAGGAGCGCAGACACGACCAGCCGTGTCTCCCTGATGAGTTCCGACCCAGCGGGCGAAAGGCCTCGGAGCAGGCAATACAAATATATCTGCCTTCAAAAGGGATTGCGATGGTTCCCTTATGTAGCTAGTGAAGAGTTTTCATATCTGTAGTATATTTTCTTTTCATGTTCCCAGTTTCTCCATCTTCAAACTCCTCCCCCCCCCCCCCCCCCCCTTCCTTAAGTCCAAATCTTTGCCAAGTCATTACTAAGAAGACAGTTCAGTTGTTGGCCTGCGCTTGTTTTTCCCCCCACTATTAGATTGTTCGTCTATGTATTTGTCTGACTTTATTCAAGTTTAAAAGGCTGTGCCAGTCTTGAATAAAAGTTATCTGTTAGGTTTTCTTATGGGAGCAAACGTTACCCCACTTGTTTATAATTATTATGATTTAGATGATGATGATTACGAAGATGAAGATGATTATGATATCAGCCTGCAGTTCTGTCCTGCAGTGTTTAGTAATCAGATATCAGCCACCAAATGTGACGTTGTGAAGGAAATCATCTCTTCTGGTCTAGCTTGACAAGATTATTTTGTCAGCTGTGATTTTTTCTTGACGAAGACATGGTTTTTGGACTTACTCCTTGGCTTTTGTGTGATACTGTACGGAACTGTACTCCGTTGTAATGCATTGTGTTGAGACGTGACGAATCGTATCGTATGGCATGCCACAGTTTCGTATTGTGTTGCCTTGTGTTGCATTGTATCTCTTGGACCTGGCTGACACGACAATATGAAATATGAAAGGAAGCTTAGAGTACAGTA